>CM036943.2:6920977-7304197 GCA_020352615.2 Yoshiicerus persimilis
TTTCAGGACAGATTTAAATATTATTCACTGGTACATAATTATTGCAGATACAAAATAGTAAATCGAATAGAAAAGTGGAGAGGCATTATGCAAAGAATACCGAAGGTTGCGCGCAAATAGCACATTCACATTACTGTCTAGAAATCGAATTAACTTTTTCTGATAAAAATGTTTATATTTAAATAATTTCTATACGTAATGCAAATTACAGCACATAATGAGCCATGGTATAATAAATCTAGTTATTTCTTTGTTAGTATAATATAGCTAATTACAACACTTTACTAACCCAAAACCCAAAGAATCAGGTTAGGGAGCCGAAATGGTTTCTTGTTATCACTTTATAATCTAACCAACTAAAATTGTAAGACTTAATACCTACAGTTACAGCATTTTACAGTTATTACATTTAGTATTTACAATTATTATTATTAGTATCGGAGATACTACAGGGTGCTCAATTTCACTCTGTCCGTCCTTTAGTGGTCCACAGTTTGTCGGTGATATAACTTTAGAAGGCATTTGCATAAATCCTTCAAATTATTTCTGAACATCAGTTATTCAAATATCTTGCTCCCCGTTAAAAATGAGCACCCTCAGACTTTTGATATTTTTGCAAAAATACGAAAACTGTCTGTGTGCAGTCCAGTTTAGATAGAACTGTGCACTGATTTAAAGAGCACCAACAAAGTAACCATCCAAATTCAAAACGTTGAGTCCGCAGGCTTCTTTCTCTAATTGAGATATATATGTGCCGTGGCCATAAATTCTCAACGGCTGTCCCTACTCCCAGTTACTGTATTCAAATTCCCTATACCAATTTGATTTAGCATTTCCACTGGAAGGTTGAGACTTCCCCACCAAATATCAAAAGAGACGGGAAGGATGAGTTGAATTATAATATGCGCCATGCAACTTCAAGGTTTAACATTTATTATATTATGGACTATCCATTCATTCAACACATTCGTCAAGAAAAGCTTTATTTAGTACGAAACAAAGTTTTAATACTCACGTATTATATTGCAAAAGAAAGGTAAACGAAAAACTAATATTGATTTTACTTACAATTCCTTATTTAAACAGCTTATGCACTTTACTAGCATTATTGAGGGAGAAATGAAGTCTCTTGTGTAACTATTGCCAACTCTAACTTATGTGTAACCTTTAATAGCAAGGAAAACCGTTACAACTTTCTATCGGCAGGGAACAAAACAAAATTCAACATTATTAATAATTACCTAAAAAGAACATATTTTATTTTTCCAACAATTGATGGAGTATTTGAAAATGTATGAACGTTTTGTTTTACCCAATTCACCTATATAAATGCAGATATTTAACTAATACAAATTAAAGAAAAGATTCAGATTTATAATAAATGAACTTTCATGAAAATGTATCGCTTATAAAATTTTTAAATTCATTCCTCCAAATACGAAATATTTTATGACTTCATTATCCACGAGCATATCAAACAGAAATAATTATGATCCTTATCTGTCATACAATGGAAACCCGAGAGTGAAAATCATTGATAAATCTTTCATACCGATTTTCTCTAGAGCTCTATTGAATATGCTAGCACTTTTCTTGTGATAATGGAACTCTTATAACAAGTCTCTTGCATTCTCCGCTACGAGGATATTCACAAGTTTTTCCAAAAGGAAAGCAAAGAATGTGAGAACGAAGCCTTTGTCTATGTACCCAAAGCTTCCAAACTGGATGCTTTGGTCTCATTAACTTAACTTTTCGTCTGACCCACGAATCCTGATGGCTTTGACTTTTCTTTTTGAAATTGCTGGACAAGCTTTGCATTTCAGATGCTTGGTGCAAAAGAAGCACAAGGAAGACTATCAAGGTGACAAACAGAATAGGGAAGAAAAGATAAGCCACAAATTCCATTTTATCATTTAACTTCATGGCACCATAGAGGGAAATAGTGCACATGACTTGTGCTCCTGAAATAAGAAATGGAGCTACAATGGGAGCATTCATTCTGTTGAGGTATTTGTTGTGAAGATACAACCACGAGTAGATTTCCAGTTGTTTATGGATTCCATTTAATTTGGAGAGTGACCGAATCCAGTATTTGGTGAATTGCATGTAAACGCTACCGAGCATCATGAAGAGTGTGACAGAAGCGATGAATGTCAGGCCCACGAAGAATAGACCACATCCGTAAATCAGCCTCATTTTCATTTCCACCGCAGTTATTTCGTCCACAGCAAATCGCCGGTCCAGGCTCAGTTGGGTCAGGAAGACAGAAGCGTAATACGAAAAGAAGAAAGCAATGAATATTTCCATTGGCAGGAATGCAGCCATAATTATTGCCAGGTAGTCCAATTTTAATGACATTTTCTTCTGCATCCATTCCATGGCCTTATTTTTTCTATTTGCTGAAACAGAAAAATAAACATTTTAATGGGCTTTCTTTGCTTGTACATTTTAGTTAATAGTTGTATTACTAATTACCAATACGAATGTTTGTCTCCAGATGTTTCGGTAAAGCGACATTTTTTACTCGGGAATGCTTGTCACATCTGTCTTTCTGTACCTCTCCCTTTTCAACGTTAAAATTTCCCTCTGAGTTTTCATTTTCCATTCCTGTGAATGAAACAGGTTATAACAATGAGTTAAATACATCAAAGATTCTTACAAAGCGATTTGTATGGAAACACAATATATGGAAGTTTTTAAAATATCGAGAAAATTGTCGGTTATGCAATAGAAATTAATAGCAGTTCACTCAAATGGAGTAAATTTTATTACATTAAAGTTCGATTTATATGTTCTTTGGGTGCCCTAATGATTTTTCCCTTTCTGTCATACCTGTGAGTTGTTCATCTAGTTGTATGCACATATTGATGACTTCTGGCATTGCTTCCAGTCCCTTGAAGATGATTGTCATATTAGCTCCAGTAGAGACGATCAATAAAGAGATAAAACAGAGGACCATTAAGTAATCTTGGGTTTGCCATCTTGGATCTGTAATGCTGTTCACTTCTAAGATAATTAGCAGAACACAGGCAGTAAAATTGATAATGGCCCCCGTTGCCCATGTCAGAATTCTCCATTTTTGAGGAGCGACGTAGACTCGCCGATTTTCTATCCCAAAAGGAATGAGCCCACAGAAACCAAATGTTTTGAAATACAAATTTACTGAGAAAAACTGAAAATCTGTAATCATGACTGTATTTTTGAAATGAAATTGGCTTACTTTTCTGTGCAAATGTCAGTATTAAGTTTCATTTTTTGTCGACGGTAAGAGAGCAAGGCTTATAGTAACCTTTTGGTTTAAAACGGGACGGAAATCATTGTATAAAATATGAGCAATTGCATTCCCTTAATGGCTTTAGGACTTTTCTCAGTTCTGAAATATTAATGTAGCTGTATGTAATACATGGTTAATTCATTTTTCTATGTAAATAGCAGTATTGCGGTTTTATTTTCTGTTGACTGAGAGAACATGGCTTGTAGTAACTTCGTGGCTCTAAAATGTACAGAAAGCTTTGTTTAAAATAAGAGGCATTATTAGCTTAATGCCTTTATAACATTTTTCAGTCTTGAAATATTAATGCAGCTGGAAATTATACATAGCTTTTGCTGGGCGCATTTAGTTTTAAAGACCTTTTGCTATGAATTGTCATTGAATGTCATTGCATGTCTCCTGATTTTAGTTTTAAAAAGCGGAATAGTAATCTCGTTCTTTAAATATTGGCAAACGAATTTACAGCAATAATGAATAATAATGTTTTACAATAAATAGGTTTTGACTTTTTTCAAATAAATATTTTCTTGTTTAACAATCACTACTACTTTAACTAACTGAAATTGTAAGATTTAAAACTTATAGTTACTACATTTTACAGTGATTACATTTACCATTTACAATTTACTGTCAGCCTGCCCGAGGTTTACACTTTGTCGGTGGTATAACTTTAGAACCCAATTATATAAATCCTACAAATTGGTGTCAAACATCAGTCATTTAAATACCTTTGTCCCTTTTGAAAATGAGCACCCTCGGACTTTTGGTATTAGTGCAAAAATTCGAAAACTGTCTATGTGCAATGTAGTATAGATAAAAGCGGCAAAAAAAGAACCATTCAAAGTCATTTCGCTAAGTCCGCATACTTCTTGCTCTAATTGAGATACATATGTGCCATCATAAATTCTCAACGGCTGTCCCGTCTCTCAGTTACTATATTCAAATTCCTTATACCAATTTAATTTAGTATTTACACACTAAAGTATTGAGACTCCGTTTGAATTCCTAGTGAATATCACAATGCAGGAAGGGTTAGCTGCTTTATTATATACGCTATGCAATTTCAAGGTTTACATTTATTTGTTGATTTAACCTACTCATAAAGAAATGCTTTACTTAGTATGAAACAAAGTTTTAATACACAGGTGAGTGTAGCAGACAAGTAGTGTACTTCAGAATGAACAGAAATGAAGTACTAATATCGATTCTACCTACAATTCCTTATTTAAGTAAGTACACTGTGCAATTTACTTGATGGCAGTTTTGAGCGAGAACATAAGCTCAGTTTCCTGTGTAACTATTGCAAATTTCTCTAACTTATGTACAACCATTCCTAGCAAGAAAAGCCTTTGCAGCTTTCTGCCGTTGTGATTGGCTTAACGGCTTTAGAACCAGTCCTGAAATATTAATGTAGCTGTATGCAAAACATGGTTTTTGTTGAGCTCATTTAGTTTAATAGGATTTTTAATATGAATTGTCATTGTATTATTGTATGTCTCCCGAATGTTATTTTAGTTTCACGAAGCAGAATAATAATCCTTTTGTTTAAATATTGGTATATTTCTTATTTTACTGTACTTCTTCTGGTTTGGGTTTGGCCGCTACATAACATAACATTGTATGGTCTCTTAAGGAGGGGTTAACGGAATAAAAATTCCTGATTCCTGGAAAACGGCGTAACGTGGAATAATCACGCTTTCATTTTAGAATTCTAACTGTATTTCTCTGTCGAACCTGAAAGCCCGATTTAAATAAAGAAAATTTTTATAATCAAAATTTGACATTATTTTTAGTAAGAGAAATACATTGGAGAAATGCATTTCCATTTTTATTTCACCTTTAAAAGATGAAAATTCTGGAAAGCGATTTCAGGTTCGATAGAGAATTTTTTCCAAACAATGTACGCTTTTTCAAAGTCATGCAAATTTTGGTAAATGCTGAACAAAACCTGGCGGCAATGAGAAACACTACAGAATTACACTCTTCTGAACTTTTAAATTTTTTTCGCACAATATGGTATCTACTTTAATCTAAACTACCCCACCTTAACGCCCTGTACAAACCATGCACGTATTTTCTGTAGATGACGTAAGAAAGACATTTCTAGATGACGGTGTAAAATTAAGAGTGTCGTCTTAAGGATAATATAGGACTTAAGATAATGACTTTTTTTCAAATGCTTAGTTGCGACTGCATTGTTTAGCCAAATAATAGTATTTTGAATCATAATGTCTCAAAGGCTGTCCGAGGTTTAACATTTATTATGGAATTGACTTTTGATGTAACATTTTCGTAGAGTTGCTTTATTTAGTACGATGCAAAGTTTTAATACTCAAGTAAGTATAATACAAAAGTGGTACGCAATAAAATGAACTGGTATAGGTGAATGGTATAGGAATATTGATTGTACTTTTATTTCCCTAAGTAGTTTGTGCAATTTACTTGATGGCATTATTGAGTTGAGAACATAAACTCTGTCTTTTGTGTAACTATTGCAAATTTCTCTAACAAATGTATAACCTTTACTAGAAATAAAATCCACAGCAGCTATGAACTATGAACAAACTTATATTGAGGACCTGAAAAGAGAATATTTTATTTTTCTAACAACGCGATATTTTTGTTTGAGCATTTTATTCTGCTCAATTCACCAATATAAATGCGGATAGTTAACTAAAAGAAATTAAAGCCATGAATTCGGATAAGGATTTACATTGAATGAAATTTCATCAAAATGTATGGTTTGTAAGATTTCTAATTTTATTCCTCAAGTGGGATCAAAGGCGGACATAAATATTCTCCATCCATCTATAGTACCTTATTCGTCCATGAGAGAAGTAAGTAACGGAGACCATTATTTTCTTTCAGGAGCAGTCGTTAAGATTTTATTCAAAAGAGAAGTGTTACTCAAAATATCTTTTTTAAACTAATGCACTAGATATTTCGGACCTCCTTATAGAATGTTTATTTTTCAACTTTTTCAGAATAGTTGTTGTATTCTTAGCATTATTTTCTAATTTACGTGTTTTGTGCTGGCCTTTCTTTTGAGTTTCTTGTGCCCTCTATAATTCATTTTATATATTATTTAGAAACCGTGTTTCATGGTTGTTTTACAATATTTTTCTAGATTGTTCCTCTCTCTGTTCCTTTGCTCCTGAGCCCACTTCTACGTAAGCTATCGCAAAGGAAGGTTACCAGTCTAGTTTTTCTCCTTGTCTGTCCATAATTGATTATTTTCATTTTCATAAAACTTTAGAAGTATTCCTAAAAGTGTGTCTCCGTTCCACACCAATTTTTTGGCGACACATTTTCGTTTAGTTTTTTGTCATTCAACTACAATGGCCATAAAGATATTGCACTTGCAACTAATTCTATTCTTGTTGAACAATTTGCAAATGCAACTATACTTACATGGCCGCCACCTAAAAATAAACTCCTAACTCCTGGGCAAAGCATCCGCCATTTATATCATTCTCTCATGGCAAGTCTTTCTCAAGTGCAATGGGTTTCATGGAAAGCAAACCTTACGGTATTGGGGAAGATTCCTAGAATTTCATTTCTTGTGTGGCTTTAGAGGTGCAAGACATTCTTTTTCGGAAACTTTCTTCGACCATTCGATTTGGACACTTGGTTGGCAATAATAGCTTCAATGACGTCATTCGTAATATTTTTAGAGTGTAATTTATTTTAGAAGGGATAAAAGCTTTCCATTGCTTTTACTAATCTACAGCTATCTTCTAGTACAAAATTCCATGTCATTAAGTCATTACTTGCAAAAATGTGAATGAATTTCTTTATCCGCAAGAAATCCAGTTTCTTAGTTCACTAGGGTCTTTTTCACTCTAGATGCATTTAAAAGGCACATTTCTCTTAATATTCAAAGTGACTTAAAAGAAACCCCAAAATTTGTTTCTTTCGAAACACAAATATTTTTAGTATACTTTATTAAACCGGTTCTGCATTATTCAGTAGTGCAACTACTGTATGCAATTGGACTGTCTGTCTGTGAGTTAGTTAGTTAGTTAGTTAGTCAGTTAGTTAGTTAGTCAGTTAGTTAGTTAGTTAGTCAGTTAGTTAGTTAGTTAGTCAGTTAGTTAGTTAGTTAGTCAGTTAGTTAGTTAGTTAGTCAGTTAGTTAGTTAGTTAGTCAGTTAGTTAGTTAGTTAGTCAGTTAGTTAGTTAGTTAGTCAGTTAGTGAGATAGCGCTGTAACTCAAGAACGGTTAAACGTTTTTACAATCTGTTTCCACATTATGAAAATATAGGTTCTCTGTATTGGATGTTGTTTGTATGTTGTGGTATGTGCCGCTGTATTGGATGTTGTATTGGATGTTGTGTATGTTGTGGTATGTGTCGCAGTCTTTAGTTGCACTACTGTGATATATCCGTTTTGTAATGGTTTATTCAGTAGTGCAACTACTGTATGCGATTGGGCTGTCTGTCTGTGAGTTAGTCAGTTAGTTAGTTAGTCAGTTAGTTAGTTAGTTAGTCGGTGAGATAGCGCTGTAACTCAAGAACGGTTAAACTTTTTTACAATCTGTTTCCACATTATGAAAATATAGGTTCTCCTTATGAACAAGTTCGTAAATAAGCAAAATTGGGTAACGCCTTCCCCTTAAAGGGGGAGGTTAAACTGTTCGTACAATACGTATGTTGTGTGTGATGTTGTGGTGTATGTATTGGATGTTGTTTGTATGTTGTGGTTTGTGCCGCTGTATTGGACGTTGTGTATGTTGTGGTGTGTGTCGCAGTCTTTAGTTGCACTACTGTGATATATCCGTTTTGTAATGGTTTATTAATTCTATAGTCAACTCTAGTGATTGTTAGAAAATGCTTTTACAACAATTATTTATGTATTAGAGCTTAACCAGTAAGACAATTATAATTTAGGTATGCTTTGAAACATCCTGTTTTAATCCTCTCATAAAATCACTGCTAAATAAAAGAAAATTTATGGACATTAACTGTAATATAAAAAGAGAAAATTTACATTTAGGAATGCAAGCACATAATAATTTGTTTGCATAACGACCTTTCTTAAGTATAGGTTACGCATCTGTATCTATGTAGAAAAAAAGTTTTGCTCAGCCGTACGATTAAAAAAATTGGCTTGTTTTATGTTGTCATGTTGTAAGAAAACTCCTTTATCCAAATAAAATATTAGTACTAATATACACAACTCTGGTTTTCCGTAGCTTCTTTCACAATAAACTATTTGATTTGCCTACAAGAAATATTTTCCCAATTGTATTGATAGCAATGTATACCTCTTGCTCTAATTGAGATACATGGGCCATAACCATAAATTCCCAAACGGCGCCAGTTAAATGGTTGTCGGGACACATTAAATACAGTAAATAAAATGAATACAGTAACTGCAGTAATATGTCCTGTATTCAAATTCGCTGTACCAATTTAATTTTGTATTTGCACAGTAAGGTTGAGACTCCTACTGAATTCCAGCCTTTGTAATATATGGCAAGACATATACTAGAATGTCAAATTGCAGAAACAATTATTTGTAAGAAACTAATCTATCATCCAATGTAAATCCGAGAGCGAAATTACTATCGTCAACAATCGTCTTCGGTAATACACTACAGGATTTCAAACTATTTCTTAAATTACTTTTAAATTCCCTTTCACAATTTATTGAGTAGATTGTTCTTCAGACATTCTTGAACATATCTCATCAAAATTATCTCTTGAGAAATTTTAGATGCAAAATGCTAGTACTTTTCTTGTTAATGTAGCTTATATTACAAATCACCTGCATTCTCCGCTACGAGCATATCTACAAGTCTTTCGCATAAGAAAGCAAAGAATGTTAGAATAAAGCCTTTGTCTATGTATCCAAACTTTCTAATTTGGACGCACATTGGTTTCATTAACTTTGCTTTTCGTCTCACCCATGGATTCTGGTAGGTTTGCCTTTTCTTCATGAAATTACTGTACAAGGTGTGCATTTCAGATGCTTGTTGCAAAAGAAGCACACATAATACAAACAAAAGGACAAGCATAATAGGCAAGAATAGATAAGCCACAAATGCCATTTTATCCGTCAACTTAATGGTACCGTAGATGCAAATACAATCCAGGATTAGTCCTGCAGAAATTAGAATTGGAACCACAAAAGCAGCAATCATTCTATTAATATATTTGTTCTGCAAATGGAGCCACGAGTAGATTTTCAGCTGTTTTTCGATCTTATTTAATTTGGAGAGGTAACGAATCCAGTATTCCGTGAATTGGATGTAAAAACAGCCGAACAGCAAGAAGAGTGTCACAGTGGCGACGTATGTCATCGCCACGAAGAATACACCGACTCCGTAAATCAGAATTATTTTCATTTCCACCGCAGTTATTTCTTTCAGTGCAAATCGTCGGTTCAAACTCAGTTGAGTCAGGAAGATTGAGGCGTAAGACGACACGAAAAACGAAAGTAGTATTTGCATTGGAACCAGTCCAGTCAGAAATATTCCAAGATAGTCCAATTTTAATGCCCTCCCTTTCTGCATCCATTCTTTGGCTGTATTTCCTCTATTTGCCATAGCCGAAAATTTTAATTATTAGTGTATGTACTTTCCTTGCAAGAACATTTCTATTAATATCTGTATTAGTAATTACCAATACCAATTTTTGTCACCAGATTATTTGGTAAGCGACATTTTTCTGTTCGGAATGCTTTGTACATCTGTCTTTCTGTATCTCCCCTTTCCTAACTTTAATATTGCCCTTTGAATATTCATTTTCCATTGCTGTGAATGAAACAGGTCAACAAAATGTAAAATAAAAATTCTGTACACAGCGATTCGTTTGGAAACATCCCATTTCACAAGTTTGTATTCGAATATGTGGGCAGTAAAATTGCGGATGTTATGTGCCATGAAAGTAATAATAGTTCACATGGAGCAATTTTTACTACATTAAATTCTGATTTGTATTTCCTTTGGATGCTTTAATGATTTTTTCATTTGGTCATCATACCTGTTAGTTGATCATCTAGTTGAAGACATTATTGATGACCTCTGGCATTCCTCCAGTCCCTTGAAGATGATTGTCATATTAGCTCCAGAAGAAACAATCAATAAAGTGATGAAGCAGAGAATCATCAGGTAATCTTGAATTTCCCATCTTGAATCTGAAATGCTGTAGACTTCCAAAATAATTAGAATGACACAAACAGTGAAGTTGATAATTGCCCCCATTGCCCATGTCAGTATCCTCCATTTTTGGGAAGAGATGTAGACTCGACGATTTTCTATCCCGAAGGGGATGAGTCCACAGAAACCAAATATCTTGAAATATAAATGTATTGAGAAATACTGAAAATCTGTAATCATGACTGTATTTTTGAAATTAAATGTTTTTTACGTGTACCTATAAATATCAGTATTATGGTTTCATTTTCTGTTGACTGTGAGAGAACATGACTTATAGTTACTTCATGGCTCTTCAAGGAGACAAAAAGCATTGTATAAAATGTGTGGCATTATAATACTTTTAGAAAATAGCTTTAGAAAATTTCTCAGTCCTGAATTATTAATGCAGCTGTATGTAATACATGGCTTCTGCTACGGTTTGCTGTCAGTATTTTAATATGGAACATAATTATCAGGGTTTCACTGTCCAGTGGACAGTGGACAAATTGGCTATGTCCAAAATGGACAATGGACGGACAAAAATGAAGGTGGACAAGGACAAAATGGACAAAATGGACAAAAATAAGTGAAGTGTACAAGATATAAATAGAAACATAGAGTTTTGCTACAGAAATGTTGTAATTATTAGTAAGAAGCATAATCCATTAAAAACAATCGAGTTTGATATCCAAAATAAAATTATGGGAATTTACTTTGTGAATAACATTAAAATGTATTTAGAATACAGGTCTAAGTAACAATAAATGGTTTAGTATAAAGGTAAGGTAAGAAGATGGTGTGTAGAATTAACGATAGACTTAAATAAAACAACAATTTTGAATGAAAAGACAGTATCTTCCTTAAGTATCGCATTGTACATGGGGTGTCTCAAGTAAAAAATCCAAGGATATCCGCTTTTTGTCCATTTTGTTCAATTTGTCCGTTTTGTCCATTTCGTCCATTTTGTCCAGGTGGACGGACAAAATACAAAAGGACGGACAAAATAGAACTCTGATAATTATAGGAAAGTGTATTCTATTTTTTTAAATTCCAAGGGGAACTAGGAACATTGTTTTCAAAAATGTGTCCTCTATAGTTACAATTTGATACTCGAATAAAGTAATCATACTATATGTTTTCCGTGAAAAAAATTATTTTACTTAGGGATTTACTGGAACATGTCATAATAGCACGTTACAATAAAAAATGTATAGAATTAGTGAATTATAGTGGCACTGTCACTATAGATGTGCTTAGTCGTAATAGTATGTTGCAATACAAACTGTATAAAATTAGTGAATAGTAGCAGCACCAATTTACTTTTGTCTGACGTTTTCACGCCCTTTGCCTTAAGAGTTCTTATCTTAATAATTCAATAGGTAATTGATATGCCAGTTTCAATGTTCTGCAAAACTTATATTGTTTCTTGAGGCAAGCCAACAATGTTTTCATGTTTGTGTTCACACTCTTTTATTCACAAATGAATAGAAATTACGAAATGTAACTAACAGTTTTCTTGCAGTAGTTTCTGCCTACTTTGCAGTAATGATAGACAACCTTTCTTGAAAATTTATTAAATGTACTGTAGTTTTAGTCCAATCATTTTGTATAAAGTCGGCATTGGAGATATGAAAATCTATACAGCAATTTTGTTTATGAAATTAGTAAGTAAAATCAGTTCACTATTTGTTTTTGATCCAAAAGTTGCTACTTCAGACAGAATACAAAATAATGTCGAAGTATTTTTGATCGGTAAAGACATTCAAGGTCGCTAATCATTTTCGAATTCCAAAGGCAAATTTGAAAATAGGGATTTGAGAATGTAATTTACCTAGCAATGAAAGGAAAGTGAACAACCACTTTAATCTAACTAATGAAAATTTAAAGATTTAGCAATTATTTACTACAACTTACAATATTTATTTATTTTAGAGTTTAAGCAGTAAGACAATTAGAATTTTTGGTTGGAAACATCCTGTTTTAATCCTCTGATAAAATGAGTCCAAAATTAATACATAATGGACATTAACTATAATATAAAAAGAGAAAATTTGCGAGAGGAATGCATGCAACAAACTTGCGTAAGTATAGATTACGTACCTGCGCACAAAATTTAAGCTCCGCCGTACGAATAAAAAAATTGGCTGTTTTATGCTTTCATGTAAGAAAACTCCTTTATCCAAATAAAATAATAATACCAATATACAGCTCTGGTTTTCCGTAGCTTCAAATTTCCCAATGAAATGAACGACTTTCCGAAATAAATAGTTTTCCAATCGTATTAACAGCGTAGGAAACCTCTATCTTTAATTGATATACACGGGCCATAAATTCCCAAACGGCGCCAGCTAACTGGGCGCCGGGATACCGCAAATACAGTAAATATAATGAATACTGTAACTGCAGTTCTCTGCATTCAAATTCCTTACACCAGTTTAATTTTGTACATACGCAGTATATGGTTGCAATTCCTTTTGAATTCCCTCAAATATCAAGTGACACAAAATATGATGAGTTGCTTTATTATATGTGTTACCGTTAATGAGATCACACGGGCATCAAGGCTCGATGACTAGGTTCTGACGTCACATTTGAAATGACCGGTCGCGGGTCGAGATCGCGGGCAAGCCAGGCATCCAAGCGCAGATAAAACATTATTGCACTTCATTGCAAACTTTATTCAATTCACAAATATAAATAAGGATATTTAATTACAAGGATTACAAGCAATGAATTCGGATAAATTCTTATAAGGATTTACATAGAATGAACTTTTGTCAAAATAATGTATGGTTTTCAAGATTTTTATTTTCATTATTTCAATATTCAAGCAAAATAAACAATTATCATACGATAACTCATTTTAACGGAAAAGGCTAACAATATTTATTATACTTAAAAAATTCCCAAGCTTTCGACAACTATGCTATTATCATCTTCAGGATACAATTGAAAATGTAAATTTTAATTTTTTTTAAATTTTCAATTGTACCCTGAAGATGACAATATCATAGTCGAAATAAGCTTGGGAATTTTTTAAGTATAATAAATATTGTTAGCCTTTTCCGTTAAAATGGGTTATAATATTATTCAAGGTTGGAAGCATGTAAAATGCCAATTACCATACTAAATGTGCATTGCCATAAGTATGCATAAAATAAGAGAAAAAAGTACACACTTCATTTTACTATTCCTCGCCAGAGTTTTTCGATCCCACGAAGTGTTCACACAGGGAGATTCCAAAATCAGTTGTATTTAAATTAGCCATTTCTCAATTTAATATCAAAACTAAAGTATATTGCCTTACTCAAAATTAAATTATGTATTTATAATAGATTTGGAGAAAAATATTTTCGGATTAATTTTACCCTTCAACGTGTAAAGAACCTTAATTCCATGACGGTGATAATGGAGCTATTATTACAAGTCACCTGCATTCCCCGCTACCAGCATATCCACAAGTCGTTGCATAAGAAAAGCAAAGAATGTTAGAACAAAGCTTTTGTCAATGAATCCAAACTTACCAACCTGGATACGCATTGGTTTCATTAACCTTGCCTTTCGTCTCACCCATGGATTATGATGGCTTTGCTTCTTCCTTATGAAATTGCTGGACAAGGTGTGCATTTCCGAAGCTTGTTGCAAAAGAAGCACAGTTAAGAGAAACAAAACAGCAACCATAATAGGCATGAAAAGATAAGCCACGGGTTGCATTTTGTCTTTAAACTTCATGGTACCGTAGATGGAAATAGTATGGATGATCATTTCTGCTGAAATTAGAATTGGAACCATAATTGGAGCAGTCATTCTGTTGAGATATTTGTTATGCAGATACAGCCACGAGTAGATTTTCAGTTGTTCTTGGATCCCATTTATTTTGGAGAGATAACGAATCCAGTATTTCGTGAATTGCATGTAAAGACAACCGAGCATCATGAAGAGTGCGCCAGAAGCGACGTGTGTCATCGCCACGAAGAATGCACCAATTCCGTAAATCAGAATTAGTTTCATTTCCACCGCAGTTATTTCGTTCAGCTCAAATCGCCGGTTCAAACTCAGTTGAGTCAGGAAGATTGAGAAGTAAGACGACACGAAAAACCCAAGAAGTATGTCCACTGGCACAAGTGCAGTCAGAAATATTCCAACGTAGTCCAATTTTAATGGCCTCGCCTTCAGCATCCATTCTTTCCCTTTACTTCCTATATTTGCTACAGCAGAAAATTTTAATTATTAGTGTATTTACTTTCCTTGCAAGAACATTTCTATTAATATCTGTATTAGTAATTACCAACACAAATATTTGTCACCAGATTTTTTGGTAAAGCGACATTTTTGACTTCGCAATCCTTTGTACATCTCATTTTCTGTATCTCTCCCTTTCTAACTTTAATATTGCCCTTTGCATCTTCAATTTCCATTGCTGTGAATGAAACAGGTCAACACGATGTTAAATTAAATTCCTACAAACCGATTTGTTTGGAAACGCCCTATTTGCAAGTTTTTTTAAATATGGGGCAAAATTGTGGATTTATGTTCGTGAAAGTAATAATAGTTCAGATGGAGCAATTTGTAGTACATTAAAATTGTAATTTGTATTTTCTTTGGACGCATTAATGATTTTTTCATTTAGGTCATACCTGTTAGTTGATCATCTAGCTGAATGCACATATTGATGATTTCTGGCATTGCTTCCAGTCCATTGAAGATGATTGTCATATTTGCTCCAGAAGAGACAATCAATAAAGCGATGAGACAGAGAACCATTAGGAAATCTTGAATTCTCCATCTTGAATCTCCAAAGCTATATACTTCTAAGACGATTAAGAGAACACAAGCAGAAAAATTGATGATGGCCCCTGTTGCCCACGTCACTATTCTCCATTTTTGGGAAGAGACGTAGACTCTGCGATTTTCTATCCCGAAGGGGATGAGTCCACAAAAACCAAATATCTTGAAATATACATTTATTGCGAAGTACTGAAAATCTGTAATCATGACTGTATTTCTGAAATTAAATGTTTTTTATGTGTACCTATAAATATCAGTATTAGGGTTTCGTTTTCTGTTGACTGTGAGAGAACATGGCTTACAGTTACTTCTTGGCTCTTAAAGGAGACAGAAAGAATTGTGCAAAATGTGTGGCGTTATAATGGCTTAATAGCTTTAGAAAATTTCGCAGCTCTGAAATATTAATGCAGCTGTATGCAACACATGGCTTTTGTTGGCCTCAGTTAGCTTTATGGACTTTTAAATGCGAAACAGAATAATACGCCTATAGGTTACAAATAGCTAAATTAGCGGGACGGAATCTCACTTATAGAACCGTGTTGTCTGTTCTCATGTATGTTGGTATGAAGATAGGTGTGGAAAATGGTGTTTTCCGTACAAATAAAACAATACACAACTTTTAGCAGTTTGTTCCGTAGATAATAAAAATCATTTTAATGCTTCCACTTTATGTTCAATAACATGGTCACAGTTTTTAGTTGTAAAATATAGTTTTTGGGTCGTTCCGTTTTGGGAAGCGGTAAGATAACGTTTTGAGCACTTCAAATTGTATGAAGCGAGAATCTAGATTTTTGGGTGCTTCAAATATGAAGAGATAATCTAGGTTTTTGGGTGTTTCAAAAATGAAGCGATAATCTAGGTTTTTGGGTGTTTCAAATGTGGAGCGATAATCTAGGTTTTTGGGTGTTACAAATATGAAGCGATAATCTAGGTTTTTGGGTGTTACAAATATGAAGCGATAATCTAGGTTTTTGGGTGTTTCAAATATGAAGCAGTACGCTAAGTTTTTCAATTCGACATTTTCCAGATTCTATGGAAAATAGTAATTAGTTTCGTGTTCCCATGACAAAATTCTATATTTTTGAATTTCCATTAAAAATGTTAATTAATTTTGAAGTGCAAGGCAAAATTCAATATTTTTATGTTTACATTAAAAATCATTGTTAGTTGTTATTTGCCATTAATGGCATGAAAAATATTTTTTCGTTTCTATAGCAAAAATAGTTGATTTGATTATCCAATCATAATTGAGCCACCTAATTCTACACTCTGGCTCGCTTCTGCTACGGTTTGCTGTCAGTATTTTAATATGGAACATAATTATAGAAAAGTGTATTCTATTTTTTTAAATTCCAAGGTGAACTAGGAACTTTGTTTTCAAAAATGTGTCCTCTATAGTTACAATTTTGATTCTCGATTACAAATCATCCTATATGTATTCCGTGAAGAACATTTACTTACTTAGGGATTTCCTGGAACATGTCATAATAGCATGTTACAATTGAAAATGTATAGAATTAGTGAATTGCAGTGGCACTGTCAATATAGATTTGCTTAGTCGTAATAGTATGTTTCAATACAAATTGTATAAAATTAGTGAATAGTAGCACCAATTTACTTTTTTCTGGAGTTTTCACGCCTTTTGCCTTAAGAGTTCTTATCTTAATAGGTAATTCATTAGGTATTCATATGCCCGCTTCAATGTTTTGCAAAACGCATTTTTTTCTTGAGTCAAGCCAGCAATGTTTTCATGTTTGTAATGATAGACAACCTTTCCTGAAAATTTATTAAATATAGTATAATTTTAGTCCAATTATTTTGTATAAAGTCGGTATTATATTGGGAGAAATAAAAATCTACTAAGCAATTTTGTTTATGGAGATTAGTAAAATCGGTTCACTATTTGTTTTTAACCCATAAGTAGCTACTTCAGACAGAATACAAAATTATGTCGAATAATACGTATTTTTGATCCGTAAACACATTCAAGGTCGCTAATCATTTTCAAATTCCAATGGCTTTGAAAATCGGTAATTTTAGAATGCAATAATATGCCGAGCAATGAAAGAAAAGTGAACACCAATTTAATCTAACTAATCAAAATCTAAAGATTTAGCAATTATTTACTACAGTTACAATTATTACATTACATTTACTACAGCTTACAATCAAAATAATTACCTAGGAGATTGATAATTATGACGCTTACAAGTAGTCTGGTAGTTAATGACAAAACATTCAAACTTCGCTTTTTTCACTTTCTGCAAAATTTGAGCCAAATTGAAGTGTTGGTATTCAGTTGGCTCAAATGTGACTTCCATTTGGCTCAAATTTTGCAGAAAGTGAAAAAAGCGAAGTTTGAATGTTTTGTCATTGACTACCAGACTACTTGTAAGCGTCATAATTATCAATCTCCTAGGTAATTATTTTGGCTTACAATATTTATTTATTTTAGAGTTTAAGCAGTAAGACAATTAAAATTTTTAATAATAATAATAATAATAATTGCTTTATTGTCAGAATCAATTTAACAGCTCAGAGTAACATTTTTGGTTTGAAACATCCTGTTTTAATCCTCTGATAAAATGAGTGCAAAATAAATACATAATGGACATTAAATAAATAAAGAGAAAATTTGCTAGAGGAATACATGAACGTAATAATTTGTTTGTACAACGAACTAGCATTTAAAACTAGGCATGTAAAATAGATTTGAAGAATAATATTTTTGAAGAATAATAATGCTGCCCATCAATTCGTACAGAGTCCTAATTCATGATAGCATGGCCTGTGTATTTTATGGCATTACATTTATACCAATATATCAATTTACGGCAACGGCAACATGTAAGAAACAATATCTATCATACATTGTAAACCCTTGAGTGAAATCTCTATCGTCAATAATCGTCTTTGGCAATACACTACAGAATTTCAACTATTTTTTAAATTACATTTAAATTGTGTTTCACAGTTGAGTAGATTGCTCATCAAACATCCTTGACCATCTTTCGCCATGATTTTCATGCGGGACTTCACAGAGTTATTCTGCATATCCAAGTGCCAAACATGATAGCTCCCTTATCACTAGTAGATCAGCTACTGCTACTACAAGTCAAGTATTGGAAGTTGTGAGCTAATGAACGACGAAAAAGGTAATTCTATTATGGCATCATCATTTCTACATAATTATTAAAAACTGTGCAATATTCATAGGACTAGTTTTATATGCCATTAGTATACTACAATATGTAAAACATCGATATACCTGCGTATTGTATACGCAGCTATTAAATTAGCGGATATTATATTACCAACGGATGTCCCGGCGGCGCCTAAATACTGTATACAAATTCCGTATGCCAATTTAATTTAATATTTACACAGTAAAGTTATGAGAATTCTTTTGAATTCTAAGTAAGAGAGACAGAAAGGGCGATAAGTTGTTTTATTATACAAGGTTTAACATTTATTATTGACTATCCATTGCTTTAACCTATTCGTAAAGTCATACTTTATATAGTACAATGCAAAGTTTTAGTACACAAGTAATAAAGTGTAATACTCAAGTAATAATATAGGTACATAAAGTAAATGAAAGGCTAATATTGATTTTACTTTCAATTCCTTAAGCACTGTCTGCGCAATTAACTTGAATATTACTACTGCAAATATCTCTAACTAATTTATAATTTATAACGTTTTCTAGCAAGAAAAACCTAAGTTCAATCTGCCAGGAACAAAAGCAACATTAAGGATTTAAAAAGAAAATATTTTATTTTCTAACAATTAATGCAGTGCTTGAAAATGTATGAATTGTTGCGGATGGGCTAAACCACCCGGTAGAAACACAGTACAGCCTTTATATTTTATGACAATCTAAAAGCACATCAAATTATAGCAACAATTATGTTTAAGAACCTTAATTATGATATACAGTAGAAACCCTAGAGTGAAATTACTATCGTAAATATTCGTCTCATTTTCTGGCAATATACTACAGGCATTCAACTATAAATAAAAATAGCTTGTAAATTGCGTTTTGTAATTCGTTGAGTAGATGGTTATGTAACCAACAAACATACCCGAGCACATCTGGCTAGGCGGCGTACGTGATTAATCAATCTCTATGTCTGCTGTTAGGTAGTCGGTTCTAATCCTGCTTGGGGTATAAGGCCAGAGGTTGTTTTTTTGACGCGCGAATTGGAAGATAGATAAACTAACTATGGTGTAATGGGACTGCAGTGCCTGAGAGACCTGCAGATAGAGACTCTGGGTACGGCGGGGTAGAACACCATCAGGCAGAATACCCCGCCTTCGTAATGAGGCTGGATTTAATGAGACAGCCTTTGACCTCTCGGCATTAACTAAAAGCAATGCCTGCCTCAGAGAAGTTGGCAATGAGCCCGATTATGTGGCCTGAGCCCTGGACACCTGCTCTATTGCAAACAAAAAATTTTCATCACGATTTTCTACAAAGAACTTTTGAAAATGCTATATCTTTCCGTGTGATAGTGGAGCTTTTACAACATGTCTACTGCATTCTGCGCTACAAGGATATTCACAAGTTTTTTTGTAAGGAAATCAAAGAATGTGAGAACGAAGCCTTTGTCTATGTACCCAAACTCGCCAATCTGTAAGCATAGTGGCTTCAATAACTTAGCCTTCCGTCTCACCCATGGATTGTGATGGTACTGCATTTTCTTTATGAAATTGCTGGACAAGCTATGTATTTCAGATGATTGTTGCAAAAGAAAGACGATTAGAAGGAAACAAACTGAAAAGAGGACAGGGAAGAAAAGGTAAGCCACAAATTCCATTTTGTCCTTTAACTTCATGGTACCGTAGATGCAAATAATGGTGCTGACTTGTCCTCCAGAAGCTAGAATTGGATCTATAATGGGAGCAACCATTCTGTTGAGGTATTTGTTATGCAGATAGAGCCACGAGTAGATTTTCAGTTGTTCTTCTATTCCATTCAATTTGGAGAGGTAACGAATCCAGTATTGAGCGAATTGAGTGTAAGCACAGCCGTAAATCAAGAAAATCGTGACAGAAGCGACTACTGTCATACCAACGAAGAATATACCGATTCCGCAAATCAGCATCATTATCATTTCCAACGCAGTGATTTCTTCCAGCGCAAATCGTCTGTCCAAACTCAGTTGTGTCAGGAAGACAGAGGCGTAATAGGAAAAGAAGAAAACAACGAATATTTCCATTATTGGAATTGCAATAATAACTATTGCCAGGTAGTCCAATTTTAATGCCCTTGCCTTCTGCATCCATTCTTTGGCTTTTTTTCCTTTATTTGCTATAGCAGAAACATAATAGGAAATCATTAAATTTTAATTACTACTGTAAGGAATTTTCTTGCAAGTAAGTTTCCGTTAATATTCGCTAAGTATTTACCAATACAAATACTTGTCATCAGATTTTTTGGTAAACAGATATTTTTCACTTGGGAATCCTTTGCACATCTGTCTTTCTGTCTCTCCTCCTTTTCAACAATGTTGTTCTTTGAATTTTCATTTTCCATTGCTGTGAATGAAACATGGTCAACACAGTGTTAAATACAAAGATTCTTACAAAGCGATTTGTATGGAACACCGTATTTGCAAATTTCTTAAAATATGGGACAAAACTGCGCATTTGTCAAAATAATAATTACTCAGATTGAGTAATTTCTACTACATTAAAATCTCGATTTTCATTTTCTTGGGTACATTAATAATTTTATTATTTGGGTCATACCTGTCAGTTTATCATCTAGATGTGAACTTAGATTGATGAGTTCTGGCATTGCTTCCAGTCCCTTGAAGATGAATGTCAAATTAGCTCCAGAAGACCCAATCAATAAAGTGATGAAACAGACACCCATCAGAAAATCTTGAACTCGCCATCTTGGATCTGTAATGCTGTGGACTTCCAAACTAATTAGAAGAGCACAAACGGTAAAACTGATGATGGCCCCCGTTGCCCATATGAGTTTCTTCCATTTTTGAGGAGAGACGTAGACTCGACGATTTTTCATCCCAAAAGGAATGAGGCCGCAGAAACCAAATATCTTGAAATATAAATTTACTGAGAAATACTGAAAATCTGTAATCATGACTGTATTTTTGAAATCAAGTTAATTAAATTTTCTCAGTATTCCGGTTTGATTTTGTGTTGACGGCTTGTAGTAACTTCATAGCTCTAAAAGTTCCAGAAAGAACTTTATAAAATGACGCATTATTAGCTTTCTCATTTCTCAGTTCTGAAATATTAAGCAGTTGATAATGGTTTTCTTGGGTTAATTTAAATCTAAAGACTTTTTAATATGAAGTAGTACAATAGTTGATTTCACTCAATCAATAAAAAGCACTTAACCGAGCTGTTTGCTATAAATTACTTTAAAACAAGTTTACTACTTCATACATATTTTTGCTTATGTGACAACGCAAATAGCAAAATGCCAATATATTTAGTGTCCACGGGTTTTGAGTTTTTGCACGGTTGAGTTACTATCCAACAATATTGGACTACGAAAATGTATTAGACGCCAGTTTGCTTTTAATTTCATTTAATTATACGATAAGGCCAAACTATACTTCGTTGCGAAGTCTATTGTACAATATTTATACCTTCGTGTAATATATACCTTCAGAGAACTTATAAATAAGCAATTTCTGCAAATTTAAATAAAAGTGAATGAAAATATTATGACCTGAGACATTTCAGAAATGAAGGAAACTAAAACTAACTAAAAAACTTTCAGGTAGCTTGTTAATTATTTCATTTGGTAGGTAGCTATTTTTTATTGCAGAATATTGATGAAAGACTACACTTGGAAGCGGGAATTGATGAAGCACAGAGACAGTAGATAATTACTGCATTTGGGATTGCAGATGGTAAGCATAATTTCTGTTTCTTAACTGTATTTAGTTCAAACTGATGCAGATGTAGATAAAATCCATAATTTTTTTTTAATTGTATTTTTAAAGGTGTAAATGCCCCAAAGCTCACATTTACATTATTACGGAAAGTGGAGGTGCCATGCAGGTTGGAAATTGGAAACTGTAATGAACGAAGCGAGCAGATTGGAGGGGAAACTCATAGTCTTCTTAACAGAAACAGAGTTGCACCGGAAATGGTGGATTTGAAATTGCCTGTGTGAGAATGACGTCTTGTTATTTATTATATGAATTCCCATCCTCCTGTCTTATTGTATTTTATTTAGTAAACGAACACATTTCTGTTGGTGATGTAAAAGTAGAATTGTTGTACATAATAGGCAGTTTTGGAAAATACTTAAAATAATGATGGACTTTTGTATTTTGGGAAAAATGATAAATATATTTTGTATGGTGTATTTTAATTTATTTATGATACTACGATACTTTTATACATCATCGTGTAGTGTAGGACAGTAAAATGACATGCGTAATACAACTGTATCATCAACAATCCAAATAAAAGAAAATTCCTTCCAACAAACCGCTTTTAATTTATTAATGCACTTTTGCAGTAATTAAGTAGCACATAGAATAGTAAAATAGGATAGCATATCAATCCAACCTAAACGAGGTGCTGATGGCATACTTCAAAAAGCTTCCCAAGCAACCACGCTATCTAAAAGACGTTTTTAGATCAGACGATTTGGTAGGATTCTCGTCGAATCAATTTGGTACGCAACATACTGCCACAATACGTCTTTCATTGGGTGGAAAACTGACAAAGTTTTACCAACCGACGCAAAGACGTTCTGTGGCAGTATGCGGTAGACCTAGAAAATAGAAAATATGATAACATCCTTTTCCCCGTCTTAAATACGTTTTTCGTATAACGCAAGCCGAGGTACAGTATGCGCGGATTTTGAGTTGTTGAACAAGCAATGATATTTGGTTTTTCAAATCGTCACATAGTGTAATATAGAAAACTGAATGCTAATCTGAAATAGTCTAAAAGACATAGTATCTGAATACTAAAAATATCGTGAAGTGACTACTTTTGCTAAAGAACGATTAGTTATACTAGGATTTCTCCATTTAATCATCAACATCGAAAGCAGGTTTGATTTATACTAGTTAAAGTAGAAGTAAATTATTACTTTACTATTTACTTTTGCTTAAAACGTATTCTATTAATTTTGTTCTAATTTAAAGCGCATATTCCAATATTTTCTCACAATATAGATGACTAGGCGTTCACCCAAATCAAGCATTCACCCAAATCAAGCGTTAACTCAAATGTTGCGTTCACTCAAATCCAGTACGCAAAGCAAATCTGAGATTTGCAAAAACGAATCTAGCAAATTTCAATTTTTAGCGAGCCAGAGGCTCGATTCCATACGATTACATGATTTTTCCCATTGGAAGAAAGTTCCCATTGCAGACTTTTCCCATTACCGATGGTTCTCATTCCGACTTTTCCAACGACTGTTCCTATCACAGACATTTTCCATTACGACTTTTCGTATTTAAGACTTATCCCATTGGGACTGTTTCCATCACAAATCGAGGACTTATCCCATTATCGACTTTTCCAGCTGCGACTGTTCTCATCACAATGCTATGTTTCATAATCTACCACTGTACAGAGTATTGTAGTATGAGTTTGCGTTTAATATTTACCCAAGAAGATTGGGAAATACAGCAGTAAAACAGGAGAGAATGGTAGAACGCTCTACATTTACATACGAATTATATGAATAAGTAGTATATGAATTTATGTGGATGTGACTCCTATTATTTGGAATTCAAGATAATGATCGTGGAAATTTCAGAAACTTGACAAATGATTCTTGATATTAAATATGGATATTAAATACAAACTCATAAATTACTCATTATACAAACTCACAAACTCATAATACTAACACTGTTTTTAGCGAGCCAGGGGTTCACATATGGAAATATTTGAACTCATCTAACCTGGTTTAGAACTGTATTGAAAATAGGGGTGGTCGGCCCACCCCTTTTTGAGATACCGTCCATAAAAGAGCTTCAACTTTACATTGGATAAAATAGGGTAATTGGGTTTAGGGTACACAACACCCATTGGTACACTGATACACTTCCTCTTGTAGTTATCGGGATAGTAAAATGTATTTTACTTTGCTTCCCCTTTATATGGAATACCATGATAAAACCGGATTTTTAGGTGAACAAAATAGTTTTTAGATGTTTTTACTATTGGGAATCGGAAAGCCAACTTTTTGGATATGTCCCACTATATGACGCAGTCCCATTTGAGACTTTCCCCATTGGAAGACAGTTCCCATTGGAGACTATCCCCATTGGAAGACAGTTCCCATTACTTCCCATTGGAGACTTTTCCCATTACCAACTCCTCCCATTTCGACTTTTCCAATAGCGACTTTTCCCATCACTACTAATTACTACTGTACAGAGTATTATAGTATGAGTTTGTATTTGGCGAAACCACGGGTTATGTGACCAAAGAAATGTCTTAAGGTAATATGTAAGTATTTTCTGATTGGGTTGATTTTCGTCATCTTGAAGTTACCACATTGGCCCATTCGCATTCATCAAAAATAGCTTTCCTCTGAGGGTGATTTTATACAATCATTTGCAAGTTTCTGAAGTTTCCACGACAATCCACCTTACGTAACCTAACCTATCCAACTCGTCTTTACCGTACAGTGGTAGTCTGTGAAACATAGCATTGTGGTGTGAACAGTCGCGACGAAAAACTCAGTAATGGGAAAAGTCCTCGATTTGTGATGGAAACAGTCCCATGGAATAAGTGTTAGATCGGAAAAGTCGTAATGGGAAAAGTCTGTTAGATAGAAAAAATCGTAATAGGAAAAGTATGTGCCAGGAAAAGTCGCGATTGGCATAGTCGTAATGGAAACAGCCGGTAAAGTGAAAAGTCTGCAAAGGGAACTGTCTTCCAATGGGTAATCAAATTTTTGGGTATTTCCCATAATGTGGAGCTCTAAGCTAACGTTTTTGGTCATTACACTTGCGGGAGGCGCAGCAAAGCTTTAAAGGTGTTTTAACCTTAACTTTTTGTTGACATGGCTAAACAAATATTTTTCAGTTTCCATTACAAATATTATTTGACCATGTTCAATATTTTTGACTGTATTAAAAATAATAGATTGTTCCTTTCTACGACAAAAGTTTAAAGTTAAATAAAATTTAAAGCTATCCGTTTATATTTGATGCCGCTAATTTTATATATTTATGCAGTTAAATAGCACCCAAAACCAAGTAAATTTCAACAATAAACTGTATTTCATTAAATGGGCCATCTATCAAAACTGAATTCCATTAATATTATTATGAGCCATCAATCCTCTCATGTGAGTGTAGCACTTCCCAGCCCCCAGCCTCCACCTTCCTGGCCCGCCAACCCCCGAACCCCCCAAACTATACTTCCCAGCCCCCTACCCCCACCTTCCTGGGTCCTAACCCCCAAAAAGTACTTTCCAGCCCCCAGCCCCCACATATCAATTCCCAGGCCCCTGCCCCCACATAGTAATTCCCATCCCCGACATAGTAATTCCCAGCCCCCAGCCCCCACATAGTAATTCCCGGCCACCAGCCCCCACATAGTAATTCCCAGCCCCCACATAGTAATTCCCGGCCCCTATAGTAAATCCTATCCCCCACAGTACTTCCCAACCCCCACAAACCCCAAAAAAGTACTTCCCAGCCCCCAGCTTCCACATAGTAATTCCCAGACCCTGGTCCCCACATAGTAATTCCCAGCCCCCAGCCCCCACATAGTAATTCCCAGCCCCCAGGCCCCACATAATAATTCATGGCCCTCACATTGTAATTCCCGGCCCCTAGCCCCCACATAGTAATTTCCATTCCCACATAGTAATTCCCAGCACCCAGCCCCCACATAATAATTCCCAGCCCCCAGGCCCCACATAGTAATTCCCGGCCCCCACATAGTAATTCCCGGCCCCCAGCCCCCACATAATAATTCCCAGCCCCCACATAGTAATTCCCAGCCCCCACATCACATAGTAATTCCCGGCCCCCAGCCCCCACATTGTAATTCCCAGCCCCCACATACTTCCCAGCTCCCATATTGTACATACTGTGGGGGTTGGGTGCTGGGAAGTATTATGTGGGGGCTGGGGGCTGGGAATTACTATTGGGGGGGCCAGGGTCTGGGAATTACTATGTGGAAGCTGGGGGCTGGGAAGTACTTTTTTGGGGTTTGTGGCCAAGAAGGTGGGGGTTGGGTGCTGGGAAGTATTACACCTCGGGTTGGGGGCTGGGAATTACTATGTGGGGGCTGGGAATTACTATGTGGGGGTCAGGCACTGGGAAGTACTTTTTGGGGGCTGTGGGCCAGGAAGGTGGGGGCTGAGGGCCAGGAGGGGGGCTGGGAAGCACTTTTTTGGAGTTTGGGG
The DNA here is from genome assembly GCA_020352615.2 of Yoshiicerus persimilis. Taxonomy (NCBI): domain Eukaryota; kingdom Metazoa; phylum Arthropoda; class Collembola; order Entomobryomorpha; family Tomoceridae; genus Yoshiicerus; species Yoshiicerus persimilis. Next base: position 6,947,557 of record CM036943.2, read on the forward strand.
CTAGGAAGGTGGGGGCTGGGTGCTGGGAAGTACTACACCTCGGTTTGGGGGCTGGGAATTACTATGCGGGGGCTGTGGTCTGGGAATTACTATGTGGGGCCCAGGGGCTGGGAAGTACTTTTTGGGGGCTGGGAAGTACTTTTTGGGGGCTGAGGGCCAGGAGGGGGGCTGGGAAGTACTTTTTTGGAGTTTGGGGCTAGGAAGGTGGGGGCTGGGTGCTGGGACGTACTACACCTCGGTTTGGGGGCTGGGAATTACTATGCGGTGGCTGGGAGCTAGGAATTACTATGTGGGGCCCAGGGGCTGGGAAGTACTTTTTGGGGGCTTTGGGCCAGGAAAGTGGGGGCTGGGAAGTACTTTTTGGGGCTGTGGGCCAGGAAGGTGGGGGCTAGGAAGTACTTTTTGGGGGTTGAGGGCCAGGAAGGTGGGGGCTGGGTGCTGGGGAGTACTACTCCTCATGCGAATCATTACAACATGATATGATGACGTCATTCGGCGACACCGACGACAGATTACGCCTGATAGAAAGAGTAATAATAAATTATTAGCATTTCAATTTGTTTGTAATAATATGTCTGTCTGTCATCTGTATGTGCCGATAAAATATTGCGTTAGCTTTCTTGCCCACCAAAAGACGTGTTTCAAACGTAATTCAGCACTGGGCGTTTAGAATACGTCCTACAGAAGAAATAAATGTATTTCCCTATTGACGACTTCAGACCCCTATAGGGACGACTTTCGGACCACCGTGCGAACGTTAAGGAAACGTGCAGTGGAGCGACATTCGTCCGTCTTTACACCACCTTATTTTAGGCTTTTCGACGAGATTCGTACTACAACATCCTACCTAGCTCACTATCTAGAAACGTCTTACAGTACTTATTTGGTTGTGTGGGTTAATATAAACAAAAGGTTGTTAAATACCAGATAATCATTTTTATCAGTTATGACGCGTAAGTTATACTATATTTCCAAGCGAAATTACTTCCATTAAATGGAATATATTCTTAATTTAGATTATTTTTATTTTAGTTGTTCTTTGACAATCCTAATGGCAATTTCGTATCATGAGTATCTTTATGCATGATTCGTCTTTCCGATGGTTTGGAATTTTTGTAAATATCCTTCGACTACATTTATTAGTATGTAGACAGAACAATAAATCATTTTAGTAATGCAATAAATAATGTAAATGCGATTGTGTTTGCTCAATCTAAAAAAATTTTAATTGCAATACTTAAATATTTTTGTAGAGAACTATTTCAGGTTTTGCCAAATAAACGAAAAACAGGTATTTAAGTTTTTGTTGTTTCATCATGGAAACATTTTGTAAAGTTGTTTTCCTCACTATTTGTCTGGGGATCATAATAGTATTTTGCAGTGTGGAAACTGAAGCTAAGAAAAGAAATCAGGAATCTTCGGATGAAGAATCCAGTGCAGACTATGATGATGAAAAGGGTTTTAAAAATGTAAAAAATGGCACCAAAGTTGGCGATGGTGAAACGAAGAAGAAGAAGAAAGAGAAAAGTGCTGAAGACGATGATGATGATGACGAACATGGAAAGAATAAAAATGGCGGCGGTGGAAAAAAGAATAAAGACAAAGATAGAAGTAAGATTAAAATGCTGATCTAATATAAAAATGCATTTCCTAAGATTTCGTTGATTTTTAAAATTTTGTTTTTCATTCTTATTTACGTTGTTCAATATCTACTCTAATTCCGAAGTCCAATTTACAAAACTTTTTTATTTGCAGCTGATGATAAGGTCGGCTGCAAGTGCGAAAAAAAGAAGCGCGTAGTTTGTGGTTAGAAATTTAGAATAAATAAATTTTAATAATACTTGATCTGCAAATAATATAAGAAAAAATGTTTAAAGCTGTATTTTGACAGGGAGTGATGGCGTTAAGTATCGTAATAGATGTCTCATGAAGTGCTTTTCCGACCGCAAAAGTAATTTCGCCTGTTTAATTGAATTCTTTTGTCAGATTCCTAATTTTCCTCGAAACTATTAATAACTTTGCATTTCAGATGTACAAACTGCTGCAATGTCCACTTGTGAAGAAAAGAAATTTAAACTTCCTCGTATTGATCCTCGCTCCCTTCTTGGCATTTTGGGTCAACGGTCAGTCAATCGAGAACCGTAGAAGTGTAATGTATTTCCAAGAAGATTTTTTGAATTCGGGCTTATATTACGCGTGCCGAATTTTGTAGTTTTTGGTAATAATTGACGATTTATTAAGAAAGGATTTAATAAAATATTTAGTAATTAAATTTTTTTTGCTTTTCCTTATTTAAAATTTTTCTAGTGGTTATTCACTTGATAATTGTAATGCAATGACCATGTACCCGTCGATAAACTACGGTACCCCCCTTTACCGGAAGAACCATAGAAGCAGCACAGCAAAACTTTTTTACATCTATCAAAAGCCAGTTCAAATTTACATTGAAATCTCCAGTCAAAATTAGTGGAGGGTAAAATCTCCGAAAACCGGTCAAATTTGTGTACTTTAATTTTCCCCGAATTATTTGACCCACTAACCTTCAACCGATTTTTATCAAACTGGAGATTTCAATATAGCTATGTTTTGGTTTTCGATTGGTATCAACAGTTTTGCTGTACTACTTTTGGTTCTTCCGGTACAGCTACCATTAGAAGATGCATAGCACCTTGTATATTTCCAAGCGAAAATATCTCCATAAAATGGAATACGTCTTAATTTAGATTATTTTTATTTTAGTTGTACTTTGACAATCATAATGGCAATTTCGTATGATGAGTACCTTATGCATGATTGGCTTTCCGATAGTATGGAATTTTGCAAACATCCTTCGACCGCATTATTAGTATGCAAACAGAGCAATAAATAATTCTATTGTTCTGTAAATGCGATTGTGTTTGCTCAATGAAAAATCAATCAAAGAGAATTTTAATTGCAATACTGAAATATTTTTTCAGAGAACTATTTCAGATTTGCCAAATAAACGAAAAACAGGTATTTAAGTTTGCATTGTTTCATCATGGAAACATTTTGTAAGGTTATTTTCCTCACTATTTGTCTGGGGATCATAATAATATTTTGCAGTGTGGAAACCGAAGCTAAGAAAAGAAAACAGGAATCTTCTGATGAAGCGTCTTGTGAAGACACTGGTGATGAAAAAAGTTTTAAAAATGTAAAAAATGGCACCAAAGTTGGCGATGGTGAAACGAAGAAGAAGAATAAGGAAAAAAGTGCTGAAGACGATGATGACGATGACGAACATGGAAAGAATAAAAATGGCGGTGGTGGAAAAAAGAATAATGACAAAGATAGAAGTAAGATTTTGATAAAAATGTCTTTTCCAAGTTTTTGTTGATTTTCTTTTAAAATTCGTTATTCAATCTTATTTACTTTGTTCAATATCTACAATAATTATTATTTCGAAATCCTATTGCAAAGCGCTGAATTTATTATTTTTTCAGCTGGAGATAAGGTCGGCTGCAAGTGCGATAAAAAGAAACACGTAGTTTGTGGTTAGAATGAGTTTTTAATAATTCTTTATTGAAATCATAAAACATGATCTAAAAATATGAAAAAAAGATTTAAAGTGTATTTTGACAGGGAGTGATGGTGTTAAGTATCGTAATAGATGTCTCATGAAATGCTTTTCTGATAACAAAAGTAATTTCGCCTGTTTAACGTATTCTTTTATCAGATTCCAAATTTTCCTCGGAACTATCAATAATTTTTCATTTTCAGTTGTAGAGAGTGTTGCAATGTCCAATTGTGAAGAAAAGAAACTTAAAATTCCTCGTGTTGATCCTCGCTCCATTCTTGGCATTCTCAGCCAACGGACATTAAATCAACAACCGTAATGTAATGTATTTCAGGGAAGATTTTTTGAATACAGTCTTACAATACGTTTGCCGAATTTTGTAGCTTTTGACAAAAACTGACGATTTATTAAGAAAGGATTTAATAAAATATTAAATTTTTTCTGTTCCTCATTAAAATTCGAAATTTACTTTTGCTATTAATCGAATTCATAGCAGCTAGCTCAATAGCTGTGCATTTTATTTCTTTAGAGTTTTATAATTCTTCTAGTGGAAAGCTACTCCATAATTATAATAATGTAATGACGATACCATTGGTATATTCTCATTTGTAATGTCTAATTGGTGTCTCAAACTTATCGATAATAGTAGTGCAAACATGCAATATTTGTATTTATTAACTTGTGCCTTTTAACGCTGCATCTAACAACAAACAGCAAAGACAAATGTTATAAGACTTGTTTGCAATATTCGCGTTAGCGGAGTGTTCGATCTACAAGGAATTTCAGCTAGGGAAGATTTTTCGGTTGCTACAGGGTATTCCTAATGATTTAGAGCAAGCCGGGCCTTTTTCTTGAACAAAGCAAAAAATTTCGAAAATGAGCGAATTATTTTCAAAAATGGCCCCAGAATTATTTCAAAAAAATACTTACCAATCAAGGCAAGAAAATGACGTTTCTTCAGCCAATGAAAAAAGAATAATCAAAAATGATTGTGTAATTCCACAATAGTACAATACAGTACCGCTTATTCTTACAAACAAATCAAATTTAAACAACATAAAAATTATGTTACACATCATTAGAATTATAAAGTGAATTTAGAACAACCTTGATCAAAAGTATTCCACTACTACAAATATACTAATCATTATAGATTGTGGCACAGTAACCTATAATAGCACTAGCACAAAACTCGGTCCCTGCATTAATCAAATCGAACATATTTTCTAAATCTCTTTTCGCTCTTATAAATTGCGAAAAATGGCCAAGCAGATTTTTTTTCTTCTGCTTTTAGTTTCTCTTTTGATACCTTTTGCCGTGCTTCGTAAGTATTTTATCAGTATTTCTATTAAACTAAAGTATAAGCAAACTGCATTTGGTGTCGACCAACAGCTAATTTTAATTAACTTTCGAGAAATCAAAATTGATATTTTGAGAACATTAACCGCTTGCGTGCATAAATACCATTTTATGTAAATATTAAAGGCATACTATTTGAAATTTCTTAATATGAACTATTTCGATTTAGCAATCATTTTCCGTATTTTAGAGAGCATGCATTGCCAAGCTGATCAATGTTGGTCAGGGCCGGACTGTCCGGATGGCCGTAGATCGATAGCTTGGGAGACAGGGTGTAATTCATCACCAGGGAACGAACAAAAATGCTGCATTGAACAGAGTCGCTGACAACATGAAAATGCCAATATGACAAAGTAGTCAAAAAATGCCAAAACAAAACATGCCAAAATATATAGCCTATCTACAATGATGCCAATAAGTATGCCAAATCTGCCATAAATTATTTCACAAATCCCATTTGTTATTATCACGAATTAAAGTAAAATGTCAAAATACGAATTCAAGAAATTAATGTTTTTGTACACAAAACAAAGCAAATGGAACTTATCGAGTGACTGGAATATTTTCTCCATTAATTGGCATCTAATGCATTGGCATAATTTGCATTGGCACTGACAACCTCCCTAGTAAAATTGGCATTGAAATGGTTAACCGTGATCAGCTTGAAAAATTACTGTATAAACTATGTATATTTTTAAATATATGAACTATTCTAAATATGGTGAGTATATATGTATATTGAAATGGAAAAATATAGTAATGCTATTGTGTATTACTTCAAACTTGACTTTATTTCTTTAAGACATTCTCAAATCGAAGGCATACTATTTTCAAAATCAGAATCAGAATATTAATAAATTGAATATAACTCCAGGTACATTTAATACGCGTTACAAAAAATCAATAACATATTTAGATTGACTTATAATTAATCGTTCGTCTTAACATTTGACATTTTCGTCTTTTTCCGTTGAATATTTCGTCATTTGAATTTTTCGACAGACCATTTAACGGGTCTTCTTACCATTTAATGTGTCGTCATGCATTTACATGGTATTTACATTTATATACATTATTTTTAGTGTTTTAGTTGGCATAGATGTTCAGTAAAGTAAAGCTTTTGTGGCCAGCTTAGATCTCCCCCGTTTCCGCTTCTCGCCAATTGGAATCTTCCTCACTGACTGAGTGAAATATGTAAGTTTCTTCATCGACGCAATTCCAATTATATGTTTGCATAGTGAATTCTTTTGGTAAGTTGGACAAGAGCAAAAACGGTAGTCGACTGCGTAACGTGAATTCATCCTTCATGATCCTATTAATGGATTCCAGTCCGTTGTTCGTTGACGGGTGTCCTCATATAATAGAGATGGAGCCACACTCTGTTGTATATATATAACTCGCAAGGTGCATCTTCCAAAGTGAAGATTTTTAAGCCAATCGTATGGTACCAGGGTGACCACTGAGCTTTTGACGTAGTCTCCAATGATGGAAGAGCGCGCGACTTTCATACATCAATGTAGTAAACATGATACATTGAGAGTCACTACTCTATGCTTGTCTCAAGCTCATGCAGCATTGTCCCTTGTCTCACGACACAGAGTGACATATATATCCTTTGTATATAGATAGTATATAGATATCCTTTGTAGACTCATTCTCCCTATCCTCCCCACTCGCAGTTCCACCTCCAAGAATATGCAAGACCTTATGCCCTTAATAGTTCTATATAGCGAAGCGAGTCACGTAGCATGTACACGTACCGTGTACATGCACACGGAGCTACAATACACCCTACAATGTTGAGTTGTAATAAACTTCATAAATTACGTGGAAGACGACACATTAAATGGTAAGAAGACCCGTTAAATGGTCTGTCGAAAAATTCAAATGACGAAATATTCAACGGAAAAAGACGAAAATGTCAAATGTTAAGACGAACGATTAAATACCACCCATTTAGATTGGCAATGATAACAGGATGACATCACCCCTAAATAGTTATGTTCCTTTGTTGTCTCTCATTTTTAAGCTTGCAGCATTGGTGTCTCCTTGATAAATTGCCTTTAATGACGAATTAAATGTACAAGTCGGAAGAGTTCCGCATCCTCATACACTATTTCGCTTTTTCGACTGAATGAAAATTTTATCACAGAGTTGGTATGTTTCTGAGATGTTTGTGTAAAACTTTCAGACCTTTTAACGCTCTCTCGGGTGTTGTAGCGTCTTTACTGAATATTTGGCAAAATTATTACCTTCACTGATTTTTCAGTCACAAATGAATACATTTGGAAAATTCTTTTACATATTTCCAAGATAGTGGCACGGAAAAAATTTTCACCAAACATCATAGCCATCAAAGTAGGTTTTTCGGAAACTTTCTTAGCATGTTTTTAAAAAGAGTGGTGCCCAAAAATTTCCAGCAAATATCATTGTAATCGGCAATCGGAGTAGTAGGTTGAATAAAAATAACAGAAAGTTAGAAAGTGAACCTACTTCAATTGCCATGATATTAGGTGGAAATTTTCTCTATGCCACTCTATTTAAAAATGGAAAGAGATGTAATAAATTGCCATTTTTCAGGAAAAACGCTACAGCTCCAGATTTTGTATTTTTTCCTTTGTCTGGGGGATAGGAGCTAACTTGTTCTAAATCATTTCGGGACATGTTGTAAATTGTAGTTACCTCACACTGCATGTATAATTTGCCATTTTTATGCAACTTGTTCACTCAAGTCAGTTGCTTTAGTAGGCGTTTTCCTAGACAAAATATTTATCGTAACTAAATAAATTTCAATCAGGAAGTATGTGCAAAGAGTAATGACTTTCCTCTGCTGTAAAAGAAAACAAGTACTGTTTGTATTAAATTGTATTCATGACTGCTCAGATCACAAAAATGATGCATCGAACGGTCTTTATTGCATTCTTACTTATGAATATCTCAATCTCCATAGGTAAGCACTGTTTGTAGAAGTATAATATTCTTCTGAACAAATTAATATTCTTATATTTTGGCGTTGTAAAAGATGTAATTTTGTATTGTGTTCATGTAACGGTATAGCCAGCGGTCACTCAAACGATTTCGATTGCGGACATTTGGTGGTAATACTATTACATACCCTACCACTACATTTAGTGGTTACTAGGAATCATTAACGGACATCAAAATTTGTAAGTATTGCTGAAAAATATGTTTTGTATTTTATTTAAATATATATTTGATGTATTTGAATTCTATACAATATCATGTTGTTCATTTCATCTGCGGTGAAAGTTGAATTATAATATAAAATATAGTATCTTGGCACTTATTTTATTGTAATTTCAATTAGTCGCAGATTGTAGATCCAAGTTAAATCTATTATACACTTAAATACATATATGTACTGTTATATGTATGCGATGTGTGTATGTATTTAATGCATGTTATTTGCTTCAATGGCTTTTACTCTTAATCAAAAGTCCATTGAAATTGGATTTATCCAGTAACAATTGCATTTGCTCAATGGGTTACAAGTTATAGAATCTTGATTTACTCATCGAAATTTCGATTGGTATTCTACGAATCTTGATTTACTCATCGAAATTTCGATTGGTATTCTACGAATCTTGATTTACTCATCGAAATTTCGATTGGTATTCTACGAATCTTGATTTACTCATCGAAATTTCGATTGGTATTCTACGATATATATCCATGCTGTAATTTGAAATCTATCAATACAATTCTGAGCGTTATCGTGCAGAAGGGGACAAAGTGGTTTCAAGATACAGATGGAATAACAAGGATACAGAAAGCAATGGGTTTTTAAACAAATTACAAAAGCCAATTGCGTTTTCGAGCAAAGTACAAAAGCCAATTGGGTTTCTGAGCAAATTACAAAAACCAATTGAGTTTCTGAACAAATTACAAAAACCCGTTTGGTTTTAAGCAAATTACAAAACCGTATTCGGGTTTTGATATGGGGTTATAGGAAAAACCCAAAAGCCCTGTATTGGCATCCTTGGGATAGAAAACTCTGGCTCATTAAAAGTTATTAGGCAATTCTCCCATAAAATAAATAATAAAAGTCAGTAAACAAATGAGCATAGCAGGAAGAAAGAAGTTTTCCTGTTTTTTGACAGCCCATTGTTCGAGTAAATAATTTTCTAGTCTTGTAGTCTTAATATTTTCCTTATTAGTGAAACCGACAGGCCCTTTATTCGAAATGGCCTTTCATTGGACCTTATGAACAGTGAGACAATTTTAAAACTTTTAGACTGATTCTGTAAATCAATTTGGAGTTATAAGCTGAATTACGTTATTACAGTTACGTTAATGATGTAGGCATCCACTTCTCCATAAATACTGGTTGTAGTTAACTACTAACTACCCATAAACATCAGTTTCCATAAACAAAACTGTCATTATTCCATAAGAATAATTAATTTACAAAAAAGATATTATTGTAACATAAACATTATAGCTCACTACAAGAATAATCATTTTTCCAATATTAGGCCTTCACATTTTAATATTTTACATTTATAGGTAATTGCATATAATTGTAAATCGTAACTCATGAGGAAAGCAACAGAAAAAAATTTCACTCATGTTAAAACGATTCTTTTTGTATTGAGCAATTCTTATGCTAAAATATTTTTATGGTAAATTGACATTTTGAAAAATTTTATTTTGATTTTATTTATAGAAAATCAATTATTTTTATAGTGGAATAATTTCGGGTAAAATTTGTCCAATTTTCTAACCAGCGTTATTTTGATGTCTACATTGGTATAGCTAACATCGGTCTTAAAAGGTTTAACAAAGGTCGGGGAAAATCATGCTATATTTTTTTGTTGCATTAATGATATTAGAATTACAAATGGTTTTCCAGGATTTAATTCCCATTGGAAAAGGAAAGTATCTAGACTTCAAGACTTTCTTCAGGAGAAATTTGTGCTTTCTCCAAGGTCAAATACTGATAATTGCACTATTAGTGGATTAAAGGGCCCGTGTCATACTGCTGCGGAATGTTCTCTTGGTGTATGCGTGGAAGGATATTGTCATTGTTATGAAGATGATGAGAATTGCAATGAAAATGCCGCGTGCTGTTCGAAATTTTGCCAGAAAGAAAAATGTGCCTGCAAAGGAGTTACTAGTAGTTGCGAAAGAGCTCGAGAATGTTGCAGCTCCTTATGCACTGACCTCAAGTGTTCCTGCAATAAACCTAAGGACTCCTGTTCTGAAGGAAAACATTGTTGCAGTGGAATTTGCAGTAATAAAAAATGTTTATGTAGAGCGTTATACGAGCAATGCAGCAATACCCGGGAATGTTGTACAGGAAACTGCTTCAACAATGAGTGCAGAACATGCAGTGATGATGCTTGTTCCTGTAGAGAAGAATTCTGGACATGTGGCGATACCAAAGATTGTTGCAAAGGGATATGTTTCAATGGTTTGTGCAGAAATTGCCCTAATGACATTTGCAAATGCAAGCAAGGAAAATGCAAAAAAACCTTGGACTGTTGTGACGGGAAATGTATAGACGAATCTTGCAGACCATGCAAAACAACTTGTGATTTTGACTGGGACTGCTGTGAGGGTGATTGCACTAATAGCACATGTCAACTGGTGAATAACGGAGATTACTGTTGGAAGGATCTTTCTTGTGCAAGCGAATCTTGTTATAACCACCGTTGTCTTTGCCGATCGAAACGCCAGACGTGCAAGTCAGACAAAGGTTGCTGTGTAGGATTTTGTCGAACAGAGTCTCGTACACCTACGTGCGATTGCGATTTACCTGGAAAAAGTTGTTCTGAAGATTATAAATGTTGTAGCAAGAAATGTGATACAGACCTGGGAGTTTGCACCTGCATAGAACATCCACAATCCTGTGTAGATAATGACGAGTGCTGCAGTAAGATATGCAAAGATGGTATTTGCCAATGTTTAAATAGAAATGAAACATGCCAAAATGATAATGATTGTTGTGGCCACGATTGCACAATTTCCACTTCCAGGCGTCAAGACCGAAGTTTGGCAAATCATAAAAAACATAATCGTATTGCAAATGATATACAAGGTACCTGCAATTGCGCAAAACTGGATGACCCATGCAAGACTAAAGAAGATTGTTGTCCAGATAACTGCGAAGGTTTAGATTGCTATTGCTCAGATGGAGAAGGTTTCTATACCATTGCTGGGACTTGCAATCGGGGAAACAACACTCTCCACACAAAGTGCAATTCTGACGGAAAGTGTTCTTGTACTTGGAAAGGCAGACCCAGGTGTACTAAGGGGTCTGATGATTGCTGCCGAGGTTATTGCTGGTCCAGGTTTGACATTATTGACAGTGACAGTGATAGTGAAGAGGAGGACGCTGAAAAAGATAGCTTCTGCAGGTGTGATAAGCAAGGCCACAGTTGCAAAAAAGATAAGGATTGTTGTCGGGGTGTTTGCGGAGTGGAAATAGATTATCGGGGAAAGCCAAAAAACGTTTGTGTCCCTAAGTCTTCATGAACAGAATGTATTTTGGTTGTGTTTTCAAAAAAATTTCAAAAATAAAAATATTGTATTTCTATTTTGAGCAAAATATTTTAAAAGCACTTCATTTATTTTGCGCAAATACGACTCCTGAATTGTGCAAATATGACAGTCAGATATTGCCTTTCCATAAAAGGAGCGGAGCTCCTTTAATTAATTGTAATACTGTTGTAAGTGTGGTGCATCAAATTTTCTACTGACTTTATTTCTTCAAAACATCCTCCAATTGAATGCATACTATTTTCAAAATCAGAATCGGTTTATTAATTCAATTTGACTCAAGGTACATTCAAAACACATTACAGGATGAAGTACATGTTTAAATTGGCAATAATAATGTTTTTTGGCTTTTTAAAACCCGCAGAACCGATTTTCTTTGTTATACTACATTTGTTTGCTCTTCTGAGTTTCTCTTGTTAAGGGCAGGCAGTATGACAGACTGACCGATTGTTCCGATCATTTTTATTAGAAACTAAAGTTTTATCATAATAAATTATGTAAAGACTAATGCACTCCTATAACGAAAACTACTTAGATTGTTATGACATTTGGTGGATATTTTCTCCACGCCACTCTCTTTGAAAAATGGAGATTTAATAATTTTGTATTTTTCAGTTAAGACGGTACAGCGCGCAGGGTAGAGCGTCGAAAAATCAGAAAATTTTATCCACATATATCAGAAGCATTCCAAACGTGTGATAAAACTTCGGTTTCACCAGATGCTTTACTTGCCAGGGCGGAAGTTAGTTCTAAATCATTTCGGGACACTGTGTACAGTATTGTTAACTCATACGGCATATGCAATAAGTTGTTCAGTCATATATCAGTGGGTGTCTTCCTGGACACATTATTTATCTTAGCTAAATAAATTTAAATCAGGAAGTATGTGCAAGGAGTAATGACTTTGCTCTGCTATAAAATAGAACAAGTACTGCTTCTATTAAATGGTATTCAAAACTGTTCAGATCAGAAAAATGGTGCATCGAACGGTCTTTATTACACTGTTACTTATGAATATCTCATTCTCGATTGGTAAGCATTATTTTTATAGAAATATATTCTTCTGGATAAATATTCTTATTTTTTGAGGTTGTAAAAGATGTAATTTTGTATTGTATTCATGTAACGGTATAGCCAGCGGTCACTCAAACGATTCGATTGCGGACATATACATGTAACATGGTGATAATACTATTACATACTCTACCACTGCATTTTAATGAATACTAGGAATCGTTCACGGACATCAAAAGTAGTAAGTATTGATGAAAAATATGTTTTGTATTCTATTTAAATATATATTTGATGTATTTAAATTCTATGCAGAACCATATTATTCAAAAGGGACTGTTATCTGCGATGACTATTGAAATATAATCAAAATATCGTATCTTGGCACTAGTTTTATTATAATTTCAATTAGTCAAAGATTGCAGACCCTACTAAATGTATTATATATGTCAAGGTGATTGAGATGATCGTGTTAGGGACCGCCTCTACCTAGTGAATGAACGAAGTCTGCCAAAACCCGGGTTTTGGGAGTATGGTTGGTCAGGAAGTGAGAGCATTAAAGATGTTCACTAAAACATGTTAAATAATCCCCGTTTTAGTGTTGTTTATTGTCAGATGTTTATTTGTCATGCGATGCAGTGATATATCTGTGGACTCCCTGTACTTATGAATATTTAAGATATGGATAGTGTCCTTGTTGGGTAAAGTAAGCGGAATTATCTTCCCTTAAGCTTATCGGATACGTAAATGGTTTTGTATTATTAAGAAAAGATATTGATGTCATTAGGATGAGAATTTCTGGGAAAGACAAGCGGCTAAATATTACATTGGAATATATGAGTAAACATTAGTTTATGTCGAAATTCTGGCTGGATATCAGTTCTGAATTTTTTGTGCATTTGATGTGACATTGTACAATACATGTGAAGTAAGTAACAATTACCACAATGGAAGTTGTTACATTTTTCACGAACACGAATACGTATTTTCATGAATACGTTGTGCAAAGAAGTGATCAGTTTCCCACAGATTCTGTTTACGAAGAAATGATATCTATTTTGAAACTAAAGAAATTTGAAAAGTTAGTCAACGTTAGTAGTAGCAAAAAAAGCGTACACAAGATACTTATAAGTTGGAAATGAGAAACGGTGAGAAAGTTATTGTATGGCATTCCTCCGGACAAAGGATATTGAAGAAGACTGAATTTTTTAAAGCAATGAAAAGGTTCCACGATGAAGCAGGTATGAAAAGGTTTAAATTTGCGCTAATCAATTCCTTATTAATAAATACTGAGATGCTGAGGTAATGACATTTTCTATTCTCGTGTGGCAGGACATTGCGGCCGAGACCACTAAAAAGATCTCAGAAGTTAATGCAGCCCGACCCACTCTTCTAACCTCTAGTATTGGCGTACATTAAAAACAGTGTTCCTTGCAATTATTGTAATACACTTAAATTAATTACACTTTGGTTATGCCAAATACACTCTATGTAAATGTACTAAAATAGGCAATAATTTTAGTGAATATTTATCATGTCATAGTGAATATTTATCATGCCATAGTGAATATTTATCATGTTATAGTGAACATCATTAATGCTCTCCCTTCCTGACAAACCATACTCCCAAAACCCGGGTTTTGGCAGACTTCGTTCATTCACTAGGTAGAGGCGGTCCCTAACACGATCATCTCAATCACCTTGACATATACACTTCAAATACATATTTACTGTTATATGTATGCGATGTGTGTATGTATTTAATGAGTGCTATTTCCTTCAATGGGTTTTATTGCCCTTAATCAAAACGCAATGGGAATTGAATTTATCTAGTCAGAAGTGCATTTACTCAATTTTTTAAAAGTTAGAACATATGAGCTACTCCGATGAACAAAAGGGAAATAGAAATCAAATCAAAACTATTTTCAATCCATAGTAACAAATACATTAAATCATGACTAAAAGAAACATTCATGATCATGAGCTTTTCTTAAAATATTTAACCCTTTGGTACTGATACTTGTTGCTCAAAAACTATTTCGACAGTACTTTTGACTGCGATTAGCTTCTCGGAAATTTTTTCGAAGGCAATAATGGCACAAGTTAAGGTTACACTCACAGCGGCGGACATAAATCGGTTAAATGAAGGTAGAAAACGCAAAATAAACATAGGTGGAAGTGCGGATGCCCAGAGAAAATTCTTAAAGAATTGCGGTCTTCCATACACCGGAAGGAATGGAGCCTCTCATGATGATTTAGCAAAACTTGTTTCAGTAATATACTAAATATTATTAACTTTAAAGCTACATTTTAATGAAATTGACATTTAGAAAGAATTATTACAAATAGGAGAAAGTGTGCAATGACAAGTGCCAGAAACAAGGGTGTCTCCTGTCACTAGAAGAGAAAAAAGCCATGAACAACGACTTTTGGAGAGTAGGAGATAAAAATTATAATAGGCAATCAAATATTCTACTGTCTCTTATGGAATGGTCAGTGCCAGTGAAACGGACTACTGATATTGAAATAAGCAGAAGAGGTGCTAGCTATTACTATAACTTGATTAATCAGTATGGGATAAAAATGCCGTGCTGCGCTGCTTCCTTTATGAACGTATTTTCAATTAGCAAACAAAGATTGGAAACCATACAAAAAAAGAAGAGAGCCGGGGTTTTAACGATTGAAGATCAAAGAGGCTGTCACAAAAATCGACCACGCCGTCATTCGGAGGAAAACATTGCATTAATAAAAGGACACATTCAATCGTTTCCAACTTACCTATCTCATTATAGCCGCGCAGTAAGTTTATACTTTGTATTTACTTTTAACTATTTGTCATTCAAATGGCTGGCTAAAAATAAAGTTACCGATTCTTATTTAGAACGGGAATCCAGAAAGACTGTATTTACAAGAAGATTTGAATCCATCGAAAATGTTTCGGCTTTTTGTTGAAAAATATGGAAACTATTTTTTGGACTTTGAACATTTATACAAAGATCTCTTAAGGCAGACCCAACTACGATTTGGTATGCCAAAGACGGACACATGCAATGTGTGCGACAAGCAGCATTCCAGATTATGCAACTGTGATCCAAATAATCGTCAAAGAATTCAGGAAATTGAATCTCAATTAGAAAATCATCACTCTGAAGCCCAAGGAGGATACGATGAAATGAAAAGAAACGTTCAAAGAGCAAAAATCGACCCAACTTTTGTTGTGATCGCTACGGATTTGCAGAAGCAGTTACTTTCGCCAAGACTAACCTCTCAAGAGATGTACTATCTTCGTAAATTTGTATCATACAATTTGGGAATTACATCTCCAGCTACAGACGAATCCACGATGTATTTTTGGAATGAGAATGATGGCAACCGAGGACAAAATGACATTGGCTCGTGCATTTTAAAGTACATTGTAGAAAAATATGAAAAATTAAATCCAGGAGAAACAAGAATCCTAAATATCTGGTCGGATAGATGCATGGGCCAGAATAACAACTACTCTACAGTCTGTTTGTTAAAGTATTTACTGCACATTGGCTATTTTACTGAGGTTTGGTCGTTTACACGCATTTTGAATTAACCAACTTTTATTTTAAATACTATTTATTTGGTGATTGTTATAATAATTAATTCAATGCATATTTAGGTCAACCAAAAGTTTTTAGTATCGGGACATTCATTTCTCTCGTGTGATAGACATTTCGCGGCTATTGAACGATATCAAAAGACCTGCACTATTTTCACTCCAGACGATTGGATTGAAACAATTAGATCTTCAAGACTTGTAAAACCTTTTGAAGTTGTTCAGATGAAATTTGCAGATTTTCGAAATATTGCGTATTTGAAAGAGCTAATTCCGAAACCAACCACTCTCAAAGTGAGCCAGTATCACTGGATTCAGATGACCGCTGACGCTCCTAATATTATTAGAACAAAGCAAACCCATAACCCGAACAATGATTGGGAACTACATACAATTTTAAATCCATGTGACGGACATACCCGAATTCATAATAGGATTCCTTGGGAGCCTAACGGGGTTGTAAATGTGGCGATACCCAACGCTTATGACGGTTTAATGCCGATTTCCGAGGCTAAGAAGGGTGATATACAGAAAATGATCGATTATTTGCCAAATTCCAAGAAAGAATTCTTTGCTGCATTACTAATTTAAAATCGTGTTTATGAGAAAAAGGCTTTAGGTTATAATTTGCAATATCCTCATGAAATAAGAATATACATAAATTCTGTTAACGTTAATATTTATGCGTTATGTATTATGTTATGGTATCTATGTATTACTTGAGTTGTTAATGTTCTTAATGATAAAACTGATTACGTGAATTAAACCCTATATTTGAAAGTGAAATATTTTATTATCTATGTATTGGTTCTTGGTAATTGGAATTTTAATCTCAATGATTTAATAAGGTTCCTCTATTGTATTCAAAAGTAAAAGGGTTAAATATTTTATGAAAAGTTCACAAATGTTTTTTTAGTCATGATTTGTTACTAAGGATTGAAAATAATTTTGATTTGATTTCTATTTCCCTTTTGTTCATCGGAGTAGCTCATATGTACTTGTAATTAAAAATCTTTGAATATAATTTTGAGGGTTATCGTGCACGGACAGACAACGTGGTTTCATAGTACAGATAGAAACAACTGGCTAGTTAATAGTTATTAGACAATTGGGACATAAAATAAGTAATAAAACACAAACAAGTGCCCCTAGGATGGAGAAAGAAATCTGCATCTACATTTCCTGTTTTTTGACAACCCATTGTTCGAGTAAATGTTGAATTAATACTTTCCTTATTAGTGAAACCGTCTGACTCTTTATTTGAAATGACCTTTCATTGTAGCTTGTGAACAGTGGGCTTATTTTAAATCTTTTATGTAGACTAACCGCTCTGGAGTTTTCGTTATAAGCTGAATGAGCAGACACGTTATTGCATTTATGTCAATGAAGGAGTATTCCACTTTTATAAATAAATACGGTTTGTATTTAACTACCCATAAAAATCAGTTTTCCATATACAAAAATTGTTATTTTTCCATTGCAAAAATTAATTTTCCATAAATACATTACTGCATTTATGGGAAATTGCATAAAATTGTTTACCCAATTCAAGAATAACCATTTTCTCAATATAAGGTTGCTTATGAAATTTTTTATTAATTATGATTATGCTAATTGGAGATAATTTGCTTATCTTTGTAATTTATGAGGAAAAAGCAACATAATATGTGAGAAAACAATTTCTCTCATGGGAAAATTATTCCTTCTGTATTTCGTAAAATTTCTTATGCAAATATAATATTGTTATGATAAAATACTTCTTATGGAAAAATTACGATTTTAAACTAAATTGATTATTTTTGTGAAATAAAATCATTTTCAATAAATATTAGCGTATAATTTGTGTTAGGAATGGAGCATCCAATCTCGAGATTTGAGTACCGGGAAATCCCGGGAAATTAGGCGGGATTAGCTGCTCAATCAAGGTACTAATAACGAAAATATAGGCCTTTTGAGCACATTTTTAATGGTCCCGTAGCAGATTTCGAGAGTTTTTCAAGGTTTCTAATTGCAATTATGTCCCAGTTTGAATGCTACTTGAGAGCAAAGTATATGTTTGGCAAATTAGCATAATATAATTATCAATTCTTTAATGGTAAACAATTTTTTTCCAAAATTTCTTAATCCTGGGAATTTCCCGTTTCCCAGGATTGAATATAACCTGGCCAATTTTCAACTTTTCTAACTAAAGTTCATCCTAAATGTTCCTTTAACTGTATTCTTTCAAAGGTACTAGATCATTAAAGTTAAATGGCCGTGTGTTCGAGTATTAGTGATCTGCAAAGCGCTTGTAATTCTTTATTTTTGCTAAGTAATAAACAAGTAGAAAACTTCTTATGTCGGGTTTTCGAGGCAGTTTAGGTCTGAAAAAAGTTTAAATACTACATATACCTATATAATATAAACTAATAAATTACAAATTGGAGTAATTTATTTTGATATCTACATTAATTATTAATTATCTATACATCAGTTTTTAAGGGTTAGCAAAATTTGGGAAAAAGTCATGCCATATACTTTGTTGTACTAATGATGTCAGAATTACAAATGGTTTTTCAGAGTTTAATTCTCATTCGAAAAGGAAAGTATCTAGGCTTCAAGACTTTCTTCAAGATAAATTGCTTAATTGTACAAAGAGTGGATTAAAGGGCCCATGTCATACTGCTGCGGACTGTTTTCTTGGTGTATGCGTGGAAGGATATTGTCATTGCAATGAAGATGGTGAGGGTTGCAATGAAAACGACGCGTGCTGCTCGAAATTTTGCCAGGAAGATAAGTGTGCCTGCAAAGGAGTTACAAGTAGTTGCAATAGAGGTCGAGAATGTTGCAGTTCTTTATGCACTGACCTAAAATGTTCATGCAATAAAACGAACGACCCTTGCTCTGAAGGGAAGCATTGTTGCACTGGACTTTGCAGTAATAAAAAATGCGTGTGTAGAGACGTATACGAGCCATGTAACAATACCGGTGAATGTTGTAAAGGGAAATGCTTCAATAACGTGTGCAGAACGTGCAGTGATGATGCTTGCGCTTGTAGAGAAGAATTCTGGTCATGCGACGATACGAAAGATTGCTGCAAAGGGATATGTTTCAATAATTTGTGCAGAAATTGCCCTAATCACACTTGCAAATGCAGTACGTGGTCTTGCACCAACACCGAGGACTGTTGTAACGGGAAATGTGTAGGGAAAATTTGCAAAAATTGTTCTACAACTTGTATAGCCAGCTCTCAATGCTGCGAGGGTATGTGCGAAAATAACGCATGTCAACCTGTGAAGAATGGAGATTGGTGTTATGAAAATCACCACTGTGCAAGCGACTATTGTTCAGATCGCCGTTGTGTTTGCCAATCCAAGCACAAGAAGTGCAATTCAGATATAGGCTGCTGTGAAGGATATTGTCGAACAGAAATTAGTAGACCAAAATGCGACTGCGATTTAGCTGGACGAAGTTGTTCTGACGACTATAAATGTTGCAGTAAAAAGTGTGATAAAGAACTGGGAGTCTGCACCTGCACAAAACCTTTGCAACCCTGTGTAGATAATGAGGAGTGCTGCGGCAAAGTCTGCAAAGGTGGTGTTTGCAACTGTGGAAAGCTCAAAGCAACTTGCCAAGAAGATAGTAATTGTTGCAGCAACGATTGCACAATTTCCACATCCAGGCGTCAAAGTCGAAGCTTGGCAAGTCGTAAACATAGTCGTGTTGCAAATAACACGAAAGGCACCTGCAATTGCGCTAAATTGGGAGAGGCATGTCTTAGTACAGAAGATTGTTGTCCAGATAGCTGCAAAGGTGTTTGCTTTTGCATAGATCGTGTAAATTGGTATGGGTATAAGGATGGAGTATGTCCCTTAAAAACAAGCAATCTCTACAGAGAGTGTTTGGATGGAAAGTGTTCTTGTGATTGGAATTACGGCGTCCGATGTAAGCCGTTTTCAGATGATTGCTGCCGAGGTAGTTGCTGGTCTCGGATGACGACTATTCGGATAAGGACAGTGTCTGTGAATGTTCAGCGGAAGGCGGTTTTTGCGCTGGAGATTATGATTGTTGCAGGGGTGTTTGCAATTCTGAGAACGAATGCGCTCCCACGTCTTAACAGAACAAATCAATACTATCGAATTTGATCTAATTCCATCACTGCAGTAAATATGTGATGTATGTAATCTGTTTTCTGACTTAATTTTTAATTGTCTCAATTAACGATTAATAACAACTGAATAGGGTAGTATCATAATCATAATATCTAATTACAATAATCCGAAAAATAAAATGTATGTATGAAGAATGTAACAAAAGATGTCCACCCGTTAAATGATCTCTCTACCTGTTAAATCATCGGTCAGTCCAATTAGACAGTTCTGTCTAGATAATGATAATGTAATAAAACAGAAGAAGATAAATATGGAACACTCCTTTATTTCACAGTGCATCTTTTTTCATTTTAAAAGCAATTTCTTGGCAGTGTATACTTTATATTCCATCGGTGAAACAAATGCAGTAAAATACATTATATATACTACGTATTAGCACTTCTACGTGTTTGTGGTATACTTTCCTACAGCCTAAACCTCACGTAGAAATTGTGTCACTGTTACTGGTATATTGTTAATTTAACGTATTACCAAAATTTGCATATCTTCTGGGATCTGACATTGGCAGTCGTAAATATGTGTAGTTTTAGCGATCATTTTTCAGTTGAAGCAGGGTAGATCCAGTTCAACGTGAAGGCAGTAGCCAAGGGTATTCCCGGCAGTCTACTTGAGACACCCCGTTAACCTATTAGATTTTTATACATGCGCGTAATCTATGCTTACCGTAATAAGTATGCGGAACAGAGATGGAACCAGGAGAGTTGAGTCAAAGTAGTGGCGCGGGACTCTTCATAGGCTATGCGATACTGCTTTTCTGACAGTTCCACTCTCTGTTCCTAACCAAAGTCCGAATATGTATTTATTTAAACATTGCATAACCAGAGTCCGGATATGTATTTATTTAAAAAATGCATAACCAGAGTCCGGATATGTATTTATTTAAAAATTACAGAACAAGATTCCGGATATGCATTTATTTAAAAATTGTATAACCAGAGTCCGGATATGCATTCATTTAAAAATTACATAACAAGATTCCGGATATGTATTTATTTAAAAATTACATAACCAGAGCCTGAAGATGTACTGCAAACCACAGTCCGGATATGTACTTTTTTTTTAAATGCATAGACAGGGCGAATTTAAAAAATGCATACACAGAGTGCGGATATGTAATTATTTAAAAAGTAATAAAACACATTCCGGATATGAATTTACTAAAAAAATACAAAGATATACCGGATATGTATTTGTTTAAAAAATACAAACACATTCCGGATATGTATTTCTTAAATAACAAAAAACATTTTCCAGATATGTATTTATTTTAAAAGAAACATAGACAGAGTGCGGGTATGTATTTTTTTTAAATCCAAAGAATGCATAGAATTAACGATTATTGGGATTAACATTTATTGGGAGTTGGTAAGTTCTACAAATATGCAGCATTTAAAAGAACAGCAATTCTTTCCAAAGCTTTGATGTTACTATACTTAAACCAAATCATTTCTCACAGAAGTCGATTGCGTTTTGCATTCTGATGTACCCAATAAAGATAAATATTATTTGATTTAAATGAATTTTGAAAATTTTAAATAGTGGGTGGTCAGCCACACCCTCATTTTCAAAGTTATGATAAAACGGTCTTCATATTTGAAATAAGCACACTAAATTACCCCGTAGCGATCAAAATTATTTTAGTTAAATGAATTTTGAAAATTTTAAATAGTGGGTGGTCAGCCACACCCCCATTTTCAAAGTTATGATAAAACGGTCTTCATATTTGAAATAAGCACACTAAATTACCCCGTAGCGATCAAAATTATTTTAGTTAAATAAATTTTGAATATTTTAAATAGTGGGTGGTCAGCCACGCCCCCATTTTCAAAGTTATGATAAAACGGTTTTCATATTTGAAATAATCGCACGAAATTACCCCGTGGCGATGAAGATTATTTGATTTAAATGAATTTTGAAAATTTTAAATAGTGGGTGGTCAGCCACACCCCCATTTTCAAAGTTATGATAAAACGGTCTTCATATTTGAAATAAGCACACTAAATTACCCCGTAGCGATCAAAATTATTTTAGTTAAATAAATTTTGAATATTTTAAATAGTGGGTGGTCAGCCACGCCCCCATTTTCAAAGTTATGATAAAACGGTTTTCATATTTGAAATAAGCGCACTAAATTACCCCGTGGCGATGAAGATTATTTGATTTAAATGAATTTTGAAAATTTTAAATAGTGGGTGGTCAGCCACACACCCATTTTCAAAGTTATGATAAAGCTGTCTTCATATTTGAAATAAGCGCACTAAATTACCCCGTAGCGATCAAAATTATTTTATTTAAATGAATTTTGAAAATTTTAAATAGTGGGTGGTCAGCCACTCCTCTATTTTCAAAGTTATGATAAAGCGGTCTTCATATTTGAAATAAGCGCACTAAATTACCCCGTGGCGATCAAGATTATTTTATTTAAATGAATTTTGAAAATTTTAAAGAGATGGTGGTATTTTCTATTCTAATTATTAAGTTTGTTCATTGTCCACAAATGGAAATTCCAAATGCTCCTCTCCTCAAATGACGTAGCAACATTAATGCACAAGCCTTTATTTCCTAAAATTTTGTTCTTTTTTTGAACTCCATTCGGCAAGAAATGCAACTGATTCCAAGAACAAAAACCTATCAGAATGGTTGGTCGGGTATCCCACTACGCAATGTCGTTTGTTTTGTTCTTGGAATCAGTTGCGTTAATGATATATTAACGTTTCAAAATTTGAAATTTTTTTCAAAAAAGTGTAAATTTTTTGTGCTTGGTAATATTTTTAAAAGTATTATAGATATAAATTGTAACATATGTAAGCATATGCCGCCATGGTTGCTCAAATTTTCCCCGTTCTGAGGCTGTAAATCAGTTTTTCAAAAAAATTTCGAAATTTTGACAAGAATTTTAAGTTGGTATATTTCCTGAAATACACTGCCAAAAAGATTCTGGTTTTTTGTAAAAAGTCCAAAATTTAATATCCGACCTTTTGAAATATGTATTTTTCTAATTTGCGACACCTCCAAAATTAACTATTTGAAATTCTTACGTTTGAACTGGATCTACTCAGCAGCTGTCAGATAAATCGACACGACAGTTTTTCATTTAGTGCATTTCTCAAGTTTTACGAAACGTCAAATAAAACTACTGCAGTGTAGAAATTGTTATTACAACTGGTTGGGTTTGTTCTGCTGCTAGATGTTCTTGATTTTGCAATATTTGAAAATGGAATTGCAGAAATTATATCCCAGGTGCTAGAGCTATGTAATAAACAATAGTGCCAATAATGTAGTAAAACGTCATGAATCATTACTTTACTTACAATTACCACAAGATGAAACTGCGAATACACGAGAATTTAAGTTACTTAACATTGGATTCCATTGAAACAAATTTTAGTCTTTTCTCCGTCATCTGCACCTATCTGTTTTTCGAAATACCGTATATCCCGAATTAAGGCCCCCTGGGTGTTATTGTTTCAAGTAGATTTTTTTTCATGTAAACTTCGTATTAAGAACCCCATGGGGGCCTTATTACGGTCAGGGGTCTTATTGTTTCAACGTATTTATGTAAGAGTCAAAATGAGTGATACAAAGTTCCAAGTCTTTCTCTCACCTCCTTTTTCCGGTCTTGTAAGCCGACAATTTTATTTATTTCGTAGGAATACAGTTATGTATGGGACAAAACGAATACAACATACATGGTGTAATACAGCATAGAAAAATTTTCCCTGTATTCTACTTTTAGTTTTGCTTTTACGGAGTTATTTTGGGGTACGCTGATCGTTCTTGTGCTACTAGTCGCATTACATACTATTGGGTAGGGCGTCTCATTTCGAACAGGGGTCTTATAGTTCGATGAGCCTTTTTAAACATGTTTGGTCATAATAAGGCCCCCTTGGGGGCCTTAATACGAGAGGGGGCCACAATTCGGGATATACGGTATATTTGTCCGTCTCTGAGATTTCACCACACATGCTGGAAAATTAAAAGCAACCCTGAGAATTATTAACTATTGAAAATTATTGCTTTTGTACACAACGATTTCAATTCAATGTCAATCTACACCATCACTTTTAGTATATAAAGGAGATAAATGTCAAGAAATTATTTATCGTGTGAAAAATAACTGTAATGGAGAAAACGTCAAAAAAATGTGTGGAAACTACTCTTATGATAAAAATGTCATGAATATAGTAACATAATTAAATGTCATAATACAGCGTCATAATTAATGTAAAAGGTAAAAATGCCATGGAATGGTTTAATGTGCCATAACTACTGTAATAGTAAACCTCATGAAATGGTTTAATGTGTCATAATTACCGTAATGAAAAAAATGCAATGAAATAGTTTAATATATAGAAATTACTGATAAGAATATTAGCTTTACGAATGGATTCGTTGTTTGCCTGCATATTTGCTTGTATCTGTATAATGTTTCGGTTGGATAAAAATGCCTAATAAGCTAAACTCTGTGTTTTAGGTCTGGTCAGCCTATTTAATCTTATTATCAATGTGAGATAATTACCACAGAACTTATGAGTACCAATAATCTTTCCAAAATATTATTATAAAATGAGCATATGTAACAAGTATACGTTTTTGTGTACACAGGAACATGGCAATTTTAAGATCTGTCAACGTAAACATTAGAAATAATAGTTAAAAGCCCGGCTCTCACAACCCAACTCCATTTAAAATGTAAAATGATTTACTGACTATTAACATTATTGTAAAAGATGTAAAGACCAACGGTCATATCGTCCAACAATAAAACCTTATCTATCTCTATATAAAGGAGATATTTACCACTTTCAGTATTCTACGTTCTCAGTCAATTTGAACTGTCTAAACTCTAAACAGTCAATACAAGCTAAAAGCTTTGTACAGAATTTTGCAATGGCTTGCAAATCAGTGTTGATCCATCTCACATTAGCTATACTTACGACATTTATCATCTCTGTGGTGTTGGGCGAATCGGTGTCGTCAAGCCAGATGAGAACCAACAAACAACATGACATAGGGGAGAGAGCGGTCCTTCCGAATATTAATTCCGGTAATTCAATTATTGCAATTCCGATGTTTGTTGCCTTTGATAACGAAGGATGGCCAAACAGGCTGCCCTTTTAAAACTACTCCAGAAGAAATGCACAGTATTAATTTGCAATGATTTCTTTTTCCGGATTACAGAAAGCAGCGAGGAGGAAGTGCCCGTTTCCATCAATAAGTGTGACCTCTACATGAAGAACGGCACTTGTACCATGTGTAAACCAAAAATATGCGCAAAAAAATGTATCGACAAGAATGCACAGGTATACATTAATGGGACATGTATGGGCCAACACTTCTGCTGTTGCAACCAGAAGAAACATTAAGCTGTAATTTTTCTATTTTCATAGCATTTGCTTCGGCTTCAACTTTCAATTTATTGCATTCTAGACGACTTTTATGCGTACGTATTTATTTAAGCAAATACTGCAAATTAAATGTCAAAGTTTAGATATCGGGTAGATAGATGCGGTTGTTAGTTTTAAGTGTATTGTTTAACGTTTACATAAAAATACATTATAAATTGTAAATAAAATTCATGTTGGAAATTGTAAGCATAATAAAGTACTATTGTAAATCGAGATAGTATTGCTAACTAAGTTGAAATAATTATGTCTGTAATTTTAGACCAGAATATTCTACCTTGTGTTATGATTTTTCCTTTTCTTCATCCGTTTACGCAAAGACGTAAGAACACATCTTGTCTTACCAAAACACATTAATGTTCAAATAATCACCAGACCTTTTTCTGAAGAATTATCTTTAATAACAACGCATTTAGAAATAATTAAGTAGCTTTTTCAAAGTGTGAAAAATAGTTTCGCAACAGTAGGTACCGTTACAGTAAGTATTGCGTTTTAAGAAATTATGTAATTACAATCGTTGCGTTCACAGTAACAATAAAATCTGTGTCAAATTCAAGAATCCAGCTACACATTATTATCGTAACTATCATACGACCGTAAGTTGATAGATGTCATAGATGTAACATTATACGGTCGTAACTCACCTTACATGCGTTTCCATTATTAAGAGGAGCGTCAGCGAGCTCTTTATAGGAATGAATGATCTATCTGTCTGTCTGTTCGCGATAAGTGTATGTTCGCGTTAAAGCTGGGTATCGAAAAAATAGGCAGACCCGCCAATGCAATACATGTGCATTGCGGGCTGTGTTCAATGCGTCATACGCAATGCGTCTCCAAACATACAATACAATACGTTTGCAGCATGTACATACAAGAATGATGTTCACTTCCAATGCAATGAATTCTACTACACATACAAAGTTCGACGACAATGTGTTCTGCTTAGTGCTTTACCCACTCTTCTTCTGCGTCCACAAATCAATGCAATGCATTCTACTACACAAAGTTCGACGATGCGTCAGCTTGCTCTATCTAGCGTATGCATTCAAAGCATTGAGGAGGACAGCGGAGATCTCCACAACCATGCATACCTTCCGCTTACTTTCAGCTTACTCTGTCAGCTTACTCTAGCATGTGCATTCTATGTGCTCTATGTGGGTCCTAATACACAAAGCATGTTTGGTCTGCGTCTATTTCATAAATGCTCGGCTTAATCTTTGAGACAAGCATACACCCTGCATGTTCATGTCTTGTCCATCCATCTGCCCATTTTATCTCCATTACGTCGGTACTTTATAAGGATGTCTCATCTGTCTGTCTGTCTGTATGTTCGCATTAAAGCGTTCGCGTTAAAGCATAAGTCGTCTAATTGTCAACATTCCTGCTGTTTTTCTCGGTTTTCATGATGTTTTTCTGTTTCGGTTTTCCCAACGTCTACGCTCCTCTTCATTATGTGCTGTTTTAACGGGTTTATTATCAAAGGGAACAGTAGTTACCACTGTATGATCGTAATGGAAACTCGGCTTTAGTGATGCTGGCATTAAAGGAAATGTATTTATTTTTGACAATGTACAAGGAGGAAATTGTAAATCTATGAATGCAGGTGGTGATGACCTAAATGTAGGCGATAATTATTTCTGTTCTACTTTTGGAATCAAAGTGTTACATTGGAATCAAATTCTTCTACAAGTTAATGTGGTATATTGAAACTTTGCATAACCCGACTCGACTGCAGGACGAAAACATGAATTTCGAAATGAAAGACATTGCTATTTTGTTTTTTTCGTTTAATTTCGTCTTTGTAAATGGAATTGAAATAGATTGTGGAGCTAGTAAATCCCAAACGATACTATGAATACTTTAATTAACATTTTAATTGATTGGTTGTGTTAGCAAACCAGAAGACCGCAGTTATTAGGAATTAAACATAAATTATTGTGAATTACTATATCTCATTAAGTTTTGATTTTTATAGGATGCTTCATGAAAGGACAGAGTGGAAATACTTGCAATGATTGGGATAAGGATAAAAACGGAGAAGATAAAAGGATTCCACAAACTTTATATCGGTATGACTGGCAAACGCAGAAATGCTTGCCAGTGTCCTGCAAAAATGACGAAGACGGACCTTTTGAGTCAGAATCTATTTGTACGTGGATTTGCGGGGAATGTGGACGAGTATTGAAGCATTATAAAGTTGACGGTAAATCTTGAAATATTTGTCTATGTAGAATTGGTAAAATTTGGATTGTCAAACTGTCCTACCTTTCGTGCTTTTATTTGTAGCCTTTTTCAGAAAATTCCACAATATTTACGTAAGCTTTGTATTCGTTTAAAAATAATATTGCTATATTTGGATTTTGAATTTTCCATGAAGTCGGAATTTAATTAATTTAACTAATGTATGGAATTAAAATGTCTTTAAACTAATTTTAGACGAATGTCTCATGGACACGGAAGTTAGTACCCTTAACTCTACAGTAGAGAAGTCACCAAACGCTGAGCAGGAGCAGCTAAGTTATTATTCATTTTATATAGGACATGGTAAATGCAGACAATCTATACAAGTTGGACCAAATTTGTACGTAAGCCGTGGGATTGCTCTGTCTACGTATGAAGAATGTAAAAAAAGATGCCCCTCAATTAAAGATTAATGAAAACTGAATAGGGTAGTATCACAATCATAATACCTAATTATAATAATCTAAATAAAAAAATTGCGTTAATATTAACCTGGAAGCTTTCTTGTTAAATTGCACCTTATTGCGTATACTTTATTAAATTTAGTCACAAAAAATAAGCTGATCAAGCGGTGTCACAAATTGGACGAAGGGGAAGCGGTAACAATTTTTGACTGTCGGGTAACTTGTTTGACTGACTGCGGGGACATTATTTGACTAACTGTCGGAGACATTGTTTGGTTGACTGTCGGATACATTGTTTGACTGACTGTCGAATACATTGTTTGACTGACTGTTGGGTACACTTTTTGGCTGACGGTCGGGTACATTTTTTGACTGATGGTCGGGTACATTGTTTGACTGTACTGTCGGATACATTGTTTGACTGGACTGTCGGGTACATTATTTGACTGGACTGTCGGGTGCATTGTTTGACTGGACTGTACATTGTTTGACTGACTGTCGGGTACATCGATTAACTGACTGCCGAGTCCATCGTTTAACTGACTGTCGGGTACATTGTTTGACTGACTGTCGGGTACATTTTTTGACTGTACTGTGGGGTACATTGTTTGACTGACTGTGGGGTACATCGTTTAACTGACTGTCGGGTACATTGTTTGACTGACTGTCGGGTACATTGTTTGACTGACTGTCGGGTACATTGTTTGACTGACTGTCGGGTACATTGTTTGACTGACTGTCGGGTACATTGTTTGACTGACTGTCGGGTACATTGTTTGACTGACTGTCGGGTACATTGTTTGACTGACTGTCGGGTACATTGTTTGACTGACTGTCGGGTACATTGTTTGACTGACTGTCGGGTACATTGTTTGACTGACTGTCGGGTACATTGTTTGACTAACTATCGGGTGCCTGAAGCGAATGAATGATATGTACTATTACTAGTATTGTTATATGTACTATGGTATTAATATCATCAGTGTATTTAAATGTTTCTGTAATGACTAGTCGGTTTTCTGGAATGGCTGAAGTGACACATAAGTTCGTCTCGCAAACTCTGAATAAAGTGACATACAAACTTGCGAAAAATGGGTACTCTTATACTTTACGAAATACAGTCAAAGGAAAAAAGTACTGGTACTGTACAGAAAGAAACAAGTGTGCTGCTTCTTTAATTGAAAGTGCAACGGGCGAATTTCGGTACGGAAGCAAAGATTGGGAAGGAAAAAATTTTCACAGAACCCATTTACTCCACGATGACAAGTTTTCTGTTGATGTAATAAGAGGTAAAGTTAAGGAATTAAAAAAGCTACCAATGTGGCGATTTCTCGTTGTTCTTATAAAAGAAAACCTTCGAACTGAAAATTCTTTGCTCAGAGTTGATAATTGCACATTCCCTCAAAAACAAAAAAGACTATCTGAAAATAAACCAAATACTGATAAAGACTACCAAAAACTACGGGAAGAAACGACTACCATTTACAAAATTCATCAAAACATTATCCCACTACATAAATTAAACTCTTACAATTCATTTTTGTGTATTATTCTTGCATTGACTAACTTTAACCTTCTGTATTGTTGACCTGCAATAAAAAATTAACTTGCTTTGCCAAACGGTTCATGTGCATTTGCCAAACGCTACTTCACATCAATATTTTTCTTTTGCCAAACAGTCCTTTGCCAATCATGTAGTGAACCGGGTACATTGTTTGACTGATTACCGGATACATTGTTTGACTGAATGTCGGACTGCTTTGCAAATTTTCTCTAAGCATTTTGGGAACATGCTTAATTGGTGATAAAATTTTGTTTACTCCAGATTTTGCCTTTGAGAGACTTTGTACATGAAAGCGGTGCCAACGTACTTGTCTTGAATCATTTCTCGGGACGATGTACATTGTCATCACCAGTAGTGATTTTCACCACCAAATATAAAAGTAGCAATATAAATATTATCTTCCGGTTGTAGCAGTTAACGATGTGGCAAAAAAGTGAAAGTGAGATTAACGCATGCGCCTTCGAAGAATACTCTACCGATTTTTATTCAACAATTTTTGTTTTGGAATTTCAAGTTTCTGAGATATCAGAGGTCAAAAAATTTGGTGAAGGTGGTAATAAGTAATGATATACATATACCAGTTTGGCGACTGTAGTAAACGCCAAACTTGTTGCCTGGCAGAGGTCGAAATTTCGGTGAGTATTGAGCCGTAGCGGCTCATGACTCATTTCAGCAACGTCATACGGCTCGCTCACTCGGCTCACGGCTCATTTTTCAAAACCTCACGGCTCACTCACTCGGCTTACGGCTCATTTATCAAAATCTAACGGCTCACCTACACGGCTCACGGCTTTAATATTATACCGCCAAAGCTTAAATTTCCATGCATTATGTATAGTGTCAATGATCAGCAGAACTCTCTGTTTAACATTTTATTACATTTATTGAAATGGATTAAAAATTAAATACACACTGATTGGGATGGTCTGCCCAACCCCTAGCATATAAAATTATAAGATTTAAATTAGTATTACTTAAGAGAAATATGTCTTAGGTATTAATATTAATTATTACAATCGGTAACATTAATAGCTGAACGCACTTGAAATGACTTTACAATTCGCATAAATGAATAAACCTTTTTAAGTAAGTACATTACTGGGATTGGAGTGTGAAACACTACCACATAAATACGATTTACAAGATGAAAGTTAAATTTTCCTTGGATGATATGCCTGTGGTAGATATTAGTACAATAATTTTTTACTAAAATATACAGTGTTGGGCAGAGGCTGACGTTGTACTTTTACATTCAGTGCTGTCAAATTACCTGGCGGATTCAAAGAGTACTTAAGTACTCCAAAGGGCATATTCTTGCTTTTTGGGGCTATTTTGAAGTAGTACCTAAGAAGACAAACCCTTGGAATAATGTATTCTCGGTTTCCTGAGTCTTTGCAAATGTGGGCATTTTGAGTAGGAAGTTGTATGTTAAACGTTCCCAGGAAGTAGCACCATCGCCGAAAAATCTCTTGACATGCTTTTCATGTGAAATCAGAGGATACGGACGGCTATGTTGAGAGCAAGCTACCTATAGTAGCAGGCTATGAACTTACTAAGCTGGTCCAGTGGGCCATTCAGAACAACCCTCATTGAAAAGAATTGCTTCTGTCGCCGGAAGAAGCAAGAATAGCTAAATATGCACAAGAAAATTTAGCCAATTTGGGGAGAGCCTTATTATTTTCTGTCCAACATAAAAGTGGATCATTCCTTTTGTATTTACGCCGCGTAGAAAGTTCTATGTATAAGTCAACTTTGTCCTCCGATGTGTCTGCATCTTGGTTTGGATTATCCCGATAAATAATTGAGCAGTTTGCATGTGGTACCACTCTGCTTGATTTTCCTATTTCAACTTGCAGTTCTTCTGTGCAGAGATCGCAATGTAAATGAGTTTTGAGCAGCAGCGCCTCACGGCTCACTCATTCGCCTCACGGCTTATTCATCAAAACCTTACGGCTCACTCACTCGGCTCACGGCTCATTTTTCAAAACCCCAGGGCTCACTCACTCCGCTCACGGCTCATTTTTCGAAACGTCAGGGCTTACTCACTCGGCTCATTTTTCAAAACTTCAGGGCTCACTCACTCCGCTCACGGCTCATTTTTCAAATCGTCAGGGCTCACTCACTCGGCTCATTTTTCAGAACCTCAAGGCTCGCTCACTTGACTCACGGCTCACTCCGAAATGAGCCGTGAGCTGAGCCCCGCTCACGGCTCAATGACTGAGCCGTGAGCTGAGCCCCGCTAACGGCTCAACGACTGAGCCGTGAGCTGAGCCCCGCTCACGGCTCAACGACTAAGCCGTGAGCCGTAATGTCGACTTCTGTTGTCGGGTTGAATTCAGGTAGTAGTGTAGTAGTAGTAGTAGTACTAAATGCTTTTCAATAGCTCTAAAGTGTGACTTTTAGATTTTCCCCTTTTGGGGTATACCCCTTAGGTCATTAAGGGGTACTCCAATTTTAAAATTGATTTCAAATTTGGATTCAGCATAGTCGAAAACCTCTAAATGCTTTTCAATAACTTCGAATTATGACTTTTAGATTTTCCCCATTTGGGGTATACCCCTTAGGTCATTAAGGGGTACTCCTACTTTGAATTTGATTTCAAATTTGGATTCAGCATAGTCGAAAACCTCTAAATGCTTTTCAATAGCTCTAAAGTGTGACTTTTAGATTTCCCCTTTTGGGGTATACCCCTTAGGTCATTAAGGGGTACTCCTATTTTGAAATTGATTTCAAATTTGGATTCAGCATAGTCGAAAACCTCTAAATGCTTTTCAATAGCTCCAAATTGTGACTTTTAGATTTTCCCGATTTGGGGTATACCCCTTAGGTCATTAAGGGGTACTCCTATTTTGAAATTGATTTCAAATTTGGATTCAGCATAGTCGAAAATCTCTAAATGCTTTTCAATAGCTCCAAATTGTGACTTTTAGATTTTCCCGATTTGGGGTATACCCCTTAGGTCATTAAGGGGTACTTTAATTTTGAAATTGATTTCAAATTTGGATTCAGCATAGTCGAAAACCTCTAAATGGTTTTCAATAGCTCCAAATTGTGAATTTTAGATTTTCCCCAGTTTTTGAAAATAAAAGTACTGCTTTTTTTAAAATTCGGTCGGACATCAGAGAATGAGTTTTGCTGGCTGTGGTCTAGTAGTTCAATTCTTGATGACGTATTCAGTCTGTACGGAATTCGATGTTGCCTGAGATGCCTGGTAGTGTGTCTATTTTTCTAAGAATTTGAGAAAATACTACAGAGAGATTCTATAGAAACGTTACGTCGGACAACTCATGTATATGTAATAACATTGGTATTTTTGCCGCTTCCTGACTCGCCGCGCCTAAAATAGACAGGCATCACAGCGCTTTCATCTAAACTGTTAGTCCCATATAACGTTTCTACTGAATCTCTCTATATAATGATTAACGGGCAATAATGGACATTGCACTGCAGCCACACTAACATATGTGCAATAAAATTTTACGATGTTAAAATGTTTTCATAAGTTCCTTTGATGAATATTCCCTGTGGACATGCATTATAAATACCAAACTACCTTGACATCCTCTTTAACTAGGTGATGCCATACTTTGTTTTAAAAAGGATTCGACCACAAATGGAGGATGAATATGAAATGTTTTCAATCAATGAGCTATTTTACTCAATGAATCATTTTCCCAACCGTCGTGTAATCCACTTTTAAACAAAGTATGGCAGCCCCTAGTAAGAGAAAATACATCGTCTAAACACCTTGACAAATACCAGAAAGTTTCTAATTGTATGTATCCTTAAAATGTTGCTGTGTAGAAATACAGCCAGGTCAACCAAATAGCACATGATTGGTGTTGCCTAGAACAAGTATTGTATAACGCATAAACAGGAAATTGTAAAACTCTGAATGCAGGAGCCAATGACATGTATTTAGGTGATAATAATAAATAGACTGTTTTACCTATGTTTGTTAGTGTTAACCTGGCACATTGACACTTTTCATCGGCGGACTACATGACAAAGAAGTTAATTCAAAATGAAGATTCTTGTCATTCTGTTTTTGGTATTTAATTTCAGTGGGATAAATGGAGACGAGCAATCCTGCGAATCCAGTAAATTCCAAACCATTTTAAATCGATTCGTTAACACAACAGATAATAAATGACTGGGAAGTGTAATCTTTAATTAATTTTTGAATTTAATAGAATGCCTCAATGACGACCAAAGCTCAAATTGCAATTCTTGGAAAAAGGAAGACGGAGTAGATAAAAGAACTCCAAATACTGTTTACCAGTACGACCGGAATTCGCAGAAATGCAAAAAGTTATCCTGCAAAAACGACAAATTGGAGGAATTGTTTGCATCGGAATCTAAATGCTTGGAAAGTTGTGGGAATTGTGGACGAATATTAAAACACTATAAATTTGACGGTAATTTTGCATTATAACATTTATAGCAAAATTAATTTAATTAGATATTAATCTGCTGATATTGAAACGTTTTTGAACGAATTTTAGACGAATGCCTCAAACCACCTACCATGGGTTATGGATTTCAAATGCAAAATGGAAAACGCGTGGAGAGTTCAAAAGAATCAGACGAATTGAAAGTTTATTCATTTGACTTGGACGATGGAGAATGCGGTCTTAAGAATATATATGGACATAATTGGTACGTCAAAAGCGGAGTTGGACCACCCACGCTTGAAGAATGTAACAAAAGATGTCCACCCGTTAAATGATCTCTCCACCTGTTAAATCATCGGTCAGTCCAATTAGACAGTTCTGTCTAGATAATGATAACGTAATAAAACAGAAGAAGATTAATATTGAACACTCCTTTATTTCACAGTGCATCTTTCTTCATTTAAAAAGCAATTTCTTGACAGTGTATACTTTATATTCCATCGGCGAAACAAATGCAGTAAAATGCATTATACTATACTACTTATTAGTACTACTTGATTGTGGTATACTTTCCTACAGCCTAAACCTCACGTAGAGATTTTGTCACCAGTGGTGTATTGTTAATTTAACGTTGCACCATTTGCATATCTTCTGGGGTCTGACATTGGCAGTCGTAAATATATGTAGTTTTTGTAGACCATTTTTCAATAGAAACAGCTGTCATATAAATCGATACAATTTTTCATTTAGTGCATTTCTCAAGTTTTACGAAATGGCAACTAAAACTACTACTACAGTGTAGTGTAGAAATTGTTATTACAAATGGTTGTTTTTGTTCTGCTGCTAGATGTTCTTGATTTTGCAATATTTGAAGTTGGGATGGCAGATTGCAGAAACTTTTCATGTGCTAAGTGCTAGAGAGATGTAATAAACACAAACACGTCTGCAATGCAATAAAATGTCATGAAATTTTACTGTATTATCCAAGCTGAAATTGCTAATACACCAGAATTTAATTTTAAATAGATTTTTGTTGACGCAAATGCCACTCATTCTCAATCATGAACACCTGCCTGCTTTTCGAAATATGTCCACGTGTCGGAGATTTCATCACACCTGGGAAGTGAAACAAAACAACCATGAAAATTATTATTGGAAAATCTTTGCTTTTGTACACTACGATTTCAAATTCAATGTCAAGCTGCACCCTCATTTTGTATAAATATGAAATATTTTCCACTTTTCAATATTCTACGTTCTCATTCAATTTAAACTGTTCAAACAGTCAAGTCAAGCAGTCAATACAAGTTAAAAAATTTAACACGGAATTTTGCAATGGCTTCCAAATCGGTGTTGATCCATCTCCCCGTAACTATGCTTGCAACATTGATCATCTTGCTGACTTTGGGCGAGTCAGTGTCAAACGAGATCAGAACTTATGGACAAAATGTCATCGAGGAGAGAGCTCCAATTTGGAACAGAAACTTAGGTAAGCTCGTTCAACTATTACTGGTAAATTGGATAAACCCCACCAAATTTTAATAGTCAACGGCTAATTATGGCTTTGTTTAAATTAACGCTACTACTTAAATCAAAGCAGAGTCCCAAGGCTATAGTAGTGATTCTACTGTGAGGTTCCCTCTAAAGACAATTTTTAATTCTAAATTTTTTCGCTTTGGAGCTGAACTTGATGAATGTGGCTCCATAGCATATCAATTGCATAAAAAATCTGGAAATCATATGGAAAATCTGAAACTATAATTTAATGTTTTGCTTGAGAGTATCTTATAGGAAAATTATCACGGTTGGCATATATGCAAATCTAGCTTTACTCATAGTCATGAGTTTTTTTACTGATTTTGCTACGTTAAATATACATACTTTAATTGTGCATTGAAAAGTGATACATGCATTCGTTTTTTGGATTATAGATAGGATGAAGGAGGAAGTCGTCGTTATTAATTGTGACCTCAACATAAACAATGGCACTTGTTTCTTGTGCAAAGCAGAAGAATGTTCGGAAAGCTGCCGAAATAAACACATTTACAAAAGTGGGACATGTTTGGGCCAACACACCTGCTGCTGCTACAAGAAGAAATATTAATGATGTAATGTTTTATCATTTTAACACCTAACATAGCATTTAGCTATAAAATGGCACTTATAATGATTTTTACCACAGGATTTGGCCATTAACATTTAATATACATACGTAACGGTAACGTAGCACCGATACAAGTTTATTTAAACCATTACTGCAAGTTAAATACCAAAACTTAAATATCGGTTTGTTAGCTTTAACAATAATAGCTTTGAAAATAATTAAATAGCTTTCTTAAAAGCCTTTTACTGTTTGATATGCAACTTCACAGTATAAATAATCCAAATTCTTGTCGCTTATCAAAAGATTGGTTCTCCCATTTTTAGAATAATTATGTGAATACTAATACGCAATCCAACACTAATAATATTAAGTTGACTAGGTATTCCGCGTATTGATCGCTTTTTTATTGACATCTTGCATCTTTCGGTTCACTGTAACATCCTAACATCTTGCATTTAAAGCATTTGTATTTTTGTCATACACGGAATCCTTTCAAAAGTTAGCTGATTTTAAGTTGAGTTAAATTTGCTCTAGGCAAAGTCAATCTTGACTAACTATTTTAGTCAAAGAACGTAAATTTTTGGTTTCATTGGTTTCCTAACAAGGTTCATCCGTAGGGGGTCAGAAAATCCCTTCAGAACCGAGGATAGGATTATAATTATAGCATTGTTTCCATGACCAATTTCAATATGGAGTCCTGGAAATTGGAAAGTATTCTTAGTTTTCGGGGGATTTTCTGACCCTCTACGGATGCATCTTGTTGGAAAACAAAACCAAAAATTTACGTACCCTGACTTTAGTCTTAAAGATTTCGCATGAAGTGTCGGTGAATTTAGTATTTCAACGTTAACTTGAAAAAATTAGTACCATAGAAATATATTTTTCATGGCCCCTATCTGGAAGTCACCATTCATGCTTTCATCATTTTCCATCTTATCAACTTCAGCATCATCTATTAACATTAACACCTTAACAAATTCCATGTACATACATAATGCGCATAAGGTCAACACGGTAAGGATCAATAATATGTGTAGACGCAGACTAAAAACACCAAGTAGTTATTGCATATGCATAAGAGTACTAGATTTAGTTAAAAGATACATATAAAGGAAAACTCCCATATTACAAAAATCAAATATTGAAATCTGATAAGTTGCACAAATCCAAATGCGCAGAACAATACTTTTTGAAGTGCAATAAATGCCTTGAAGGAAAACCGGTTAGGTTCCTTAAAACTTAATCTCGAGATTTGAATTGTTTTATATGGTATTCGCAATTTTTGCTTTACAATCAATATAGTAGTCAAGTAAGTACACACATTTTCACTGATAAATTGTAAATTTTCATTTACAAAACTATTACTAATGTACGACATACGACCACTATACGAAAACCCGGAAGTATGCTATTGTAGAATGAAATTCAGACAGCAATTTTGTGTATGACATTTCTGGGAAAGCACAGTGGTTGATATTAATGGACAATAATACTACATAATATCCAATTTGCATTCCTAATGTAATTCTTGCGAATTAGAATTATATTATAGTTCATACCTGGCATGATTGGTGCTGCTAAGTAGAGGAAAAGTGTATTTAGTTTTGAAAACGTGTAAACGAAGTTGTAAAACTATAAATGAAGGTGCCAATGACATGAATATAGGTGACAACTTTTGTACATACTTTTGTCCCATTTTCGTGTTATATTGTAATTAAACTCTTCTTCGAAAACTTTTCACCACTCGACAACAGGACGAAGACATGAATTTCCAATTGAAGAATTTTGCCCTTCTGTTGGCATTTAATTTCTT
The DNA here is from genome assembly GCA_020352615.2 of Yoshiicerus persimilis. Lineage (NCBI taxonomy): Eukaryota > Metazoa > Arthropoda > Collembola > Entomobryomorpha > Tomoceridae > Yoshiicerus > Yoshiicerus persimilis. The sequence continues at coordinate 6,985,646 of CM036943.2, forward strand.
TTATGTAAATGGAAAAGATATAAACTGTGGACCAGGTAAATCCCAAACGATACTAAATAGTTTCGTTAACAGATCAGTTAATACACGTAAACTATTGGAAAGAGTTAATTATGATCTTATTTTTAATTTTTAAAGGATGCTTAGAGGAGGACCAAAGTGCACACTGCAATGATTGGGATAAGGATAAAAACGGAGAAGATAAGAGAACTCCAAAAACTCTATACCAATATGACTTGAAAACGCAGAAGTGCTTTCAGTTATCCTGCAAAGATGACGATGGACTTTATGAATCAGAAACTGAATGCTTGGAATTGTGCGGGGAATGTGGGCGAGTATTAAAGCAATATAAATTGGATGGTAAATCTAATAATTTCTCCTACTTAATCGTTAATTCTTACTTAAGTTAAACAACTCTAAATCGTTTAAAAGTAATGCTACTCATTTTGAGTATTAAAATTTTCCATGGAATCAGAATTTAATCAGTGGCTAATTTCGAATATTGAAATGTCTTTGAACGAATTTTAGACGAATGCCTCAAACCAACAGAAGTTAGTAAAAACCCCAACCCTCAAGTAGAAAAGTCTAAGAATGCTGAGCAACTAAGTTATCATTCATTTCATATACGAAAAGGTAAATGTCTCCAAACGATACATGCTGAAAAAAATCTGTACGTTACCAAAGGGCTTGCACTGCCTACGTATGAAGAATGTAAAAAAAGATGTCCCTCGATTAAAGATTAAAGACAGCTGAATTTCTCAGTGACGCAATACCTACTGAGATGATTATTATAATCTAATAAAATTGTAGACCGTATTAATGATCACTGAATTATTTTATTGCATCTTATTCCGCATAATAAAATATTACCGCCCTATATAGTCAACAAAGTCAAGAAAATTATAGCTCAACTTTTATGTATCTATTTTAAAAAAACGTATTAACAGGAAATTGTAAAATTATGAATACAGGTGCCGTATAGGCAACAATAAATGAATCTTTGGTATGTACATAGCAACTACGGTACAAAAGTAAAAGTAAGCAGTTCACGTGTAAAATATTTTTGAAACCTTACTTTTTAAAAGAAATAATTTATTACTCCGTAACGAGGAATATACCACACCCAAAAATTTTCTTAAAATTTTCTGAGTTGATGGTGAAGCTATGCCCAAATTTTTGTAATACATGACTTAAGCACTCACTATTAAAAATTATTTCAAAGTTAAGTACAATGTATTTACATACAGTGTGGACCAGCCCGTATTATCCATGGCACTTAGTGTTTAGAAAAGTACATGCGTATACAAATTACGCGTTTTTGGCTTGATGCGGGAAATCAAAATCAACACGTATAAATATACATACCATGATATTTCCTTATACACAGTAAGTACCATTGATAATACGGGCTGGTACACACTGTAGAGAAAATCATCTTAAGCCGGCGGCTGTAACTGGGAATTAAAAAATATACAACAAAGCATATTTGAACACAGTTTGTAGGACATTATAATACACCTGGGTTAAAAATTTGGGATTTTTAGAGTCATACACTTATTGTGAACTCGCTAGGCAAAAGGTACCCTTTAAAATTCATTTAAAAGGTGAGGAAGCTACCCTATTTGGGCGCTGTCGAGGTTTCGGGGAATGATTTTGCTAAAATTTCAGCGGTGATAGTTTTCAATAAAGTCCTCAGCTTTTCTTTTTTCTCATCGGCTGCATCTTGACCTGGACCATCTTCCTGTATATTAGAAGCTGCCAGTCTTCGAACATCTTTTTCTAATTCCTTTGGAATCTCCTCGATACTTTTGCGAACAATCATGCTGCACAGAACATAATGCATAATAAAATAATAATTTGAATAAAGCATGATTGAGTTGAGATATACACATTTTGAAATCTTAGACTTACCCATCAGAATCCAAAGGATTCGTTACTAATAGAAAGTTCTGCAACGATTCAGTACGATTGCAACGACCAAAGAACATTTGCACAATATCGGATAAAAGAAATGAGTCCATAAAATGTATTTGTTCGAGTTTGGCTAACAAAGCACTGACTTCAGCATCATGTTGAAGACCCTTATTAACCAATCAAAGATAGAAATTATTTAAACTCTCAAGAAGTTATTTAAATTCTCAACAAATTATTTAAATTCTCAACAAATTCTTTAAATTCTCAACAAATTCTTTAAATTCTCAACAAATTATTTAAATTCTCAAGAAATTAAGATTTTGGTATTAAACAGGGGTGTGTACCTGAATATCACTGACGGTGAAACCGATCAATAGGTTAATCAAGATAATAGTAACAATAACTGCAAAAATAGCAAAGAGAATATGTCCAGCGATTGGGAAGGGTGTAATTTCTTCGTCTCCATGAAAAACTTCATCGTAATTGAGTTCTCCTATCATCATCATCAAAACCTTGAGTAATGCCAGCGGAAGAGAGGAGAATGCTGGTTTCTGTTGAACAAGTAAATGAACAAGGTCAGATTTACCTACTTCGAAAAATATTTTTCACACTAAGAAATACGTTTATGAATGAAGGAATGACACTTACCCCTGGAATGAGTATGCTGAGTGACAGAGCAAATGCTATCAGCAAAGACGCGAACGTCATTATAAATAATGCAAAACGCTTCAAAACCTAAAGGAAACATTTATACAGATTACTCGAGTATTTGCTCATCCAAGCCTTTTCTATTAATATATGGCTTTAGGATTAATTGTTAACCTTAACCAACATTTCCACATAAATCCCAAGCTTCGGCAGTTTTCCAATCTGACTCAGAATCAACGACCATGCAAGAAATATGCCGAACTGCAAATAACATATAATCTTTGATTTTATCTTGCGGTATTAGTTATTACAGAAATTGTCATTTAATGATATCTTACTGCAACAGTTGAGTACTGCCATTCTGGCATGTTCTCATCTAATGAGAAAACCGGCCAAGAACTTAACAGAACAGATGCAATCAGCAACCACTGCCCAATGTTTTCCATTCGCAAAAAATAATCCTTGATTTTTCTTTCCGCCTTGGAAAATTCGAAAATTTCTTTGAGAGCAATCACCAGAGTTATAATCAAGAGAATATACGCAGTCGCCATACTCACTTCGTTCAAATCGCAGGTCAACTCTTCAAGTATTTAAAATCCGTTATTAGTAGCGCTAAATTCATGGATTTATGTGAATTCATAATTGGTGACCTACCTTCATTGTCATTTACACTGGAAAACAATTCGCCAAACCAAGTGAAACGCGTTCGTTCGGGTTCTGATGAATCTGATGGATTTCGATTGTTTGAAGCACCACCACCAGAAGTATGTCTTCTTACTCTTTCCACTTCGCTACTAGCATTTCCACTACTATTGTCCCCGGGGGGAATGTAAGGACAGCTTTTTAAGTACACATCCACAGCGAACATGGTATACAAAATTAGCCAAATAATCTGTAGACACAAAGCATGTAGTATTATCACTATATTGATCCAATAAAGCGTTTATCGATATATCTCCCCTCTAAGGGTGGATTATTAAAACCAAGATGGTTAAACTTAGATACCACTTATAGGGCACTATTTTTTTCATATTTTTGGCAGAAAATATACACGAAGCAATATATAGTACTCCCAAGGGGACTATTATGATAATACAATACTAAAGTATAGTTTATAAAATGTGTTTACATGAAAGACAATAGAAGTATAAAAGAGAACACGGATTTTCTTCCACTTGAGTTCCAAAAATATTTGCACTAGAGGGTGAACGAGGATATCTTTGCAATATTTATTGGATGAATTCAACCCATTTTTAAGCAATGCTGATTCCACCGGCAGTTTTCCTACACAATTGTTAGTTGATTCCCCTTCAGATACCGGCGGTTTCTCCATTGTCTCCACAATTGACCTGTTTATAAATTTAAAGCAACTTCATTAACGTACAACACAAATATGAACTAACAAATATTTTGTTAGTTTCAATTAATTAATTTCGGTTTTTCAATTCTGACCCAAAATTAAGGTTTACATCCAGTTTCGGCTTCGTGGGGTCTCTTCCGCTTGCAATTGTAATTGAGTTATCGCATAAGCGCACCATTGCTTCAGGAATGTTTTCTAGAATGAGATGCTTAGGTTCCATTCCTTCTTCAGATCTGTCAAGAAAAAAGTCAAATGTTAGAAAAGAGGTATACATTACAGTATGCAGTTTTTAATGAGTTACCTGATATTGACATTTCCTCCAGCCTGGATAAGATATTCTGTAATTATTTTGGATCCGTTTTGGGCTGCAAAATGGACCGCAGTTTCCCCAAATTTGTCCTGAAAGTTAATATAGCCAGCCTTGCTTGCTGGTTGCTTGTCCACTTCAGCATCGCCAGCCTTGCGTTCCTTGTCCACTTCAGCATCGCCAGCCTTGCGTTGCTTGTCCACTTCAGCATCGCCGAGTTCTTGGGATTTAAGTAACGCTTTCACACATCGAAAGGATTGTGTATCGTCCCCTAAAATTCAAAATTGGAAATGGGTGTAAGTGATATTTAAATATGGATTATATTTAAGGCGGTTTAAAAAGTATTTAAATTGTCATAAAAAAGTAATTTTTTGTCTTAAACGGAAAAAAGCAGCCAATGTATTTAATTAGGCTTAATTAGGTAAGCTTAAATGTACGCTAAATTAGCCTAAAAACAAGTGTTCTCTGCAATGGAGGATTTAAATATACTGGAGAATTATTGAAGCATTACCTCCCCAACCGCTAGCTGCCCAGTGCAACGGAGTCCTTCCATATTCGTCTTTTGCGAATATGCTTTGGCCTTCCTTCAGCAGTTCTTTTACTCTGTCTGTATTTCCGATTACAGCCGAGTAGTGCAGAGGGAATTTAATTTCAAAATCGTCAGCTTCGTTTTCCTGCTCCTCTACTTTTGACAGATTGTTCAATGATACATATTCGCCTTTAGAATTTGAATCGGACTCCATTTAGGGGTGTTTACAATATTCCTGACAGTAAAAATTGAAAATTTCGCACACTTAGATTTTATACACACAAAAATCACACTTTTACAAATACGTTATTGTAAATTGTAGGTATTTGTCTACATAAGCAGACTGAGTATGAAAATGAATGAGCATGTACTCAAACTTAGTATTTGTTATAAACAACAATATTACAATAAAGCAGGTAGGTGCGTTATACTCAGATTCTTAGGTTCTTGACCGCGACCGGATCCTGCGTAAGAGAATAAGGTTATATGATTTCACATAACTGGTGGTTGCAAGAGATGTATATTTCCATGTCTACAATATAGTTGCTTCAGCATGAATGAAGGTCAATTCAAGCCGGTTTGGCACAAGAACGAACCTTTATCCTTATAGAGAACTTAAAGAGGAGACCAGACAGAGTATAAAGTCGGAATGCCGTAAATTATTTTTTGCAATAGCAGACATCCATGTATTACTCTGTGAATGCTTCATTTGATAGAATGTAAACAATCTAGTCGAATTTGCGTTCCTTGGGCTAGGTAGGTTTCTACCTATACATAAAATGCATAAAATACAAGTTTCGTGGTTATAATGCAAAACTCGCAAATTCTATTACCTTCAATTTCATTCTAGCCCAGTGCTACAAGAATTACATAATCAGGTGTAAGCTTATAATCCCTACATGTTGTTTACAAGGAAAGCCCCTCCCCTTTTGCCCATCCCGCCGCGTAGCTGGGGATAAGGATAAAAACGGAGAATATAAGAGAACTCCAAAAACTTTATACCAATACGACCTGAAAACGCAGAAGTGCGTACATTTATCCTGCAAAGATGACGATGGACTTTATGACTCAGAACCTGAATGCTTGGAATGGTGTGGGGAATGTGGACGAGTATTAAAGCAATATAAATTGGATGGTAAATCTAATAATTTCTGATATATGTTAAGTATAAATGTAGAATTGGGGAAATCTGCATTTTAAGTTTTCATGCTTAATCGTTCCTACTTAACTTAAACAACTCGTTTAAAAATAATGTTAGTTATTTTGAGTATTAAGATTTTCCATGGAATCAGAATTTATTCAGCGTCTAATTTTCGGATATTGAAATGTCTTTGAACGAATTTTAGACGAATGTCTCAAACCAATGGAAATTACTGAAATTAGTAATAACATCAAACCTCAACCAGAAAAGTCAAAAAATGCTGAGCAACTAAACTATCATTCATTTCATATCAGAAAAGGTAAATGTCCCCAAACGATACATGCTGAAAAAATTTGTAAGTCAGTAGTGGGCTTGGTGACACGACTTTTCATCCCCACGTCTTTTCATCCCTATGTCTTTTCATCCCCATGTCTTTTCATCCCCATGTTTCTTCATCCCCATGTCTTTTCATCCCCATGTCTTTTCATCCCCATGTCTTTTCATCCCCATGTCTTTTCATCCCCATGTCTTTTCATCCCCATGTCTTTTCATCCCCATGTCTTTTCATCCCCATGTCTTTTTCATCCCCAAGTCTTTTAATCCACATATCTTTTAATCCCCATGTCTTTTCAATGGCATAAGAGGAGACGAGCAATCCTGTGAATCTAGTAACGGCCAACCAATTTTAAATCGATTAGTCAACATACCATATAATAAATGACTGGGAAGGGCAATCTTTGATTAATTTTTTAATTTAATTGAATGCCTCAATGACGACCAAAGTACAAATTACAATTCTTGGAAAACGGAAAACGGAGAAGATAAAAATCTCCAAATACTGTTTACGTGGCAGCGACCATTGTAATTCTGCAAAGTATATAAATTTCTGTCGGTATAGTTAATTTAAAAAAGATTTTATGATAAATGGACATTTAGGCAAAGTTATTGTCATCCTTTGAAGCGTTCATATGCGGCTGTTAGATTTTTGGTAATTTCTTCACATAAAACGTTCCACTCCATTCCAAAGTTGACCTGCTTATCAGGATGATATTGTGTGATTGCATTCATCAGAGTTTTTTTGATATTCTCTGAGTTAACCTGAACAAATTCAAAAACTGTAGACCTCTGCACTCTGCGACATTAAAAATGCTTCCTGACTTTAAATTTACCTCACTTTCCTTGTAAATAAATTTTCCAGTTTTAGGAGGATGGTTCGCGTAGATATGTTTCAACAACATATAAGCATCATACCTATAACAAAACCAAGAACATTTAATTAAAATTTAGCAATCTAAACAAAAAATTGAAAATTTGAATTTCTCACAGATTCGCTACTGCTCGGAGTTCATTTATTTCTTTCTTCATTTTTTCTAAATAAGGAGCACGTTCTTCTTCTTTTTTCTTCTCCTCATCTAGCAAAGCTTCTTTTTGAAATTTCTCCAGAGCATTTTTGCACTCCTGGAACCATTTAACTTTTGTCATATCCTTTGGATGCAGGGCTTGTGCCAAATCAAAGGACTTTCGATAGTAGCTCTTAGCTCGGCTACCTATCTTGAACACCTTGTCATACAGCCGGGCTTGTCGAGAAATCGCAATCGCTTCATTTTCCACATCCTTCTCGCGACAACTGAGTTCAGCAGCCTTGTATCTGTCCATAATTTCCCACATCATTTCGAAATTCACTTCTTCGGCGTCGTTCATGTACGTGGTAAATAGATCGTCGCCTTGAGCAAGAAACCTCACTGATTCGCAACAATTTTGCAGAAATGAAGTATCTTCTTCAAATCGATCAATATCGACCATCATCGCTTTCGTATATTTCTTGGCAAACTGACGGGCCAAACTCGCTTCTTCACGAGTGTACACAAGAAGACGGTCGGTAAGTTTAAAATTTCTTCTGAAAGTGCATTAAAATATCATTATCATAACTAAATAGCTATTTTGTATTAAAATAAATAAAACAATTAGAGTTCTAATGTAAACGCCGAACATACTTCCAGCATAGCATTGTAATTTAGCATTTATTATAAAAATTACAACAACCCTTCGGAAAAGTAAACAGGTTTTCAATATATTTAGGGCATCATAATAGAAATAGTCTTACGTTTCAAGAGTTTTTACCCCACACCGATAAAAATACTGTCCTTTTGCCAAGTGAAAGCTCACTCGAAAATTCACGCATTTTTCATTGCTAATGGCTTTTCCAATCTTATCAAGCAGGTGAAAATAAGGGAGTCTTTGAGATTCCACATCTCCGTCAACTAAATTAATTTTAGTAGTTTGAAAAATCCAAAAATTATTATTAATATATATTATTAATATGCCATTATTATTAATAGGGAAGGAAAAATGGAGTCTCAAGGGGTGGCTATTTAAGGGGGTTATGGAAAATGTTTTGCGGATTGCGGCATTATTTTGTAGACTTCCTAAAACTCAAAAATTCATTATTTTATCGTTTTTACCTGACAATTGACCAATTTGCATTCATCAACATTCACCGATTTAGATGCTCACAAAGTTGATTAAATTCGTAACAAAATTGACAACAAAATAGTGCCCCACTAGATTTTCCATAACCCCCTGAAATAGTAGCCACGCCCCCTTTAAAATACTTTTTCCAACCCTGTACTGTACATGCAACAAATATTATAAAATAAACCATACTTGATCGAAAAGCTCTTTCAAAGGAATCGGAAACATATTCCTCTATCTTTAATCCCCATTCCTTAGTTCGGTCCTTCGGTCGGGCACTCCAGGCCCCGGTCAGATGGAAAACTGCCTCAGATAGATGATAAATGACCAACTCCAATTCCAACTTGGGATCCAGTGTCTCTGCCAATCGCAAACTTGCAACTCCAATGTTACGCCACAAAGAAGGTCGATTTTCAATAGTAATATTGCCCATCTGTGAACGATAAATCACAAGAGACTCCTCCAAATATTTACGTTGCATGGGTTGACTTACTCTTCTCGGCTCCTGTGACTGTTTGTACAGTAAGTTGGCTCTTGTTATCTCAGAGTTCATGGCGAAAAAATTATGAATTAAACTTTTCCTCAGTCAGTAAAACTTGTAAGGGAAAAAAGGAATATGTTTTGTAAAAGAAGAGTTCGTTTCCCCAAAGTTCTCATGCCATTTTATACCTATTCAAAATTATCCTTTTAATATTACATAACTTTAATATTTACAATTAAAGCCTAATGGAAAATCTACTGGAGATGATCTTGCCATGAAGCATAGATATAAACTTGTACTTACTTATATAATATTTGCTATGTATAATTCAATACTTTAATTTGTGTAATACTTAATGGTTAATAATGTTAATTGTTAATTGTGCTAGTAATTAAATGAGTTTTCTCTTGTCAAATAAGTAATACAATGACAAATATGCAGTGTAGATTGCAGATATTTAAAGGTTATACTTTATATATAATTGCAACATCAAGGACAAACAAACGTATTACTTCACACCCTAGAATTTGTTTGGCTTCAGGGAAGGAAAAAATCCAGCTTTTTGGTTTTCTGTTCTGAAGTCAGCATGGCATTGTCTAAGAAATGTTACCCAATAGATATTATTTAAGTGAAATTCAGGACACAATCCGTTTTTACTTGACTATTATTATTTAAGACATTATAGTTTCAATAAACATGAAAATGTATAAGTATATCTTAGTGTAAGAGTGTACACTGTATGGCCATTACTGTATAAAAAACCAAAAAACTCAAAAAGCCCAAAATGCAGACTTTTTACCTCTTGCTGCAATGCAAAAAGCCGTTTCTTCTTATTCCTTGTTTGGCTCCAACATTCATTAACAAACTGCAATTGTTGCTACACTGTATTGTTAAGCAGAAAGTGCATAAAAAAAACGTACAACATCAACACTCAAGTTTATATGACGAGTTGAGTTGGGAAAGGGCACTAGACCTATAAATAAGCAATTAAATTCTCATTGTAATTTTTAGCCAATGGAACCGCGTTGTCTGTCCGCATGTATCAAAAAAAGTAGTACCAAAAAAATTACAAATAAAATTAGCAAATAATTCTCCAGGTCAAAATAATTTTTCAATAAACCGCTATTAAAATTCTTTTTGCCAAAAAATTGGCGGCTTGAAAAATAATTCACCTGGCATACTATTTTTATTATTTAAATAACTCAGACAAAATAGTGTTTCATAATTGTTTGTTGAAGGTATGAGAAGAGAAACGAGAAACCCTTGTTATGTTGGGATATGAGAGATAACGGAAGAGATAAAACAGCCCATTTCATGAAAGACACCTTCAGCATGTAAGAGCGTATATCAACATCAACAAGGTTGATTTTAATTAGATCAAATGAGTTTGCAGTTGACCGCTTTTTACAAATTCATTTATTATCCTTAAGTTTCTAAGAATTGGATAAGAGTCAGTTGAAGAATAAAATTGTAATTAAACCAGATTTATTTGCAAGAGAATTAATATTTTATACTGATGAGGAACATTTCTGAACCCAAGAAATCCTTCAACTTTTGATCGTGTTTGTCAACCAGAAATTAAACCTCTGGGAATTTAATTATCATTTCTTTTTCTTATTCTGTATTTGTCATTTTTTACGACATTCTAACCGGGGATTCTCCGGAAATGCTCCAAAATGGAGCCGGAAATTGGAATACTGATAAGAAGTTTGTTAAAAGGGTTGATAATACCCTGAATACTTTGCACTGCAACGATTGGCACTTGAATAAAAAATCTAAACGTTAAGCATTAAGTTTCTGAGAATAGTTTGAGATAAGCCAGATATTTCTACTATTTTATATCGTTATAATTTGGTTTAATTAATATATATCATACATGTATGAGACTGTGTAAAGAAGTGACATTTATCTTTGCTAATTTCAGTTGTCTACATTGTATTTTATTGTAATAATTGTATAATTGAATGATTGCCTGTCAACTATGCCAATGCCAATATTAGGTGGTGGTAAAAAAAGGTCAAAACAAGGAATGCCAAAACAAATGTTTCCAATCTATAGAGATGCCAATAAGTATACAATATCTGCCAATGCCAATTCTTTTACAAAATCTCATTATTATTATCAGGAATTATTATACTTAAATGTCAAAATGTCTATGACTTGTAATTTAATGACTCCTTCCAGGGGGTTCAACTTTGCTCCTTTTCCTAGGAGTCTGCATTGGTGGCGAATAATTTAATAATCCTTCGGGAAATTCGGGATGGATTTTCTAACGTGGCTAGCTACTATATGTCTGTGATGGTTTTTGTAATTGAAAAATTCACATTTAAAACGGACATTTCCAAAGTGTACTATTTTTAGATGAGTTCTCACTGAATCCGGATGTTTCCCCGCCCCCGCCATTGCACACATCCGATTTTTTGATGTACGAATATCCGTCCACATACTTTCTGTCTATTAGCCCACGTCTTGATATGGCTAAGCAACACAAAAGACTTACTACAATCGCTTTTTCCGGTTTCAGAAAACTTGACTGATAAATACAAGCATGCTTATGAGCGTCATTAGAATGTTTACAGCAGTGCATAGAACAAAGTATTTGAAAATTTGCTTGGCATATTTTGTCTATTAATTGGCATCCAGTGTTATTGGACAATTTTGTATTGGCTTAATTTGCATTGGCACTGATAACCTCCCCAGTAAAATTGGCATTGGCATAGTTAACCGGATACCAATTGAATGTATAAAGTCAAGTCAATAAAGCAAAATAAAATATTTGGTTTTGAAGGTACTTAGAACGTTGAAACATTTTATGGCAAAGGGACAGGACAAGAAGAAAGGTTTACAAATGTATTTGTATTTTCGCAAAACTCACAAAGTTGTGCTGAATAGATGAATGAATGCGTAAATAGCAGTAATATTTTTCTCCAAAGAAAAATTAGGCTTCAAAAGTCTACTACTATATTTATTTGAAAGCCTCAAACTCTTTCTGTTCAACAGATTTCCCTTTTCCTTCGTGGAATAAATAATATTCCGATTGTTGGTTCACATGTTTGGAAATAACGGAATCCTTGAAATCCTCCTTTTCCCAGTCAACTCTTCCAATTGCAATTCTGGGTATTTGCTTTTTCATCAATTGAATCAAATCAACTGATGTGCATGAATCATAATACAGGACAACTTGTTCTGGGTGGAAATGAGGCAACATTTCCTCAACTTCATCCATAGAAAATTCATACAGAATGAGTTTATCCAAATGAATCACTCCACCCAATAATCTTGTCCCAATATATCCTCTATCTATTATGATAATTTTGGTACTTGCTGGGACGATATCCAAATTCACTTCTTCCACCTCAACTAAGTGCAAGTGAGTCAATTGATGAAGTGAACGAAAATGAGACAAAAGAGATATGTTTTTGTCTTCCAATTCCAAATATTTTAAGTTTGGCAGGTCAATTCCTCCACTCAAAGATATTTTTGTGTAGAATAATGAAAGTTTTTCGAGCGATTGTGGAAGAATGGACAAATCCAATGAACATCTCCTAATGCTTGCTTTTTTGATGCTGACTTTTCCATTGACTGATTTCAAACTCATCACAGTCACATTATATAGTTCAAGATATTCCATGTTGGCAGATTCCTCCTCTTTCAAGTCAATGGACACGTTCTTAATGACAGACCAACAGGTAAGTTCCAATCGATTCATTTTGTGGAAATTAGTGAATTCATTGATTTTGATATTTGATAATTCTTGGCCATTCTTAACAAAGGAAATATTCGACAACTGCAATTGCCTTGCGGAGATTCTATTGACAGAATCCAAATTCAATGAGCAATCATAAAAACTGATATTTTCAATGGAGGAAATGGATTCCAATGACACAATTATTTGCCTTGGTTGCGAACAATTGATTTCCAGTGTGTTGAGTTCCTTTGCAAGCCACTCACTAACATCAATGAGCTCTTTTTTATTTCCGTTCTTGAACAACACTCTATCTAAAACTAATTTCTGCAAATCATTTGGGAGAGCAAGAGATATATCAACAGTACAATGTTTCAATTCTACTGTCTTTGTGTCCCCACCCGATACAAGTTCAAGCATTGATCCATAATATATAAGAGAATAGCAGGACTGCGTCAACTTGGATTTCAGAATTCTGAACAATGTGGTCATCAACTCTTCCGAAGGAATCATCTTAAAAGACTTTCTCTCTTCCATTATTTCTTTTAGTTTTTCTTTGTTGTCCATTTTCCAGAGAGAAACCAACAAGTGACCTCCAACTAAGGATTTTCCAACTTCTTCTTCCAACCTCAACAGTCCAATTTCCACACTGTCGTCATAGTCAATTTCTTCTCTTATTTCCTTTTGGTATAACTCCTCAAGAACCTCGACGTTATCTTCCAGCTGTCCATTCCTCTCTAGACAAATAGCATAATTAAATTTAGTTGCATCCTTCTGCAGTTCTTTGTGGATGAACTTGGCCAACTCTACAGATTCCTGAAATCTTTTTTCCTCCAACAATTTTACTAATTGCTGTTGATCCAATAATTCTGCTTTTACTTTGGGAAATTCGCTTCTCAATTCCTCATCTGCATATTTGGTAAAGGGAAGGAGTTTGTAGGCCACATATCCTCTGCAGCCGAGAATCTTCCTCAGTGTGTCTTTCTCCGTGTTTCTTCCGTTGTGGCGAACCACTTGCTGCAAAAGTCGATGGATACCAACATTTAATTTAGTTTCCCCATTGATTGTTTTTGATTCTTTAGAGATAAGTGAATACTTGACGAGTAATTCGAATGCTTTATTAAGATTTTCAATGCTCAACTCCAATATGTCTTGAAAAAATTGAAGAACAACGTCATCTGGTCGAATATAACCAAAAATAATCAAAATATCTTTAGCTACCATTCCATTGTTTTCTTTTGAAAGAAGGTCTAATGTTATCTTGACACTTGCGTTGATTGTCTTTTCATACGCGTCGAATTCCGCATCTACAATATTCACAATGTCCTCTATTGATGTCTCTTTAATGTAATTTTCCAAATCAATTTTGCCAACATTCAAGGCAGCAACGGCCAATTGCATGGCCAAGGGAAGATTTCCCAACAAACGACACAATTCCTTCAATTGGAATTCAGTGTATTTAATTTCTTTTTTCAAATTCTGTCTTAAGAATTCCATGCTTTCTTGTTCACTGAAAATATCCAGTTGTAGATCGGATATCTTTCCATATCCTATGTTTTCGATTCCCCAGTCTCTGCTTCGTGACGTAATCAAACAGGAAAAGTTATCTTTGAAGTTTGGAAGAACTTTCTTCATTCCTCCTTGACCTCTATAGTTTTCTGCATTATCAAATATCCAGAGACATTTAAATTGCATCAATTCCTCGTAGCTCTTCCTGGAAAATTCTTCCTCGTCAATTAATTCACTCCTGTCTTGAATTTTCATGTCCCTTGCCAATTTTTTAAATGAAGTGAGAAGACTCCCTTCTCCGCAATCAATCCAGAGCACGTGGTCGTAATAATTTTCGTATTTGTGTGCATACCATGTCGCTGTTAAAGTCTTCCCAACTCCCCCCATTCCTGTCAGTTTTGAAGCAGCAGAAGACTCAGTAATGACAACCATTCTGTTTTCATCTTTCTCCAGCTTTTCGTGCAATTCGTCTACCAACAATTTGCCATCAATTTTTCTTTCATGCAAAGATTTTATCAATCGCTTCTTTTCCGGCCACCAAATTTGCCTTAGTAGGTTATGTTTCAACCGTTTCACATGTCTTGGTTCATTGGGAATTCCATCTATTGCATTTGCACAGTGTCCATTAGTAGTTTTGCGGAGTATTTCTAAGAACAATTCTTTGACAGTTGGCCATTCCTTGCTCTGTATTATTTCCAGCAATCTTGTATTTCGTCTAAAAGGTGTGTCCTTTGATTTCTGGAAACCATCGATTTGAAAAGTTGTACTTAAAGCCAAGAAATATTGGAATTATGTAATATCGAAGATTTCAATACTCTACTTACGATTTCATCGTTCTCGTTCTGAGAAATTATATCCTTTTCAATTAAATGTAATAGAATACTTTCTATATTGGATAAATGGTTTGCCAAAAAGCATAAATTCGTTTTAATATCGTCAGTCATGTTTCCAATTTTAAATTACTTTCGTATAAACGTTCACACAAATCCAAAGTAATGTTTTTAGTTCTGTCATATACTGAACAATTAATTTAAAACTCGCTCATTTTGCGTACCTTGAAACCTGTGTTCATGAAGATGACTGAATTCTTATATATTATGCCACATTGTAAATCCAGTTGAAGCCTTTTATAATTGATTTGACTGACTGAGTTTTTACTGGAGAGATTTTGTTTCAAATACATGTGTAAAACCAACATGTGCATTTAATACCGTAAAATTCTTATAATATATAGTCATGAAATCTGACTGGATTTGTCGTAAAATCGTGCTCCTAAAAATTTTATGTGAGTGAATGAAAACCAATTTCAAAGCAGTATTCCATTTCATTGATTCGGCTGTTTTCGGTCTTAGTTTTATACACCAAATACACTGTATTAGCCTACGTTACGAAGTAATTGAAAATATTGGAAAACAACAGACTGCTTTTAAAATTTTGTGATCGCTTCTTTGTGCTTCATTCCCCGTTTGGAGAACGAGTAAAAAGATTAGTCGTATCTATCAGCAGTTTATTTCTTATCTTTCTGAGTTAGGATAAAAAACCATAACGCAGGGAAGAGATAAGAGTCCATATCATGAAACATGTTGAGGATGCTGTGAGAGAGCATAGCAACAACCATGGCTTCAATTAGGTCGAATGAGTTGTCAGTTGCCCGCTTTTTACAAATTAATTTATTATCATAGGAAGTCTATAATAATTGCAATAAAGAGTCAGTTGAGGAATAATCATGAACTGTTATTCAATGAGATTTATTTGCCTGAGAATATTTTTCATCTAGTTATAAACGACTTGAATTTTAATTATATTTTTAGAGACGCGGAGCAATTCTGAAGTAATGAGACTCTACTCGTTCACTCTTCCGAGTCCATCATCATTGCCAATTATGTCAACCAACGACAAGCAAAGTTCAACTTGACCAGATACACTAGAAGGGTCGTCCGGCAAATTTTGTAGCCCGAGGAATTCAATAATCACTGTGAAAATAATGAGAATTCCAGAGTAAGTTTTTACTGCTCAGCGAACGTGCTTTAAACATGAAAAATAATGACCAAATATTA
Organism: Yoshiicerus persimilis; assembly: GCA_020352615.2. Classification (NCBI taxonomy): domain Eukaryota; kingdom Metazoa; phylum Arthropoda; class Collembola; order Entomobryomorpha; family Tomoceridae; genus Yoshiicerus; species Yoshiicerus persimilis. The sequence goes on from CM036943.2 coordinate 7,001,746, forward strand.
TATAATACGACGTCTCAATATTTATCATTATTTCTTTTATTACCATCTCTATAATGATATCTTGAATTATGATCTATATTAATTTTTCTTTTACTTTAAGATATAAATAACCAAAGAAGCACTTAGAGACATAAGCTTAGAATTTATTGGGCTTCAAGATACAAATCATCGTCAACTCAGGATATACGATTGATATGGACGATGAAGAAACAGCAAGAACTAAACTCCTTCCTCGCCGTTTGTAAAAATTCATTTTTGCTCTTATCTATGATAATTATCTAACTTATGTCTACAACATTGTTCTTAATTCCCTTATTTAATTACATGAATTATATGAATTCAATATTTACTACTTCGGGAGATAACAAAGTAAATAATTTGGTGTTTCTCTATTAATTAATTAAGAAAGACAAAAATTGAGTGGTTGTTTATTACAATAATAACTTAATAATACAAGGATTATTCACAAATGTTGCTTTTTTAAACTATTTTTACATTGCTACAATAGACTTAAATTCTAGGTAGCAATACGAATAAAAGCACCCGAAAATTCACTGAGAAAATTAATTCAGTCTGAAAACAGTTTTGCTGTACAATAACATGCTGGCATCTTGATATAACATGCTGGCATCTTGATATATAACATGCTGGCATCTTGATATATAACATGCTGGCATCTTGATATAACATGCTGGCATCTTGATATATAACATGCTGGCATCTTGATATAACATGCTGGCATCTTGATATAACATGCTGGCATCTTGATATAACATGCTGGCATCTTGATATAACATGCTGGCATCTTGATATAACATGCTGGCATCTTGATATAACATGCTGGCATCTTGATATAACATGCTGGCATCTTGATATAACATGCTGGCATCTTGATATAACATGCTGGCATCTTGATATAACATGCTGGCATCTTGATATAACATGCTGGCATCTTGATATAACATGCTGGCATCTTGATATAACATGCTGGCATCTTGATATAACATGCTGGCATCTTGATATAACATGCTGGCATCTTGATATAACATGCTGGCATCTTGATATAACATGCTGGCATCTTGATATAACATGCTGGCATCTTGATATAACATGCTGGCATCTTGATATAACATGCTGGCATCTTGATATAACATGCTGGCATCTTGATATAACATGCTGGCATCTTGATATAACATGCTGGCATCTTGATATAACATGCTGGCATCTTGATATAACATGCTGGCATCTTGATATAACATGCTGGCATCTTGATATAACATGCTGGCATCTTGATATAACATGCTGGCATCTTGATATAACATGCTGGCATCTTGATATAACATGCTGGCATCTTGATATAACATGCTGGCATCTTGATATAACATGCTGGCATCTTGATATAACATGCTGGCATCTTGATATAACATGCTGGCATCTTGATATAACATGCTGGCATCTTGATATAACATGCTGGCATCTTGATATAACATGCTGGCATCTTGATATAACATGCTGGCATCTTGATATAACATGCTGGCATCTTGATATAACATGCTGGCATCTTGATATAACATGCTGGCATCTTGATATAACATGCTGGCATCTTGATATAACATGCTGGCATCTTGATATAACATGCTGGCATCTTGATATAACATGCTGGCATCTTGATATAACATGCTGGCATCTTGATATAACATGCTGGCATCTTGATATAACATGCTGGCATCTTGATATAACATGCTGGCATCTTGATATAACATGCTGGCATCTTGATATAACATGCTGGCATCTTGATATAACATGCTGGCATCTTGATATAACATGCTGGCATCTTGATATAACATGCTGGCATCTTGATATAACATGCTGGCATCTTGATATAACATGCTGGCATCTTGATATAACATGCTGGCATCTTGATATAACATGCTGGCATCTTGATATAACATGCTGGCATCTTGATATAACATGCTGGCATCTTGATATAACATGCTGGCATCTTGATATAACATGCTGGCATCTTGATATAACATGCTGGCATCTTGATATAACATGCTGGCATCTTGATATAACATGCTGGCATCTTGATATAACATGCTGGCATCTTGATATAACATGCTGGCATCTTGATATAACATGCTGGCATCTTGATATAACATGCTGGCATCTTGATATAACATGCTGGCATCTTGATATAACATGCTGGCATCTTGATATAACATGCTGGCATCTTGATATAACATGCTGGCATCTTGATATAACATGCTGGCATCTTGATATAACATGCTGGCATCTTGATATAACATGCTGGCATCTTGATATAACATGCTGGCATCTTGATATAACATGCTGGCATCTTGATATAACATGCTGGCATCTTGATATAACATGCTGGCATCTTGATATAACATGCTGGCATCTTGATATAACATGCTGGCATCTTGATATAACATGCTGGCATCTTGATATAACATGCTGGCATCTTGATATAACATGCTGGCATCTTGATATAACATGCTGGCATCTTGATATAACATGCTGGCATCTTGATATAACATGCTGGCATCTTGATATAACATGCTGGCATCTTGATATAACATGCTGGCATCTTGATATAACATGCTGGCATCTTGATATAACATGCTGGCATCTTGATATAACATGCTGGCATCTTGATATAACATGCTGGCATCTTGATATAACATGCTGGCATCTTGATATAACATGCTGGCATCTTGATATAACATGCTGGCATCTTGATATAACATGCTGGCATCTTGATATAACATGCTGGCATCTTGATATAACATGCTGGCATCTTGATATAACATGCTGGCATCTTGATATAACATGCTGGCATCTTGATATAACATGCTGGCATCTTGATATAACATGCTGGCATCTTGATATAACATGCTGGCATCTTGATATAACATGCTGGCATCTTGATATAACATGCTGGCATCTTGATATAACATGCTGGCATCTTGATATAACATGCTGGCATCTTGATATAACATGCTGGCATCTTGATATAACATGCTGGCATCTTGATATAACATGCTGGCATCTTGATATAACATGCTGGCATCTTGATATAACATGCTGGCATCTTGATATAACATGCTGGCATCTTGATATAACATGCTGGCATCTTGATATAACATGCTGGCATCTTGATATAACATGCTGGCATCTTGATATAACATGCTGGCATCTTGATATAACATGCTGGCATCTTGATATAACATGCTGGCATCTTGATATAACATGCTGGCATCTTGATATAACATGCTGGCATCTTGATATAACATGCTGGCATCTTGATATAACATGCTGGCATCTTGATATAACATGCTGGCATCTTGATATAACATGCTGGCATCTTGATATAACATGCTGGCATCTTGATATAACATGCTGGCATCTTGATATAACATGCTGGCATCTTGATATAACATGCTGGCATCTTGATATAACATGCTGGCATCTTGATATAACATGCTGGCATCTTGATATAACATGCTGGCATCTTGATATAACATGCTGGCATCTTGATATAACATGCTGGCATCTTGATATAACATGCTGGCATCTTGATATAACATGCTGGCATCTTGATATAACATGCTGGCATCTTGATATAACATGCTGGCATCTTGATATAACATGCTGGCATCTTGATATAACATGCTGGCATCTTGATATAACATGCTGGCATCTTGATATAACATGCTGGCATCTTGATATAACATGCTGGCATCTTGATATAACATGCTGGCATCTTGATATAACATGCTGGCATCTTGATATAACATGCTGGCATCTTGATATAACATGCTGGCATCTTGATATAACATGCTGGCATCTTGATATAACATGCTGGCATCTTGATATAACATGCTGGCATCTTGATATAACATGCTGGCATCTTGATATAACATGCTGGCATCTTGATATAACATGCTGGCATCTTGATATAACATGCTGGCATCTTGATATAACATGCTGGCATCTTGATATAACATGCTGGCATCTTGATATAACATGCTGGCATCTTGATATAACATGCTGGCATCTTGATATAACATGCTGGCATCTTGATATAACATGCTGGCATCTTGATATAACATGCTGGCATCTTGATATAACATGCTGGCATCTTGATATAACATGCTGGCATCTTGATATAACATGCTGGCATCTTGATATAACATGCTGGCATCTTGATATAACATGCTGGCATCTTGATATAACATGCTGGCATCTTGATATAACATGCTGGCATCTTGATATAACATGCTGGCATCTTGATATAACATGCTGGCATCTTGATATAACATGCTGGCATCTTGATATAACATGCTGGCATCTTGATATAACATGCTGGCATCTTGATATAACATGCTGGCATCTTGATATAACATGCTGGCATCTTGATATAACATGCTGGCATCTTGATATAACATGCTGGCATCTTGATATAACATGCTGGCATCTTGATATAACATGCTGGCATCTTGATATAACATGCTGGCATCTTGATATAACATGCTGGCATCTTGATATAACATGCTGGCATCTTGATATAACATGCTGGCATCTTGATATAACATGCTGGCATCTTGATATAACATGCTGGCATCTTGATATAACATGCTGGCATCTTGATATAACATGCTGGCATCTTGATATAACATGCTGGCATCTTGATATAACATGCTGGCATCTTGATATAACATGCTGGCATCTTGATATAACATGCTGGCATCTTGATATAACATGCTGGCATCTTGATATAACATGCTGGCATCTTGATATAACATGCTGGCATCTTGATATAACATGCTGGCATCTTGATATAACATGCTGGCATCTTGATATAACATGCTGGCATCTTGATATAACATGCTGGCATCTTGATATAACATGCTGGCATCTTGATATAACATGCTGGCATCTTGATATAACATGCTGGCATCTTGATATAACATGCTGGCATCTTGATATAACATGCTGGCATCTTGATATAACATGCTGGCATCTTGATATAACATGCTGGCATCTTGATATAACATGCTGGCATCTTGATATAACATGCTGGCATCTTGATATAACATGCTGGCATCTTGATATAACATGCTGGCATCTTGATATAACATGCTGGCATCTTGATATAACATGCTGGCATCTTGATATAACATGCTGGCATCTTGATATAACATGCTGGCATCTTGATATAACATGCTGGCATCTTGATATAACATGCTGGCATCTTGATATAACATGCTGGCATCTTGATATAACATGCTGGCATCTTGATATAACATGCTGGCATCTTGATATAACATGCTGGCATCTTGATATAACATGCTGGCATCTTGATATAACATGCTGGCATCTTGATATAACATGCTGGCATCTTGATATAACATGCTGGCATCTTGATATAACATGCTGGCATCTTGATATAACATGCTGGCATCTTGATATAACATGCTGGCATCTTGATATAACATGCTGGCATCTTGATATAACATGCTGGCATCTTGATATAACATGCTGGCATCTTGATATAACATGCTGGCATCCATTACGATAAACGAGAGTTTTATCTACCAATCTTTGAATCGGAATGTATAATTCACAAGGTGTATAGTGTGGACTAGCAGGGATAAGCAAAGCATCTACACCTATTACTTTTCCAATTAACTGCATAATATTATTATTTAAGTGGTATGAAACATATTATATTTTTATTTCATCTGATTCGTCTTCTCGTCCTGATTAACTTAGCAGCTAGCCGTCGAAAGCTGGACCAAGCGTTAATTTAAACCGTTAATCCCTTAAAGAACTCGTTTAAATATTTACTACGATTGGAAGCATTCGAATATGCTAAAAGATATTTATTATGAAACATAAATGAAATACATACTTGCAATTTCCTCTCTTTCACGTAGGAAATTATATTACTTTCGATCAAATGCGATATGATTTCCGATAAATTTTTAATGCTGCTCTCCAAATAAAATTTTTTTGCTTAATTACTGTTTTAGTATCCATTTAGATTTCTTGAGTCTGGGATGTCTCATTGCATTTGCAAATAACGTCGTTTTGTACGCTAATTTTTCTCCGATTCTTCTTAAAACATAAAATGGTACAATTAGCGTAATTGTTATATCGCCGTCCTTGACAGGACGTAGTCTTCGGAGTTCAGAGACCGGTCCCTGGCCGGACGAACTTAAAGAACGGTCTATGCGAGTGGTGAGGACGGATAATAATCATTGTGTTACTTGCGCGGCATATGGCGTAGCTTAAGGAACAATTTATTAATCATACTGAATGCTTATAGAGCAATTTTATCCGTGGTCAAATTTGTTTGTAGTCAGAAGAATTAAGTAGAATAAGGAACAACTTAATGGAATATCAAAGCACTTGGATGCAATATATAGTATAGGTAATCCCACTGACATATAAAACAAGTATATCTGTTGTCAAATTTATTTGTAGTCAGAAAATTAAAATTTACATGGGCTTAATTTAGAAATTCACACACATATCCGTCGTCAAAGAACTTGGATGTAATATTTAATGCAGTTACTCCCACTAATACGGTAAGTTATGTTTATCAATCGGGAATGTATAAAAGTATTTACTAGTAATTGATGTGACCCTGATTTATCGTACGTCCAAGTTGCTGACGTCAACATGATAAGAAAAAAGATAAGAAAAGAAGGAAGAAACACAAACCACAAACATTATTTCCAAAATGAATCTAACTTTGCTTTATGTAGTTCTCCAAATGCTATTTAAATTATTGGAGGACAACAAGTAATCATATAAGAGTGTACGTACTTACTGTAGTCCTAAGAGCTTAAGCCTACGCTGCTATCTATGAAATCGCGGCAATTCCCTTGGGGAATACGACGAACAATGAAAGATATCCTTTGTGCATTCTATATTATATTTTGTCGTTGTATCGGGGCAAAGGTACTTACACTACATCATGGTTCGCTTTCAGGTGTTGGCATTCATTCTATGTACCTGCTTTTGATTAATGCAATACAATTGCTTACAATCATAAATATTTAATTCTATTTTTCCATACACATCAATGGTATTAGTTCAGGTGTTGAGCGTTTATTAATTAAATTAAATACATAAAATACATTACATCTATTTTCCTACATTATAAACTATTTAAAATATTTTGAAAACTATTTAAATCAAATGAAAACTATTTAAATCAACTCAAAACTATTTAAATAGGACCCCCCAGTGAGTTTTTTCTTTGTTCGTCGTATTCCCCAAGGGAATTGCCGCGATTTCACAGATAACAACAAGGCTTAAGCTTTTAAGACCATAGTAACATTTACACATGTATTCATCTGCTACTTTCATCGAGCGATCCGATCCAATCCTAAAAACTTTTCGCGATCCGATCCAATCCTAAAAACTTTTCGCGATCCGATCAGATCTTGTTTATCAAGCAAATTTTCACGATCCGATCCGATCTTCTCCACCAAAAAAATGTTCACGATCCGATCCGATCTTCTCCACCAAAAAAATGTTCACGGTCCGATCTCGATCCGATCTGGGATAGGATCGGATCGTGTTTTGCAATCCCATTTAGGATTGTGTTTTTGGATCCCATTTAGGATTGTGTTTTGGATCCCATTTGGGATCGCGATCCCCAAAGTTTCATGTGTGCTCTCAATGGTAAACTGTTCCATGTTTGTATGATATGATAAAATAGTACGGATAAGATTATGTGCAATATTTGTATGTAAATATTCGCCCTTGTTTTTGCATCAATCACAACATATTATAAACCAGTAATCTGTAAAACAAATTCACATTCCTTTGCTTTATCCCAACTAATATGGGTTGTAATTTTAGGTTGTACTTAGTGTATTCGTTGACCTGTTTAACCCTTGGAGTGTTTTCTGATGATCAATACAGATCTCTACAGCTGGTGCAATTGGTATGTAAAACAAAAACCTTGTACCGTATTTTAATTACATATTTGAAGTAAAAATAAATATTGCAAAGATTCTATTCTATTCTTAACAAGATATTCAGACATGGAGATAAAAATCCAGAAAGCTCCTATCCAAACGATCCTTACAAGAACGAGTCACTGTGGCCAGGAGGTTGGAACTACATTACAGATGTAAAGTTTCTAAGCATTTTGTAAGTTTTTGCCACGCCCTGTAATAATATGGAAATTATGTAAATAATACTTTTATGAAATTCTACAGAAAGGAAAGCGTCGGATGTACGATTTAGGAATTTATTTTCGTGAAAGATATCCAACTCTACTTAGTGTGGAATATTCGCAGGACGAGATTCTTGCTACCAGTTCTGATAACGACCGAACAATTATAAGTGCGTTAGCCTTTTTAACTGGACTTTACAGAGAGAGCAATTTGCAATCTCAATGGACAACTGAACTTCAGTGGGACCCAATCCCTGTTCGAACTTTGCAAAGGCAATACGACAGAGTAAGCAACACTTCTACTTTAATGTTTTCATGAAATCGAAAATACAGACAGGACGGACAGATGGCCAGGGCATTCTCCTAAAGTATCTGACGATCCTACAAGTAGTCCCTAGAAGCAACACTAAAAGTTTCAAATTGTTAAAGAGTTTCTTGAATTTTGTTGATATTACTAATAAATATTATACAATTTGGATTTAGCTCCTTGATGTAACTGAACCTTGTCCAAGAATGAATGAATTCATGAAAGAAGTTGCAATTGATTCCGAATGGAGCTGGAAACTAATGGCAGACAATCAGGAAATGATTGATTATTTAATGGAACACTCTGGGAGTACAGTTGTTAACCCTTTTGTAGTAATCACCATTGTGCAAGCTCTACAGGTTGAAGTAATGAAAGTTCTTTAATTCTGATTTCTAGGTTCTCCATGTATTTATGTACGATATAAGATATTTGTGTGGTTTGGTTTTCAATAGGAGGAACAAGGACTGCAGTTACCAGAATGGAGTAAGCCCGTATTAGAGTCAAATCTTACAGGGCTTCTAATGCTATATCTTAGACAATATCATCAACACAAGGAATGGTCGTATCTCCGATCTGGTGCATTAGCACAAAAATTGATCACAAATATGGAAGATTCAATTGACCTTAGAGAACAGAATCTGAAAAAAAGGAAGAAAATGGTCGTTTATTCTGCACATGACAGAACGGTTCTTGATATCATGTTAGCTCTTAATATTTATCACCCGGATATTAAACAAACTCCTCCATATGGGGCAACCTTGATTTTAGAACTTCATCGACATGAAAATGCCAGTTACTTCATCGATGTAAGGTCCATTTATTAACTGTTCTTAAATAATTATAGTTAGTAGGTTCTTAAAAAATGTTATTTGTTCATAGATTTTTAAAAATTGTTATTTGTTTCTAGGTTCTTAAAAATTGTTATTTGTTCCTAGGTTCTTAAAAATTGCTATTTGTTCCTAGGTTCTTAAAAATTGCTATTTGTTCCTGGTTTTTAAAAATCGTTATTTGTTCCTAGGTTCTTAAAAAATTGTTATTTGTTCCTAGGTTCTTAAAAATTGCTATTTGTTCCTGGTTCTTAAAAATTGTTATTTGTTCCTAGGTTCTTAAAAATTGTCATTTGTTCCTAGGTTCTTAAAAATTGTTATTTGTTCCTAGGTTCTTAAAAATTGTTATTTGTTCCTAGGTTCTTAAAAATTGTTATTTGTTCCTAGTTTCTTAAAAAGTGTTATTTGTTCCTAGATTCTTTACAAGAATGATTCTTCAGTGCATCCCTATAAATTATCGATTCCTAATTGCGGGAGTGTGTGTTCCATCGATGCCTTCAAAGAGGCGGTCGGTAGTTTTACACAAGGATTTCGGGAATGGGAAGAAGAATGCCAAGTGGAAAGTCAGAATTCCACAGCCTCTTTAAACGGTTGTTCCCGACATCTAATTCCTAATCCATTATTAATTTGTAAGCGAAGATATGAAAATAAAAGGGAGAGTGTATACTAATACGAATTTCAACTTTTATTTATACAGGAACTACTAAGGCGCAAGCGAACAATGAAGACAGCCACCTTTTTTCACTATTCCTGTTAATTTGTACTTATTTTGTCATTGGAGGAATAGTTACAATGGTTTACCGATATAATTGATGAATTAAGTTACGCAAATTAATTCTTCTTGAAAAAAACATTTATATATGGTTCCATCATACATTCCTGGAATTAAATAATGATTTTTCATTGACTTCATTATTGTCCTACGAGATGTATTTACTATATAATTCGAAGCATTGTCGAAAATTAGCTTATTTGTTGTAAAATATTTGGATTAGACACGATGCTAGATAGGTTGTAAGGCTATCTCGGGTGCAGCTTCAAACTACGATGAATTTTCTACGTAAAATGTCACAGAGGCGTTTAGTAACAAGAAACTAATTTATTAACATAGAATTTTCATATATATAACAATTATTCCGATTTGTCCCGTCTTTTACTGAGACAGAAATTGAGTGCGTGTCGATCTGACTGTTTCAGAACTGCTACTGACCATTTTGTCATTTTTACAAGAGTATGTTAGAAATTAAATCATATAACAAGGCAACATAATATTATCTATGGTAACATGAACAATGCACTAATGTCCTTCTGATCCATCCTCCCCCTCGTGGAGAACTTGTGGTTCTTCCACAACCTTGGCCACCACATCTAAAACACAGAGTTTTGAGGTGGGTCTTCGAAATATTCCTGTTTGAGTTTTAACATCAGCCACTCTGACTTGTCCGTCATCTCCTGGGTAAACTTTAACAATGATACCTCGGGGCCAGTGACTTCGTTCCAGATTACCATCGGCAATGATAACTAGATCTCCAATTTTTACAGGCTCTTTCTTCATATGCCACTTTGTGCGTCTGGTGAGTGTAGGCAGATACTCACGAATCCAACGCTTCCAGAATTTGTCCGCTAGGAGTTGGGTTTCTCCATTGTTTTCTGCTGCACAGATCCGATTCGTCAAACTTTCCCGGAAGTGACATTCCACTAGATGTTCCAAGAAGAAAATGATTAGGCGTAAGAGCTTCAGGGTCATCAGGATCCACAGAAACATGAGTAAGTGGACGAGAGTTTACAATATGTTCAGTTTCGACAAGAAGTGTATGTAAAACTTCTTCTCTCGGTGATCTCTCTTTTAGGCATTCTTGAAGGGAAACTTTTACTGATTTCACCAAACTTTCCCAGCTCCCCCCGAAGGTCGGTCCTGAAGGCGGACTATAGATCCACTCGATCCCCTTAATTGAGAGATTCGATGTAATCTTCGTCTGTTCCAAATCTTTTAGTGCCTTTTTCAATTCACTATTGGCACCATGAAAATTAGTCCCGTTGTCGGAATACATTTTCTCTGGGTAGCCTCTTCTGGCAATAAACCTTCTAATTGCCATGATGCAGGAGTCGGTTGAAAGGCTTCCAGCTATCTCAAGATGTATGGCTCGAGTAGTCATACATGTAAATAAAGCAACCCATCGCTTTTCATGTCTCCTTCCAATGGTGACACTTAACGGTCCAAAGTAATCAACACCGGTGATTACGAAAGGTCTGGTTTGCTTGCTTACACGAATTTCAGGTAGCACTCCCATTTCAGGAATTTCAGGTTTTGATCTTCTATATTTACAGGTGTAGCAATCATTCCATGACTTCTTCACAGCTGATCTCAAACCTGGAATCCAAAATCGTTGGCGGATTTCATTGCAAACAAACTCTTGTCCATTATGACGTGCCAGTCTGTGATAATGGTTAATTATTAACTTTGTTATTCCATGTTTTGCGTTTAAAATTACAGGAAACTTCACATCTAGTCCAATTTCTGGAGATTTGGAAAGTCTTCCTTTAACGCATATTAATTTATCCTTGCTCAGAAAAGGTGACAACTTGACTAAGGTACTTGATTTATTCAATTCCTTCCCAGACTTTAGAATCGAAAGTTCTTCTCCGTAACTTTCTGACTGACATTGTCTGTATAAAAGCTTTTCACTTATGCCCAGTTCTGTAGTAGTCAACTCAGGATCAGGTATTTTATTTGTCTTCTTAATTTTTGCTATACAGTTGTTCACAAATCTCAACATCCATGCTGTAGAACGAACAAGTTTCATCCAAGACGAGAAATTTGTATAATTTGAAATATTGAGATCATCTTCATGAATCGCATTCACGAACTCGCATTTCAACTCAAGATCTGAATCTTCATTTTCAATTAAGTTCTTAGGCCACTCACTTTCCGATGACTTCAAAAATTCGGGCCCATTTAACCATCGACTATTTTCAGAGAAGTCTGAAGGTTTAGAGTCGCGAGTTGCTTCATCTGATACATTTTCAGAGGTAGATATCCAACTCCACTGAGACACATCTGTAGTTTCAAGAATTTCTCCAATTCGAACAGCTACGAAAGGTTTATACTGTCTTGCATCACTATTTATCCAACTCAATACAGTTTTAGAGTCAGACCAAAAATAGCTTGCATTTATTTCAAGTTCATGTCCATCCTTAATAGCTTCAGCCAATCTCGTTGCCATTACCGCTGCCTGAAGTTCCAACCGTGGAATTGACATTGGCTTTAATGGTGCAACACGAGTTTTCGACATCACGAATGCCACATAGATGTTTTCATTTGTTTTCACTCTTAAATAAGAGACTGCGGCAAATGCTTTCTCACTAGAATCGCAGAAAGTATGTAACTGAATATCTTGTGCTTGTTCCATTTTCAAACAATAGCATCTAGGAATCTTCATTTGGGATACATTTTTCAATTCTTCAATCCAATTTAGCCACTTTTCATAAATTGTATCAGATATCTCATCGTCCCATCCTAATCCAGTTCGCCAAACATCTTGCATTAAAATTTTAGCTTTCACAGTGAAATGTGCGAGAAAACCAAGTGGGTCATACATTGACATGACTACTTTTAGCACTTCTCGTTTAGTCGGTCGCTTCTTTCCAGTTGCTATTTCACTGCTTACTTTATTGAATTTGCATTGAAAGAAAAAATTATCTGAGTTAGGGTTCCATCGAAGTCCCAATACTCGTTCCATTGGCATTTCCGATTCGAGACTCAAATCCTTATCTTCAATACAACGTAAATCTTGAGGAATAAGTTGTAAAACCTTTTTGGAATTGCAGGTCCAATTACGAATCTTAAATCCTCCTTTCTTGTGAATGTGAATAACTTCTTGGATGAGTTTTATGGCTCTTTCCTCATCATGAGTAGAATCAAGATAGTCGTCGACATAATGCTTTGTAGTAATTGCTTTTACAGCTTCAGGGTATTTATCTTGAAATTCCATTGCATTTCGATTTTTTACTTCCTGAGCAAGACAAGGTGAACAGGTTGCTCCAAATGTCATGCAGGGAACAACGTAGATGTCGGGAGTCCGTCCTCTATCCCTTCCCCGCCAAAGAAATCTTTGGGCTAACTGATCTTCCTTTCTAATGTTGACACGTAGGAACATTTCTTCTATGTCAGCAACAAAGGCAATTCTTTTTTCTCTGAATCCGGCTCGAAGGACCATTGGATTAGACACGATGCTAGATAGGTTGTAAGGCTATCTCGGGTGCAGCTTCAAACTACGATGAATTTTCTACGTAAAATGTCACAGAGGCGTTTAGTAACAAGAAACTAATTTATTAACATAGAATTTTCATATATATAACAATTATTCCGATTTGTCCCGTCTTTTCCTGAGACAAAAATTGAGTGCGTGTCGATCTGACTGTTTCAGAACTGCTACTGACCATTTTGTCATTTTTACAAGAGTATGTTAGAAATTAAATCATATAACAAGGTAAACGAATATTATCTATGGTAACATGAACAATGCACTAATGTCCTTCTGATCCAATATTAATTTTCAAGCAAAGTTTTGTGAAGAAAATTTTGAGTAGCAAATTTTGAGGCCTGAATGTTGAAAATTTCTGAAGCGATTTAAGCTAGTAGTAGCTTTCCTTCATGATTCTCATCCTAACCAGATTACTAAAATAATAATATAATTAATTCTAAAAGTTTTCATAACTTTCGGTCGCTAACCTAGTAATTAATAATTACTTGGGAGCACAAATTGAAGATCTTAATGGTCGCTAGGGCGCTAGATTTCTTTCTGTCCTCTTTTCGAATTTGGCAAATCATGACTTTCCAGGTTTCCAAACTATCCTCTTTGAAGTTTTGAAAATTACATCGAAATTATAAACCAATGACGAATAGTTACTCAATTTTTATTTACCAAGAGTTAAACCTTCTCTGAAAGGCTAACTTTACCAGTAGTTTTCTTCCGAATCCTGTGCATACAAAACCTATTCTACAACCATTTCAGTCAGGCTATCACGAAATCGATAAACACTGTTGGTTCCATCATTTCTATAGAAATACTGTCTCTTACCACACCTCAAGGCAGTGTAACTTGTCTTTATATTTGAAAAATAATTTATCCCGTCTGGTTTCCCTTTTAAGCTTTCTGAATTTAAAAATGTAATCAATAAAATTAAAGAGGTACTTTCATTTATTAGATATGTATATAATAGGCCAGTAATTATCGGTATTTATATTCTGATTTTTTGCTACTGTATGGATATTCTTTCAGTTTCACTTGGCTTGATTGAGAATATTCCATTGTGGAATAAATAAGAAAACATTTGTTTTAATACGCCACTATGGTCTGAGCCAGTATCATTATGAGAATCCAAATTAATATCTCTTTATTAATTTTTGGAATTTCAACTCTCTAGTTTAATTGCGTGCTTACTGCTTATTCTAATGATTTGAGTTATCTTGGCTTTTAGAATTGCAGTTCTAAAATAGTTGAGTAGGAATAATCTATCTAAATCCATTACTGTATAAAAGGTACCAAAGAAAGAGTACAACGGAGTGTAATTATAACAGTATTCACGTAGACAATTCGAAGTTCGAACCGTCTACGTCTACAGAAAGGTCGTCAAAGGTTTCCAGTAAAGTCATTAATGTTTTATTAATCCATATCTAGGTTCTATCCAACAACAAAAGAAATATTAGAAAGCTGCAAGCATATGGAGAACATTGGATAAACCTAGTAATGTTAAGAATCCAGTTTCAGTAACTTTGCAGTTTGTTTGACTTACCTCTACGTACATTAAATATGCTTACAACAAATAAAATGACATGCACGTCAGAAATGGTAAGACTCTAAAGGGTTGTCATACTTCAAAACTATTATATAAAAATTACATGATACTCCATTGAAATCAATTCTTCTCCCATCGTTCCAAATCTGCACAAATAAGAAGTGTCGGCATATAACCTCAACGCATTGCATTGAAAGCCATTCTGCTCATCACGCCATTTAGGAGAAGTTGTGTCTATAAAGCAAAGGAAGGGTTTTTACTAATTATTTAAAGATTATTTAAAAGTTGGTTACAGTAGTCATCTACACTGAAAGCTAATATTCAAAATCACTTAAATACGGCGCTGAATCTGGATTTGGTATGATTACTATTAAGTTCTCGAATATTTTCCGAGCCCTTTAGGTTTCAAATGAAATAACTAAAATGTAGTTTGTATTTCAGTTGAAAAATTAAAATTAAATTAATTTTCTGCTATACTTCGCACAACCTAATAGTGTTGAACGTATTTTCAAAAGCAAAGATAGTGTAGAGGTCGCCAGATTCGGTTGTCCATATTTCGATGGAAATCTTCATATGTACGATGACTCCCAAAATCATCTCTTTGAAGATTTGAATACTACATCGAAAATATAAGCCAATAAGATTTACAAAATTCTTATTTTCCGAGAGTAAACCTTTTCTGGAAGGATAGCTAAACAAGCTTTCATCCGAAATCCTGTGCACACTAAAACTGGTCTATAACCATTTCAGTCATGCTATCACGAAATCGATAAGCAATGTTTGGCTCATCATTTCTATAGAAATACACGTCAACGTAGTATAACTTGTCTTTAAAATACGTCTTATACGTCAGTTTATCTGAAAATTAATTCCTGTTTTGTTTCCTCTATAAGCTCTTTGAATATCAAAAATTTATCAGTAAAAGTGAGGACCTAATTTCATTTATTAGAAAAAGGTTTGTAATTTGTCCAAATTCATATATACTGATGTTTTTGCCGCTGTTTTGTCATTCTTTGAATAATACATGGCTTGATTGAGCATATTCCACTAAGGAATAAATAAATAAATATTTCTTTTAAAACGTCGTCATTGTCAGCGCCACCATCATCATGAAAACCCAAATTATTTTCGTTGTATTGATTTTTGGAATTTGTAAATGTACGTTTGGATTGAAATTGAAATATTTAGTGGATTTGGAAAAGTATTGTTACACACAAATTGTATTTCACCACAAATATCCAAATAAACCGAATTCTCTGTACGAAGAAGCAATTATTAGAGAACTACAGAATGTAGACAATCCTTACGCAATTACAGAATTTGGTTCTCCTGTTGAAGACATACACGCAAATACTTTTAAAATCAACAGCGATGACGATGAATTACGACATTTTCTATTTCCCATCAGTAGGAATAAGAAAACATGGATTCTACAGTCGGGTCTCCCGTGGAAATACAATAGAGACATCGATTCTCTGAAACTGAAAACTTCAGCCCCGGTATTCTGGTCTCGATTTAATTGTCTTGCAAATATTTTCGTTAATTTGAACACAAAAAACTTGGGAGAAATGATGATGACCAACTACATGAGTGAGGCCTTTAACTACCGAGGCCTCCCTGAGAAATACAATTACAGGAGCGCAGAATATTCCTCTGTGTACATATTGGGTGACAAGGAAACTGTAAATCACCAAAAGTCGGATTCTGTCTATTCCTTTCAGGTGGGCGCAAGGGGATCAAAAAGGGACATAAGTTTTCTCTTTCTAAGCAAACGATGGTACCTGTTCACATTTGATTCAACATTGTACTTTCTTCGTCCTCAATGGAAATATGAATCGAAGAAAATCCGGATTCAGAAGCATCCCTTAATTCAGTTTTCGTTGAATGGCAATGAATCTTTATCCAGAGAGATACTGAAAACAAAAGCTCATCAAGATTTCATCCAGAAGAGCATTGTTCCTCAATACATCTGTATTACAACCCCAAGAATAGTAAAAGAATTAGTTACCAATTATTTCGGACCTCCTCTTAGAAATGAGTATTTTTCAACTTTTTTTCAGAATGGCCACAAAGATATTGCACTTGCAATAACTTCTCTTCTTGTTGAACAATTTGCAAATGCATCAATAAAGATAGGGAGGGGAAGTACACGACCTCCAACTGACGGTAAAAGGGAAATTTGGAATGAACATACACCATTCATATCACATTATCATGGTGACTTTTTTTCAGATACAATAAGGCATGACAGAATGCACTACAGTCCGTACATTACACTTATGGTAACCGGGGAAGATTCCTTCAATTTCATTTCTTGCGTTGTCTTAGAGGACGCAAGACTTTCCTTTGTCGGATACATTCGGCCATTTCAATGGGACACTTGGTTGGCAATAGCTGCATCAATGACGTCATTCGTTATATTTCTATACACCGCAATATACTTCAGAAAAGATGACAGCTTTCCATTTCTTTTACTCTGCTACAGTTATCTTCTACAACATTCCATGTCATTACCCGCAAAACTGTCAAAACTCTTTTGGATAAGAATCGTGATTGGTTCTGCACTTCTGGCACTCATTCTTCTAACAGAAATGTACAAAAGCTTTGTAACGTCAGATCTGACGGAACCACCTCCCAACAAGAAAATCGAATCTATTAAAGATTTGATGCATTTACCAGACGTAAAATCATTCAGCCCTCCCAAGGGAAATGACTTCAATCCATCTTATGTGTCCCATAAAGCAATTCGATTTGCAGTTTACAGGTATAACAAAACCGTCGCACACCGTTTTTTCGGAGATGGCTGGGTAACGAAAATGGAAGATTTTGATCCAGGATTAAGGAAAGTTATTGAGGATTCCTTTCAAATGTGCAATTCAAATCATAATTGTACTTCATATGCTTTCTATTGGTCAAATCTGCGTGGCTACAATAAACACAAGTCAGGTATTAATGACAGTTTTCTAGAAAAGTCGTTTCGCTATCCTCCAGGGTTCCCGACTGTTTCCCCTCAAAGGTGGATTTCCGAGTGCAAAAATTCCATTTTCATTGACAAGACTTCTAATTTGCATCGTTTTCTCAATGAATCCCACTGGCGATCAGAAAGTGGTAACATTATTCCCAGACGAAATCTTTATTTCGGCAAAGATCACTTATTTACTCAATTTTATGCATCAGTGTTTGACAGTTATGCAGCTCCATTAATGGATTCCTTTGTCCACAAGAAATCAAGTGTTCTGCTTCACTCAGGTCTTTTTTACGCGTGGTCAAATGCATTTAAAATGTACAACTACTCTGAATGCACAGAGTGCCTTGCAAAAGAAACCCCAAAACCCGTATCTTTTCAAAACACAAATATTTCTACTATATTTTATTTAACCGGTGCTGCACTATTAATTGCATTTCTAGTTGCACTTTATGAGTATGCCGATGCATCCGTTATGTACTATATCCAAAGGTATACAAAATACCTTTTACCACTTACAAATCCAAGAAGATATTAATTAAAGGGATTAGAACAAGTCTCACTTTCAAACCACCCAAAATCGACAGAAATTATCAAATCATTAATACTTAAAAGGCAATCAATGACAATTTTGCAAAGATTTTTCAAGAAGTTACTTTGACAAACTTTATATTTATATGAATATAGTAGTTTTACCAATAGTGTCACTGTCACTGTTATTGGGCTTCTTGCTGCTTTATTAAAAAGTCCGACAAAACTATATTTATTGCATACGCCTTGCCCTGTCCTTTTAGGGGTTAAAACGGCATGAAACCAAGTAACCAAAAATAACACTTTCTCTTAGATAACTAAAACCACTTTTATGTCATAAAAATAAATCACCACTTGGTGTTGGTCAATGATATTTTGTTTTATTGGTATTGCTCACCAAAATATTGTAATAATAAAATATGTAATATGTATTAATAATATGTAATAATATGTAATAATATGTAATAATAATATTAAAATAAAAGCTATAATAATGTAAAAATACATTTCTTGCATTTCTACTTTTTCTCATTGTAACTTCTTTCGAAGAACGTTTAATTTCACTGCAACTGCTAAGGTAAGTTGTACATTTTTGAATTGTTAATATTTTTTTCTCTCGTGTAAAAGTGCAGTTTTGGTAAAATGAGCCAAGAATGCTGAATAAATCCTTTGATTAATGAAAATATCTGTAGGTTAACAATATCTAACAATATGTTATTTTATTTTCCCATTCTCTTTTGTCGTTTCAGTTTACAGCTCAACATGATTAATATACTAGAAAGTGTTTTTGTTACAAGCCTAACTATCGTTCTACAAATTTTACATCAGTAGTCTATTCTTACTCCCTAAATGACATCATTACTCTAAATTGCATATGAAGGGTAATTAAAACGGTTAAAATTAAGTACTGCTTACAAAGCAATATTTCATTTATGGCAATATTCATTCAAATAAAAAATTCAAAAATGACATATTTAATTGTGTTGTGCAATCATTGAGTAGAGAAAGCAATGTATCGTGCATTACTACCTCTAGATACCTTTTGAACATGTTAGCAATTTCCTTGTGAAATTGGTGCTTTTATAACATGTCTACTGTGTATTCTCTGCCAGGAGGATATCCACAAGTCGTTCCGTAAGGAAAGCAAAGAATGTTAGAACGAAACCTTTGTCAATGTACCCAAACCTTCCTATCTGTATGCACATTGGTTTCAATAACATTGCTCTTCGTCGAACCAATGGATACGGATGGTTTTGCATTTTCTTTATGAAATTGGTGGACAAGGTATGCATTTCTGATGCTTGTTGCAAAAGAAGCGTGAGTACAAGGAAACAGGCGAAACAGATGAAAGGGAAGAAAAGGTAAGCCACAAAACTCATTTTATCCTGCAACTTCATGGTACCGTAGATGGATATAATGAAGATGATTTGCCCCACAGAAACCAGAATGGGACCCATAATGGGAGCAGTGATTCTGTTGGTATATTTGTTATGGAGATAGAGCCACGAGTAGATTTTCAGTTGTTTTTCGACTCCTTTTACTTTGGAGAGGTAACGAATCCAGTATTTGGCGAATTGATTGTAGCAACAACCGAGAATCATGAAGAGTGTGAGAGAAGCGACGAACGTCATCGCCACGAAGTATACATCGATTCCGTAAATCAGAATCATTTTCATTTCCACCGCAGTTATTTCGTTCAGCGCAAATCTTCGGTTGACCGTGAGCCGTGTCAGGGAGACTCCGGCGTAACACGATACGGAAAAGGCAATGAAGATTTCTATTGGGACGAATGCAGTCATCAATATTGCAAGGTAGTCGATTCTTAATGCCTTGACCTTATTCGTCCATCGTGAAACTTTACGTCCTCCATTGTCTACAGCAGAAACATAATAATAAATCGGTAATGACAATTTTTAGTTATTTCTTTTCGAATATAGTTCTTTAATATTTGGAATTAGCATAATAAATACCAATGCCGACATTTTTCACCAATACCTGCACATTGTTGTTTGTAAAACGACCCCATTTCCTCTTCACCACTGCGTTTTGAATTTTCATTTTCAATTCCTGTGAATTAAAGAAATTAACAATATAGTAAAGATAAATTAAGATTCTTACAGAGCTATCTTCATGAAAACTTCAAATTTCTAACACTTAATGCATTTATATAATTTTTCTTTAACAGTTTCTGAGAATATTTTAACAAAATTGTGGATTTGTGGCTTCAAAATATTAGTTTGTTCAGATGGAAAACTTTTACCGCAAGAAAACTATGATTTATTTCTATTAAATGCGTGAGTTTTTTCATTTGGGTCATACCTGTCAGTTTTTCATCCAGATGTAAACATAGATTGATGAATTCTGGAATTGCTTCCAGTCCATTGAAGATGAATGTCAAATTAGCTCCTGTAGATCCGGCCGTTAAAGTGATACAGCAGAGAACCATCAGGTAATCTTGACTTCGCCAATTGGGATCAGTAATGCCGTAGATTTCCAAAAGAACCAGTAGAGCACAAGTAGTGAAATTGATGATGGCTCCGGTTGCCCATGTAAGCTTCCTCCATTTTTGGGGGTAGACGTAGATTCGACGATTTTGTATCCCAAATGGAATGAGTCCACAGGATCCAAATGCCTTGAAATATACTTCCACCGAGAAATATAGGAAATCTGAAAACATGACTGCATCAAGCCTTGTGGTAATTTTGAATTTTTTTTTCGGTGTAAATGGCGGTGTATTACAGTTTACTTTGCTGTTGACGGTGAAACTGTATTTAACTCTAGATAACTTTATATTATGGAAAAAGCTCTGGCGCTGTATAAAATATTAGCTTAATAATAATACTAGAACATTTCTCCGCTGTGAAATATTCATGCTACATGGATTTTGTTAGGTCCATTTCCATTAAAAGGCTTTGGAAGCAAGCTCCGAGATAAAATAATACATTGTCAACAGGAAACTTCTGCTGGCTTTGAGGTAAAACAATTTTTCTGCTACAGGATGCGTGTTATTATTTATTCCCTGTTCAGCATTTTCTGTCAATAATATTAATGAGCCTAGCTTTTATCTGCAATAGCAAATATCCATTTTTCTTTTAGTGACCTTTTGATATGAATTCTTAAAAGTGTATTTATTCATTACATAAAAAAGGTACCGAGCTGATGGATATGATATAAAACTTGCTTAAACTATAAAAAATTCTTGCTGCATGTAGCCTGATCGTCAAATAGCAAAAATGTCAATATTCAGTCTAGACAGTCTTCTGAGCTCTTCTTTTTTGCTTACTTAAGTTAACGGTTTGGGTATGATTTATTCTATGGAAAGAAACTAGCTGTTTTCCAGAGTGTCGACTGTGCCGTAAATACCGCATGCCGTAAAGGGCCGTAAATGAGGTATGTATTTTAATTGCGGCGTGCCGTAAATGCAGTAAATACCAACAACCAATCAAATTACAGAATATTAGCCATGTGTTTATCTAATTTACGGCAGTTATGGCATTTACGGCATTTATGGCATATATATACGGCATGCGGCATCAAAAAATCATTTACGGCACGCCGGCTTTATACTCTGCTGTTTTCCTTTTAAAACGGGGTTTAAAGGGTTTTGGGCAAAATGTTGACCCAATTTCTTAGCAAAACCTCATGCGTTTTTGTTAGACAGAAATATGCAGCACAGTTATAGTTTTTCCTTACGAAAACTAAAAATACTGACTTCCTGACAAATGTAATTGAACACTAACACAGCTTTTACGTTGGGACCCAAAAATATACGTAAACTAGTAAATTACCCGTCCTACGGACGGGCGGTAACAAAATCTACGGATAATAAAATAATTCCTTAGATATATTCAGTTTGTATGACAGTGATTAGAATTACTGTTGTAAATTTCGTCTTCAAATTAAGTAAACGTACTCGGTAAAGCGATAGTAAACCTTTAAAGGCTATTATGGTTATTTATTTATTTCACTTTTACCACAAAAAGAACAGTTGTTGTTTTTCGCTAACCTCGAAAGGTTATATTTAGAGCTCCAAAGGACGGTTTTCCGTTCACCCCGAAGGATTATGCTTGTTGTCCCCTTAAGAACTGTTTCAAATTCACCTCGAAAGGTTATGTTTATTGCTCCAAAGGACTGTTTCAAATTCACCTCGAAAGGTTATATTTATTGCCCCAAAGGACTGTTTCAAATTCACCTCGAAAGGTTATATTTATTGCCCCAAAGGACTGTTTCAAATTCACCTCGAAAGGTTATTTTTTGTTTACCTCGAAAGGCTATTTTTTGTTTACCTCGAAAGGTCGATTTTCGTAGTCCTGTTCCTATTTTTCGTTTACAAACTGATGTATCCCAACAGTAGAACACCTGAGAGAACAAAATTACGACCATGTACGTTCATGTAGTATTAGCCAAGAAGAAGTAATAATATAATATATTTTTACACGTATGACCAACGATTAATCAATTTCGACACAGATGACACATGAACAATAATAATTTGACAATGGAGCATCTTAGTGAAGAAAAGAGTAATAATAATGTATTTGGAAAAATAAATGGACTTGACTGAAGAATGAAGAATTTCAGCTTCTCTCGATACAAACGACAAATCCAGTTTTACTTATCGTTCACAAAACGAAGTAACAGTTTAGTTTTCCCATTCAAACTCCGTGGGAAAAATTGCATGTGCCTAAGTTTAGTAAGCCGTGTTTAAGGCTGCAATCGGAGCGTAGGAATACATTACAACTGCCGGCACACAAAATCCAAATCAATAGATCTTTGAAAGCTAATATGATATTCATCTCTATGGTACTCAACTGTACTGATGTCGAAAAATTCTTAGTTTAATATCTAAAAGTTTTGTTGAATTTTTAATTGACCGGTTGTGCTTTGAGAAATGGTAAGAAGTGTGTGTCGGGATTTGTAGGGCATTCCTCCTTACGGATTGTAACCTTAAGAATTCATTTTATACCGTACGCAGCCAGGCTTTGATACTACCGCGATTGCTTTCCGAACATTCTAGTAGTATCATAAAATCATCACCAACGTTTAATTTTTAAAAAAAAATTGAAATTTGAACTCAGATGGCGGTCCCCCTTTTACACAAAACAAAAACCGACGCTTTTGTCCGTACTGCGGATTGGCCATCAATGATTATTATAAACAGTAAGTTTTTTGTAACTTTACTAACTAACTAACGTAACCTAACTTTTTTGTAATGTCATACATCAATTGCACTAATGTCGCCTGTGGTGTTCTAATGTCAATTGTGGAGTAGTAGTTGTATTATTTGGAATATTATTTAAAACATCAATGATTTTTCATTCTTCAGCAAAATGCCCCTTTCATAAATGTGGTGAATCGCTTGACCATTCATTTCCGGAGTTACCACCTGGATTGCAATATTGTCGGACTTGCAAAGTTGGAATACTTAAAGGTAATTGTGCATGCAGTGGAAATTTCAATGAATTGTATAAGTAAGCGTAAATTTCATGAATTTAAAACACTTGTATTAAGCAATAGTTGAAATATTTGTGTTTTAGAAGATTGGTTGTGGTGCAACGTGTGCCATGATATTACAAAGCTGGGAGTTAAAGTTAGACGTACTCTAAAAATGAATGAAACTGAATTGAAAAGGAAAGTGAGTGAAATTGTGAGCAATCATTGTTCTGGAAAATCCGTATCAGCACCGAAAAAACCAAAGGAGCAAAGTCAGGCTACTACGTCAAAAGGCGAAGACGATTTCCCAGCGGACGACACTGACTTTCTGAAAACCGCTAGCCAGACGGAAAGTCAAAGTAATATGAATTCAAGCACAAATTCTTCGACGGAAAGTCAAATTAATAGGAATTCAAGCACAAATTCTTCGAGTTCTACTTCATTAACCGATGATACAGATACTCCGAACAAAACATGACATATTGTGTAAATCGAATACTGTTTGCTTATTTCAAATGAAATCTATCGCCATTGATATAAATATTGTCTAAATTAGTATTCTTGTCTGTTGCTCCAATGTCGCCTTGTGTGTTCTAGTGACAACAGCTTTAATTCAAAGATCGCTTTCTGTGTGTTGTCATGCTTTTTTGTCAAATGGTTGCCAATTAACTTTTGTTCAAAAGTCGCTCTTTGTGTTCTATTGTCAACTGTTTTTTTTTCTAATAATATTCTACTTGATGTATTTTAAAATAAATGAAAGTTGTGGTAGCAAAAATGTGATATTTAATTGCAGTCCTTTATTGTACGAATGTAATCATAATTTTTATCGTATTCAGTTCTTCGTTTAATATTAAGGTAATGTTTCTTTTCGGATTTGATATAAATATGAAAAATTTCCATTTAGGCAATAGCATCTTCCTTACAACCGTGAACACCCATAAGCATATCAAGCTTAAAATAATGAAAATACAAAGATCGTAGACCAATTCTTTGCCACACTGGTTCGCCATGCTTTGTTACCTCTGTATATTTTTTGGAAATACAGTCCAAGGTCGAAAACTTCGTAATCCCCCATATTTAATTCGAAACACTCAAAGTCTTTCACTCCGTCGCTTGTTATTATTAACTTTCCGTGCAAATGTTTCACTACGTCTTCTTTCACACTGTCAAATGTTTTACAGTCTTCTCCCTCCAGTGAATCTTCTCTAAACCCATTTATTCGCATTGTAAACCTATTAACTTTTTCTGTTGCTGCTGATGACTGTTGTGATTGGGAACAATTGGACGGGAGAAACAGACAGGTGTTGCATAAGTGGGCTCCGACCGTAAGTGTTGGGGAGATTGCCTGGAGAAATTTTTTTAGTGTTGATGGACCGGCACTTTCTTTGCATACGGATTGGCTCTGTTATGTGAGTATGTGAGTTCGGATGAAGATTTGAACAGAGCACAGCGCAAGGAGTTCTACAGCGGTTTTTGGTTTCTATTCAAACAGCGTGACCCACACACGGACACCTACATTCCAATATACTTATAAGGATCAAATAATACAAATACAATATAATACCGCAAGGTTTTAATACACAAGTACGTATACAGTACACAAATGATACACAACATAAAGAGGATAAACGAAAAACGAATATAGATGTTACTTTCAATTACCTAAGTAGTTTGTGAAATTTACTTGAAGGAATTATTGAGTGAAAACATAAACTCTATCTCGTTGTTGCTTGAAATAAAGGGCCATATGACTAATACCTGGATTATGGATAGCATTCAACAATAAATTTTAAAATTTACTTTTTGAATTGCGTTTCGTAATTCGTTCAGTAAATTGTTCATCAAACATCCATGAATAATCTTTTATTACGATTCACTGTAGAGAACTTTTGAAAATGCCAATAATGCTTTTCCTATGATAATGGAGCTTTTATAACATATCCACCGCATTCTCCGCTACGAGGATATTCACAAGTTTTTTCGAGAGGAAAGCAAAGTATGTTAGAATAAAACCTTTGTCTATGAACCCAAACTTTCCAATCTGTATGCACATTGGCCTCATTAACATTGCCTTTTGTCGAACTAATGGATTCTTGTGGTTTTGCCTTTTCTTTAAGAAATTGGTGGTGTGGAAAGGTGAATATTATATACTATGGCCTGCGTGTAGAAGTCGTATCTGCACATAACTTGCATAGCCCTTTCCGTTCAATCGCCATTAAATAATAATAATAAATGCGTAAGGATAATAAATATATATGTATAATGCTTTGGCCGTGTGACCCTTGTTACCACGTTTAACTCTGGGACCCGATCTCGTTCAGGATGACCTGTAAACCCCGGTAAAACAATATGTGAAATCACAGCACAATAACAACGATGTGTTTAGTGTAAGAACGTAGCGACAAGAGTGATTTATTCCTTGTGTATTCGTATATTCTTTCTCTGACTGTCCTTCGCGCTTTAAGACCGTCATTCTTATGTTTACATATGTGTAATGAATAATTATTTAGGATTTACATTCATTTGCATGAGCTGTTCATGTTTGACTTTAGGCTGCTTTACGAAGGATAACGGTTTCCTATACCGTCCACGGCGAAGATTAGAATTTGTTTAAAAATTCTTCCCTGGTTTGCTCAAAAGTTTCTCATATACATTTTGAAAAAATAAAATATTGAAAATTATACATGAAATTTATATCAAAATCATTTAAAAATCAAAAATAGTACTGAATTAAACGTGTTTGTGTAATTGTTTGTGTCAATAATTTGTATCACAGAGTTTAAATATAAATATGCTGCGGTTGTAGTTCTCCAATCGTTTCTCCAATGGTCATCAATTTAGGGACATCTCTGCTCCTTAATCGAGTGATTTAGCACATATTTTCTAATAACTTCTTCCAAGTGGTAATAATTGATATTAATTTAATTTCTTCAGCTTGGTACTTTGATTAAAATATTCCGTTTCTTTTCTCCATGATTCATTTGTGGACTATTTAAATTATATTAGTACTTCGAAAAAGTATTATTCAGTGAATGGAAAATCAAAAGTTAGACAGCAATAAAAAATTTTCATGATACGATTTAAAAGTATTTTAATAGATTAATAAGATCAATATTTCAATTATTTTTATTTCTCAGTTAAAATTCAAAATTGTTAGCAAAACCATTAAAAATTTGTATTCGTTGATGTTTAAATAATAATTAGCCTTAGTCGCTCTTAAAATTGTAATATCATGTATGTTGAAAATATACGTTAGAATGTTTAAAATTCGAAAAGTTAGCGTTTCTCTTTATTTATTTATTTTTTTTTTCACTTTTAAAAATTTAACGTGTAACTCAAAAAATCATGCATAATAACTCAAAAACGTAAAAAATCAACTAGTAAATTCATGCGTTGTAAAAAATCAATTAACTAAAGTGATTCTGTCTTAACGTATTCAGAGTATTTGTCCAGCTTGTTTAGTCTAAATTGTCCAGTCATTCCGTCTCCTTAACTTAACTTATAACTAGTAACTTAACTAAATTCTTAACTCCTTAACTATACGATTTAATTTTACTCTAAATCTTACTCCCGTCTTATTTACGTAGTTACTTAAATTGTATAAATTATCTTGTACTTCACCAATCATTCAGTTCATATATCATTAGTTACATTTCTCAAAAATTATTGCAGTTAAAATTTTACATTTATCGTTTGCTTATGATATCGTTTACATTGTTAACACTTAGTTCATCATTAGAAAGTTAAAATCTTCCATATTTATATTACTCAATACATTCGTTACTCAGTATTTGGTTTCTTAACTTATTTGTTCAGTCTAATACGTTGTGGTTGAATTCAATATGAATTTTTCAGTAGTACAGGGAATTAGCAAAGTAAATATTTGTTATTACAGTAAATAGTTTAGTTACAGTTTTGTTTAATTTGCCGAGTTCGTTTGAAGATCATTAAAATATTCGTTCCAATAGATTGTGAATTGTTTTACAAAATAGCTCTAAGGAATGTCCTTTAGCGCCAATAGAATTCTACCTATATGATTTCGTTTATTGTCGCAGTTAGGATTTTACAAGACTTTAATTATAGTTCGATTTCAATTAGTTATCTACTTTTCTAATTAGTCGATGTCGATAAAACGTATGTATAGCATAATGACAATTTTAAATTCTCAATTAACTAAAAGTGTATCAATTAAAAATGGTGGTGATTCTAAATAATAAAGTATAGTTTGATAAATAGTGTTCTGCTAGAAGTAAACATATTTGAGACTTAAAGTTTTGTACGCAATTAATTTTTCCAAGAATCATTAAATTAAATACAAGTGTTAGGCTTCGCTAATTTAAAAGAAGTGTCCGATATAATCAATAGTTATACAGTTTTTATTTTAAAGACATAATTTTCCGTTTCTGAATATTATTTTGACTGGTTTAAAATTTTTCCCGTTTTACAGATACTAAACTAAAGCTTATTTCTACTTAACCATCTTAACTAACTTAAATTAACTTAACTACTGTCCGAAACTAAGTTACTTAACTAAAACTTATCTATGCGCATTTACTTAACTAAACTCCTCCATATTCATCATTTCACAATCACGGTACCGGTACAATATCTTTTATATTTGCGACTGAAACGCAACAAAATATCTCTTCTCTGTGCACATTATCAAAAATCATTTATTTCACTTATCTTCATTTGGTGGGTCAGACTTATTGGCAATGCTATACTTCCCAACCTATTATTACTTCACACAATTATCTCACCTATTTGATCTCTCAATAGATCTGCATGCCTACTACTTACTACCGGTTTTTATTTATACTCGAGTTATATTCTATTTGAAATTAAAACATTTTAGCAATTTCCAATCACACAAAAAATTCACATTCATTATCTCTCAAAAAATAATATCCAAACATTTCTCATAATTTCTACAAGTTTATTTCTGCCCGGGCGTATTCCTTATACTCTAGTTATTTATAATATTAACCATTTAATCTCATTACCTTTACATTTAAGTTTACATTTTTCAAATGTATTTCAACTATATTTCTTCAGGAATTATAAAAATTATACTTACGAAATCGATTGAACTTATTTGTTACAGAATGTCTCATATTTACTGGGCATTAAAAATAGTCTTCACAAAAAAATAAGCATTTGTAATTACAAAAAATATTAGCAACTTCCAAACAACTCTAGTTTCAACAAGGTGATCAGTCTCGTTTATCCTAAGTGCTACGGTGCCTTCCATAATGTGATAATGTGAAGATGTGTGCGCACACATATTTCCCATTAATAACTACGAATAACAAATACTAAATTCTTTTCTGCGCCCCTCATTTTTAATTACTCTACACTGTTCTTCATGCTTGAAATGAATAACAAAAGAAAATTCGACATCTGCTTACTTAAAAAATCATTCCAAAGTTCTAATCAACTCATTTCCAATATTATCGAAAAAATTTCCTTACAATAACATATTTTTTTCACATTTTCTATATTATTTACTATACTTACTTAAACTTGTTTACTTCATTCCTCAAAAATCCAAAAATTCATTTAATTCAAAAATCCATTTTACTCTGGGACCCGATCTCGTTCAGGATGACCTGTAAACCCCGGTAAAACAATATGTGAAATCACAGCACAATAACAACGATGTGTTTAGTGTAAGAACGTAGCGACAAGAGTGATTTATTCCTTGTGTATTCGTATATTCTTTCTCTGACTGTCCTTCGCGCTTTAAGACCGTCATTCTTATGTTTACATATGTGTAATGAATAATTATTTAGGATTTACATTCATTTGCATGAGCTGTTCATGTTTGACTTTAGGCTGCTTTACGAAGGATAACGGTTTCCTATAGTGGACAAGCTGTGCATTTCAGATGCCTGTTGGAAAAGAAGCACAGCTAGTATTAACAAAAAGACAAGCAGAATAGGCAGGAAAAGATAAGCCACAAATTCCATTTTGTCTTTAAACTTCATGGTACCGTAGATGGACACAATGATAATGATTTGTCCTCCTGAAATTAGAATTGGAACCATAATAGGAGCAACTATTCTGTTGATGTATTTGTTGTGCAGATAGAGCCATGAGTAGATTTTCATTTGTTTTTCCATCCCATTTAATTTGGAGACGTAACGAATCCAGTATTTGGTGAATTGCATGTAAACACAGCCCAACATCAAGACGAGTGTGGCGGAAGCGACGAAAGTCATCGCCACGAAAAATACACCGACTCCGTAAATCAGAATTAGTTTCATTTCCACCGCAGTTATTTCTTTCAGCGTAAATCGCTGGTTCAAACTCAGTTGGGTCAGGAAGACAGAAGCGTTAAGAAGAAGCGATAAGAAGAAGGAAATGAATATTTCCACTGGCACAATTGAAATCAGAAATATTCCAAGGTAGTCCAACTTTAATGCCCTCACCTTCTGTATCCATTCTTTGGTTTTGCTTGCTCTATTTGCTATATACCAGAAACATAATGGCAAATTTTAATTATTAGTGTTTTTTCATCAAAGTACATTTCTGTTAATACCTGTATTAGTAATTACCAATATTTGTCACCAGGTTATTTTCTAAAGTGATATTTTTCACTTCGGAATCCTTTGCACATCTGTCTTTCTGCATTTTCCGCTTTTTAACTTTAATTTTACCCTCCGCATTTTCATTTTCCATTGCTGTGAATGAAACAGGTCATCAAGACGTTAAATAAATTAAAGATTCTTACCAAGTGATTTGTAAAGGAACACCATATATGCAAGGTTTTTTAAAATATGGGACAAAACTATGTATTTATGATCTAATAGTTCAGATGGAGTAATTTTTGTTACATTAAAGTCACGATTTATATTTTCTTTCGATTTTTTCATGTGGGTCATACCTGTCAACTTTTCATCTAGTTGTATACATTCGTTAATGATTTCTGGCATTCCTTCCAGTCCCTTGAAGACGAATGTCATGTTAGCTCCAGAAGAGATAATCAATAAAATGATGCAACTGAGCACCATCAGATAATCTTGGATTTGCCATCGTGAATATGTAATGCCGTAGACTTCCAAAATAATTAGAAGAACACAAACAGTAAAATTGATGATGGCCCCCTTAGCCCATGTAACCTTCTTCCATTTTTCAGGAGAGACGTAGACTCGTCGATTTTTTATCCCGAAGGGGATGAGTCCACAGAAACCAAATACCTTGAAATATACAGTTACTGAGAAATACTGAAAATCTGTAAACATTATGACTTTTTTATTGATTGCAGTTCAATTACTTCACTTTTCTGTGTACAGAGTAGTTACTATAGTTAGTTTAACGGTTTAATTTTCTGTTGACTGTGAAAGAATACGGATTAAGGCTTCATGGCTGTAAAAGACCAGGGACAGAAAGCAATGTATAAAATATGAGGCATTATTAGCTTAATAGCTGTAGAACATTTCTCAGTCCTGAAATATTAATGGAGCTGATAATACGTGGCTTAAGTTTGCAACCGTTAATTTTAACTTTTTGGGTGTTTACTATTATATGAAGCGGTAAGCTAACTTTTCAAATTCAAAATTTTCAAGTTTCCATGAAAAATGTCAATTAGTTTTGCGTTGCCAATATAAAATTAAATATTTTGGAGTTTCCATTAAAAATATCAAATAGTTTTGAAGTGGAATGCAATATTCAGTATTTTCAATTTCACATGAAAAATCTTAATTAGCTTTCATTTGCCATGGCATGAAAAAAATTATTTTTCCTTTTATAGTATGGCAAATATTTATTTAAGACTATCCGATCATAATTAAAACACCCAATTCTACATTCTGACTCACTTCTGTTAGGGTTTGCTGCTAATTTTTTAAAATATGGAACTTAATTAAAGGAAAGTAAGTGTCTTCTATTTTTAAAAGAATTTTAAGGGGAACTAGGAACTTCGTCTTCAAAAATGTGTCTTCTAGTTACAATTTTGATACTTCGAATAAAAGAAATCATATCCTCTATTTTTTCCGTGAAATACAGGGATTTATCTGGAACATAGTCATAATAGCATGCTCCAGCAAAAAAATATTTAAAAAATAGTGAATAGTAGTAGCACTGTCAATGTAGATTTGCCTAGTCATAATAGCATGTTAGAACACAAACTGTATAAAATTAGTGAATAGTAGTTAGCACTGTCAATGTCAATATAGATTTACCTAGTCATAATAGCATGTTAGAACACAAACTGTATAAAATTACTTAATGGTAGTAGCACCAATTTACTGTTTTCTTGAGTTTCCATGCCCTTCGCCTTAAGAGTTTCTATTAATAGAACTTACGAAATGTAACTTAACAGTTTTTCTGCAATTTTTGCATTAATAATTGACAACCTTTCCTGAAAATTTATTAAGCTTAACGTACTTTTTAGTCCAATAATTTTGTATAAAGACGTTTAGATATGCAATAAAGACTCAAAACGAATGTTTGAAGAACCTCAATTTTGTGTACACATATTTTCTATTAAATGCTGCTACAATTCAATTGGAACATATCGTCGTTTTGATTTTATTGGAAAATAGTAAATGGGAAAGTAATGTCGCTATTCAATTCCACTATGGAGGTGCATACTTATCAAAACCTGACAAACAATGCCGGTAGAACGCCGTGCAAGGAATCTTTATCCATCAAATAACTAGAATTGAAATATTTCATTAACATTGTACTAAAATTGAAATAATTCAATCAATTTTTGTGCAATGTTATTGAAATATTTCAATTTTAATGCACAAAAAAGGTAATGAAAAAATCATCGTCGCATATTACTAGAATTACCTGCTAATTAATAGCATGTAATGGAGTTGTTGTAAGAATTTTATTAGGTTTCAGTATAAATGATTTTTCACTCGATGATATTGTTTGGTGAATTTGGGTTTACAATTCTTAGCGTGACACTAAGCAGACTTTTCGTTTAAA
The DNA here is from genome assembly GCA_020352615.2 of Yoshiicerus persimilis. NCBI lineage: Eukaryota > Metazoa > Arthropoda > Collembola > Entomobryomorpha > Tomoceridae > Yoshiicerus > Yoshiicerus persimilis. Next base: position 7,034,769 of record CM036943.2, read on the forward strand.
CAAATAGAAATTTACAGGCTTTTCGTTCTATAGAAAAGTCGGTTTTCAGTAGAGTCATGAATGTTTTAATCGTCTATATCTAAGCCACAAGAAAAGAAAACAAAGTAAAAGGCCATAATCAATAGGAGAATACAAATGAAAAGCCTAGTTAAATATGTTTCCATCTACTCTAATAAGTTAGTTGGCAGTAAGTTCCACATAGCTGTGCATAAATTAAGTTTTAAGTAAATAAGAGAACACGTCAGAAATGGGGAGACTCTGGAGTTGTCCAATGGCTATGCTTAATTAAATATGGTTTTATTTCGCAACTACGACTTGTCCTTGAATTGGCGTCTTACAGAATATTATATCACAAGCCTTCTCTCAAATACTGTCTGCCATTCTTTCAAATATCTCTTCTAATCTGTCTTTATTCTTCAACATTGAAGAAACAATAAAATTATAGTATTATACTATCCATATAAGATATTATTACGTAGTTACTGCAGACTTTTAGTGAACAATACTGGGACACATGGTCCCAATATAGGATTCCCCCAATGTAAAATGCCGGATCTTATTAAATACCTTATTAAAAACAAAATCAGCATTGTAATACTTCAGTTACGTTGAATATAACAGTAAATAATCAATTCAATCAATATACCTATACCAAACCAATTGGTTTGAGCAACAGAAGAACAACATTCATTACTGTATTCTAACATTCTAAGATAAAAAATTACAGTTATGGTTTCACATGCACAATACATCCCGGTTATTCTACTCTCTGTCTACATCTTCACAGCAGAATGTCAACATCTGTCACAAATGGCAATTTATGATTTTGACATTATTCTATTTCCAAGTAATTTGACAGATTATGTCTTTGAAAAAGTTGTAGTATTCTCACCACGAACCATCATTGTTCCGACAACTGTAAATTCAACGAAATGGTATGCTATTTACCAAGGAGGAGATGACTACCCAAGTTCATTGTCAAACACAAATGGGAATATCATAACAGTTGTGGAACCACCGGAGAAGGAAATAAAATATATTCCACATTGGCCAGTAGCATTTGGCAGAGAAAGGAATCGACTCAGCGACAAGTTTCTAATAATTAGCACAAAGAATCACTTTGATGAAATCAAAGACAATTTTGTGGATCAATTGAACTGGGATTTGACGGCTGCAGTCTATTTTATGGTCTTCAATTCCAATGAGGACATTGAAGTACTCACAGTATCAATATTCACGAAAGAGTGGACAAAGATTGATACCACAACATCAGAATTCGAACAGAGTGGAATGGCAAGAAAAGGTTTACACAGAAATCTTCATCACAGAGGTATTATTGCTGGTCGGCAAACGACTGCAATAGGACGACAGTGTGGTTCGTCTCCATACGACCTCATTAAGAAAAGAAGATTTGAAGAATGCATTAATAGTGTACCACAGTATCCACTGCTCGAGCTAACGGCTGACTATTTAAATTTCACGGCTATCTACACACCTACTAGGGACAGTCATTTGTGCGGTTCGGTGTATCCGGAATACTCTTACGTAGATATATTTGTGTACTTTAGTAACAGAGTTATCTACATAACGTATCCTGGTGAATGGACATTCGTGCACTGTGTGGAGAAGGAGACTTATGAGGATAAGCCTCTGGCTATCTGGATATCCATAATGGACTGGAGTACCTGGCTATTGTTGCTACTCTCTTGTCTCCTAGGCAACGCCCTCATTTTTCGAATCTCTAAACAGAAACTGACATCATCCATCGGTAACTTGTTCCTTTCGGCCATTGCCATTCTTCTCCGCCAAAACCACAACCAAAGGAAACTCTGCTTGTATGGAATTCTCTGCTTGGTACTAAATATTCTTGCAACACAGTACGAGAGTTACATCACAAATGAAGTTGTGGCTCCTGTGGACACAAAGAGAATGAACAATTTCAAAGAACTCATTGATAATGGATATAAAATAGTTTCCATCATTGGAGATCTAAATAAATTTTCTCAAAGTCAAGGTTATTCTTCTGTGCGTCCTTATTTCGCACAATATGGAATGAGGGACAAAGAAAACTCGAGTGTTTACATTTATGATACTGATAAGACTAATGTGACTAGAGTTTATGATGTGAGACAGTCGTTATTGTCAGACAAGAAACGTAAACTCTTTATTCATGTAGGAATAAATTCTGCGGAAATCACTCTTTACTACATACAAAGAGATCTTCCCTCATTGAAATGTTTCACAACAAAAGAACATGCAAATGATGATCCCTATTCATGGGCGTTTGATGGATGTTTTCGGCATGAAGTTGTGACTGTTGTCCAAGAACTGAATGAAATGGGAATACTCGACATTTGGCGACAACTTCAATATTTTTATCCTCACATAACAAGATTGAACGAAAAGAAAAAGGACGCAATTTAAAGTCGGGACACAAATGAGTGAAACCAGAAACAGGAAACTTTTCTGTGGACTGGATGAAAAGCGAACTGTTTTCCGGCTACAGAGAAGTTAGTAAATGAAATTGGGTACTACTACATTAATGCGAGTTAATACGGGTACGGATTTTCTATGGCACATGGAAAGACTTTTGTATTCTTGTAATTAGAATGTATGAGGGTGTTAGGTGCATATGATAAGGTAGGTGTTCAAGCTCAGAATAGCAATGGAAAATATCTTTTTAATGAGTCCATTGTTAAGGTTAATACGTTTAGGAATACAAATTATATTACAAAGAATTTCTCTGTAAATGTCAAGTAGTGTAGTAATAGGTATAAAGGTATAATTATCTTTATAATTTGCATGATATGGATAAGAAATGCAAAGAATTAGTCAGAATGAATTAGTCGAAAGTAGTTTTAGGAAAGAATTTAATATACGGTGGACGTATCAGGGCATATGATAAGGGCATTAATATTACTGTATCGAAAGACTTTTCTTTGTTTTCTTTGGACGTCCCCTTTTCCTCTTCTGACATACAGGAATAGTTTGACCACCGAGCTTGACCACAGCTACAGATATATATAATGTGTTCCAAAATTTCCATATTTCAATAGAGTTCCCGTGCATATGCAATAGAAAATCCGTACCCGTATTAATTCATTATTAATATAGTAGTCACCCATTTCATTTAGCAACTTCTCTGTCGCCAGAGAACCGTACCTAATTTCATTTGGTACGGTTCATTCAGTCCGCTTTTCATCCAGTCCACAGAAAAGTTTCCTGTCTCTGGTTTCACTCATTTGTGTCCCGACTTTAAATTTAATCCAAAGAAAAAGGAATCTGAAGGGGCAGTTCGGAGTCTGAACTTTGACATGAAAATCGGTGCAATTTTCCCTGTATTTGGATATCTGGCCATTCTTCCTGTTTTCGTATTTCTGCTTGAACTGCTTGCAAGATTTTTGAATGTACTGTATACAAATATACGTGAGTTTTATACTTTCTGGCTGTCTTTCAGAGATGAGTACCGTAGAAAGCGAATTAGTAACCAGGAGCAAAGAATACTCCCGTAGTTCCTTTTATATACGTATCTTCATCACAATCATACACAGAATAATATATGTAGAATAATTTCTGGTTGTATTTGCGCGATATTTGAGCCTGTATATGAGGAAGAAGACTATTCAACCCAAGAAGTATAATCTTTCTTTGTCTTTCATAAGGAGGCATTGAGGCCGTTCCTTGTTTGATGAATATTGTAATGAGGAGGTTAGCCAACCTGGGGGTAAACAAAATAAATAAAAACGGAAATAAATAACAAGGAATAAATAAAATGTTGAAATATTTTAGAATATTTTTAACTACAACTTTAGACGTATTTTTCTTCTTGGGGCTCACTCTAAGCAACTGACGTAAATACAAGGTGTACAAGAGTAAGAGACTACCATTCATAAATGGTGTAGGTGTAGTATGCATGCTACCAAGGTTAATACCCGTATTTTAATTACTTTCCCTTCTAAAATAGTTAACCCGAAGTACCTAGACAGCCCCGAAGTACCTAGACATATTCCTAGTCCCACGTGCCTAGTCCAGGTGCCCAGACATATTCATAAGTGGTCCATTAGTGGTCCAATTTAATTTATAAATTGAGTATGGCATCACCTAGGTAAGGGTTGTCTAGCCCAAGGAGCGTTACATACAACGATTCATTACATAACATTCTATTCTAAGTTTCAAATCATTATAAACGGTGGACCCAATGTACCTTGAAACCATGGCTAACTAATCCCGATAAGTGGTTCTGAGTGAATTTTATATACAACTACCTACATATCTGGGATTGCTCCCAGTAACCATGGTTTCAAGGTACCTTGAGTAGACCAAACCGGAAACCCAATTACAGTATGCCATCACCTGGTGATGGCGTACTGTAATAGCTGACCTAGTGATGTAATTCCATGGCAAGCCAAAGAATCTTGAATAGGTATCTAATTTAATTTATGCTTCGAGTGAGCCCCAAAGAGAAAAATACGTCTAAAGTTGTAGTTAAAAATATTCTAAAATATTTCAAAATTTTATTTATTCCTTGTTAATTCCTTTCAAGTGCATTTTCAAGTTTTTACATATTTGTCTCACTCTTTTTTTACGGTTTTGCCGTATTTTTTATTTTTGCGTTTTAAGTTTTGAAAGTTTGGGATATTCAACCGGAAAAAATACTTCATTTTTGGATTTAACCTAGTTAAGAGCAAAACATTTACATTGAAAAAATCAAGGTATTTCGATTTATATCGTTATGGTTACAGCGTAGTTAACAGTTAATGTAATGATCTGAATAACATAAATGCAACCACTGATGGGGAATAATACATGTATTTCAAATAACCATTGAATATTCGAAGTCTTCATTTATCCCATTAATTTTCCATCGAGTAACCAGGATACCACCCCCTATCAGTGGTTGTTTGTAAGTTATTCTGAGCATGACATTACCCGTTAGCTGCGCTTCAACAATAACGATATAAATCGAATAATCAAAATACCTTGGGAAAAACATTAGAGTAAAATATTGCTTAGCATAGAATGCTGTACTTGTACTATGTCTCGAAGACACGGTAGGGAGGAGTGTGCAGCAATTGGTAATGGTCTTCAATGTCTTCAATAGGGAGGCGGGTGAAGAAAGGGGGTAGTTATAGTTAGTTTATGTACGCACCCAAGCCTAGTGTATGTTTCGTAAGGCTGCCTCAAGCGAAACTTTTTAACTCATTCTGTTTTCCAAATTACGCATTTCAGATTTGCATAACTATACTGATTCCATAGGCTAGCGGATTTCCATGGCTATGGATTCAATACTTTGTGGTTCTAAATTCTACTTTAGCTCCACAATAAAAAATTAAATTAAAATTTTCGCTTGAGACAACCCAAAAAAAATTTACTATGGTTACTCCAGCCTTGGTACGCTCCCCGTTGTAATATCTAATAACATACGATGATAATAACAATTCGCATTAGCTTGCAATGTTCTTCAAAATATTTCATTAATGGTAGTAACCGAATAAATTTTTTTTTCAAGGGGGCTGCCGCCCCCTTGGACCCCTGCAGACTGTTAGCCACCAATGTTGTAATGGGAATCAGTCAACTTGGCATTATGTACATTCATAGTACACCATTGTCTCCAAAAGTTTCAATTTGCAATACCTGAATATGACAATTGCAATATAAACATTGTAACACCTTGGTTTGTTCATTAATAAAATCGTATAATAAATAAACCCGTTAACACAGATATAACAAAGAGTCGCGCGGTGAGCGGTGAGTGTTTGATTGCGGGTCACTGTGCCCACCTCTAACTCTCCTGGTTGCCGTGCCCAGCTTTAACGCGGACAGACAGACAGATCGTTCATTATTATAAAGAGTTCGCTGCGCTCCTCTTAATAAATTGTGCAAGAAATTCCTTGTTCAGAGTTGTTACTATGGATAATGGGGAAATGGAGTACTTTGCAATGTAAAAATTGCTCAGAGCTATTGTGCTTCCATCGCCCCGTGACAAGGTTTCGGGTGGGTTTCAAACGTACAGATAGATATTTAAAATATTGCTTATCAACTTTCGTCAATTGACTTACATAACTATTTAAATTTTTAAATTTCAATATAATGAGCTTTTGCTTTCTTGCGTTATAAAATTGTCATTTATATAATTTACGCAATTTTAGCAAGGATTTGTGCTACTGTTATTGGATTTATTGTTACTTAATTGTTGCTATGATGGACAGGATATTTCATATGTGATGAATATTTTTAATTGCTTTCTTTTTTAATACTTAACATATAAGAATCTTGAATCTTAAACCGATTTATCACTGGCATGATTTAGATTCCACATGAACAATAGTAACTTTCCCAAACTTTCCCAGAGTTTGGACATAATTCCCGCTTTTTAGCAATTTTCCCGAATTTCCTAACTTTACCAGGTGTCCAAACTATTGGGGTGGGAAGTGGGAAATACCGAAACCATGCCCCGTGTACTCCAATGTAAAACGCAGATAAACAACTTTTATTTTCGGTTTTTTGACGATAACTCGAAAACGTCTCAACCGATTTGGCTGAAAAGCTGAAGCACACTAGATGAGACCTATAATTATGGGTTTGTTCATATATGTACCGATCAAAAATGAAAACTCAGGCTTCCTGTTACTGGCGAACATTTCAAAGGTCCGCCCGAATGCATACAGAGTGAAACTCTGCACATTGAAACTTTTCTTTCGTTTCCAAGTGCACTGCGGGTCTCACTCTTAAAAATTGGTAAATTAATAATGCTAATTTTCAATCTTTAACATGCTATTGAATATAATCCACTAAATTATGGCTTTTAAAAATTATTAATTAAATATGGCTAATGAAAGTTGCAATTGAAATTAAAACAAAGGGAATTATTTACAAATGTGGCTTTTCTATTATTTAACCTCCTTTGCTTTTCACAGAGCTTACATATTGTATTTATAAATAAATGAAAAAAAAACGTTTATAAAAACGTAATGGAAAAACTGGTTCAGGCTGGACACAATTTTTCAGTGGATGAAAAGTATGCGAGCAAGAAAGGTGGTATTGTAAAGGAAGCATTTTCTAAAGTGCATTCAAATAGAAGTAATGCATAATGAGTCTGTCCAGGGGAAGGCTCTTGTCCACCAAATACTTACTCTTGTCCTACTCTGAAAATGTCTACTTATTAGGATAATTTTTACATTTGTTGGGAGGATATTCACATTCACTTCCTTCGCCCGTTAGTGTAAGTTCTAATGAGTCACTTGAAGTAAAAGAAAGTGATGCAGAAGAGAAATATCTTCCAATTTCAAATATGTCAAGCTTGCCAGGTGAATTCCTTCAATCGCCAATAATTACTGCCATGAGAATAAATGTGTTAACTTGCACATGCATTGCATATAATTTACATATAAAATATCGAAGTAATAAATTTGGTCAACATTTTTCCAACAATCTTTTCAATACAAATTATACGTATTATTGCGAATCAGACAAAATAGTATTTCATAACAATTGCAATTGTTTGGTGGAGGTGTGGGATGAGAAACCCTGGTTGAGTTAAGGTATACAAAAGATAAGGCAGAGGAGAGATAAAAGAGTCCATTTCATGTAAAACTCCCCGATCATAATTGAGAAATTTGCAGCAGCCTTGTTTTCAATTAGATCGAATGAGTTGGCAGCCTTTTCAATGAGCTGAACCACATGAAATTCAATCCACTCAAAGAGATTAGCCAGGCTTCAAATCCTCCCAATGGCAAAAAATAATTTTTTCAGCAGTATTAAGTACTTAATAGTGCAAATAAATTTCAATATTTTCAGAAATGACTCAGATTCGAAAAGTATTTATACTTTTCGTTAAAAATTGTGTTATCGTACGCTTAAAAAAAGATTATTAGAAATGTTTGTATCAAAGTGCCCCTGTGATGCTCTTTTGCAGCAATTTGCTTTGTATATTGTTTTGTATTGCATGAGTTTATTATGTTTCCCTAGGAGTAATGGGCCTAATGGGCATGACATAACAATTTTACATATCATCAATAAATTTTTGTTCTAACAAAACTTTTTTCGTAAATTCGGTGATTTTGTTAATGAAACTGACATTCTTGTAGTCAAATAATTTAAATTGCGTGGTAAATCTCGACAGGAAATTCAATCCACTGACGGAAATGTAGACATTTGGCTTTGTTTTAATTCCAGATATTCAGCTAAACTAATTAGGAACAACAGAGATTTGGGGATTACTCTTTGTGGAGATGACTTTGGAAGCATAACGTTGTAACACCATAAGGTTAGCATCTCCATACCTTGTGTCCATCAGGCAACCAAGGTCTTAGTTCAACAATATCTCGATATATATATTATTTTAATTCATTGTTTATTTAAAGTGTTAAAACAAAGGAAATAATAGTATAAGCTTACCACTTTTTCAATAAAAGTTTCCATCCTGGTTTGACTGTAGTTTTAAAAGCAAATGAAAAATTCCAGGAGACTGAAAAAACAAAAGGATATGAAACTGCATTACAATTTTTTGGGTCTCAATTTTCGAATGTTTACACTTTACTTAAAATCCGAAACAAACTCTTTACCCGCATTTAGAAGATGGCATTTCTTCACCAGCCTCGGCTCATTCCCATTCCAGAAGTCCGAACCAAAGTTTATCGCCAAAAATACTCCACAACTAAATCCCGATGTTATTTTCTTCTAATTTCATTTCATGAATACTGATTTTGAAATATAAAAGAATTTTTTACCGGGATTTGTTGTCATAAAAGTGTGCGTCTTAAAAATAAACTAACAAATTAGCAATGCTAATATTCAATAAATATCATGTTGTTATGTAATGCACTAAATTATTAATCTTTTTAAATGATTTATAATAATACGGCTAACTGAAATTGTAATTAGAACAACAGGAATTATTTACAAATGCTGATTTTCCTTTATTTAATCTCCTTTGCTTGTCATAAGGCTTACATAGTTACATATTACATTTATAAATGGATTATATTTAAGGCGGCTTAAAAAGTATTTAAATTGTCATAAAAAATATTTAATTTGTCTTATACTGAAAAAAGCAGCCAATGTATTTAATTAGGCTTAATTAGCTAGGCTTAAATGTAGTTAAATTAGCTTAAAAACAAAAGTTCTCGGCAATGGAGGAAGCAGCTCGTGTTCATACGCTAGCACTGGCACCAGCACACATACGTATGTGTATTTGTATGCATACACATATACGTGTGCATCCAGCACCACAAATTCTTCGACAATGTTCAACAGACTCAGCGGAATCTATTCAAAACCATGCTTGATAGTGTTGATGCCTTATCAATTTCGATACATGTAGTTAGGTAGATTTCTATTGGACATGTAAATTATTATTTTACTGAAGAAGATAAAAGACAGAGATAAGAAATGGTTGGTCGTTAAAAAAACAATCAATCCATCATTCGTTGTTAAGTTCTCTCAGAAGTCACTATTATTACTATAGCTAGCCAGCTCAGTTACTTGAGTGACTCAGATTTATCCGAGTCGGGCAAAGAGGAAAATAACGGGAAACCTAGTAGAAAGACAAAAGTAACCTGGGACTGAAGTATTGTGCTAGATTTTGAAACTGAAGAGGAAGCAAAAGTATATACACAATAACACAATACATGTACCCTCGTTATTAGTACTAATTGACTTAGTATAAATGACTATTAATGTGTAACGTTGAATAATTTTGCTGTTGCTGTTACTATTAATTGATTTAATATAAATGACTAATTGTGACTGATTTTGAATAATTCTTTACTAATTATTGATTACCTAATTTCTATTCCTTTAAGCCTGATTAAATACGTGTAATAAGCCAGATTCAGAAACGACGCTGCTACTTTCAGTATAAGCCAAAATAAATACCTTTTTAAGACTAATTCAGAAAATTTTAAGCCGCATTAATTAGCATCCTTTATAAATCAGCCTTCAAAAGATTATTTTTCAAAAATATCATTCAAGTACAATTCCTCAAAAAGCTTCTCTTCAATTGCATTTCCCCTGTCTTCGTGGAATACATAATATTCTGATTGTCGGTCCACGTGTTTTGAGATTATGGAATTCTCGAAATCCTCCTTTTGCCAATCAACTTTTCCGATTGCAATTGTGGGTATTTTCGTGGCCACCAACTGAATCAAGTGAAATGGAATGTATGACTCATAGGAATAACAATGAAGTTGTTTTGGGTTGAAGTTAATCAACATTTCCTCCACTTCAGTCAAAGGGTAGCCATAGAAGATCAATTTGTCCAAAGGAATCGGAATAACTCCTCCTCCGGTTAAAATTGTTTTATTATCTCCTCTATCTATTCGGATAGTTTTGATACTTGGTGGGAGGAGATCCAAATTAACTTCTTGCACCACTTTTAAGTACAAGTGAGTCAATTGGAGGGGGCGAAAAGGAGACAAAGGGGAATTGCCTTTTAATTCCAAATATTTTAAGTCAGGTAAATCAATTGCTCCACTCACTAATACTTTTGTGCGCCACGATAATGAGAGTTTTTCTAGTGATGGTGGAAGTATGGACAGATCCAACGAGTAGTTTTCTATTCTTGCTTCTTTGATGTTGACTCTTCCATTGGCTGATTTCAAACTCAATACAGTCACACGATACAAGTGGAGATATTCCAAGTCGGCAGATTCCTCACTCAAGTCAATCGACAGATTATTTTTGTCTAAATCACAAATGAGTTCCAATCGCTTCATATTGTGGATATCGGTGAATTCGTTGACGAAGACGTTTGGTATTTCTAGTCCATTCTTAAATAAGGAAACCCTTTCTAATTTCAATTTCTTCGCGGAGATTCGATTGACAGTATCCAAACTCAATGAGCATTTATTCAGAGTTATATTTTCAATGGAGGAAATGAGTGTATTACTAGAGAGGTTTTCTACAAATGATGGAAAAGTGGACAGGTTCAACGAACAGTATTCTATTCTTGCTTCTTTGATGTTGACTTTTCCATTGATTGATTTCAAACTCGGAACATTCACACCCTTTATGAAAAGGTATTCCATGTTGATAGATTCTTCACTCAAGTCAAATGACACGTCCTTCTCTGTAGAATATTTTATTTCCAATCGAATCATTTTTTGGAAATCAATGAATTCATTGATGCTGACTTTTGATAATTCTTGTCCATTCTTAAATAAGGAAACATTTTCTAATTTCAATTTCCTTGCGGATAATCGATCTCCAGAATCCACATTCAGTGAACAATTCTCCAATGTTATATTTTCAAGGAAGGAAATCAATGAGCCTTTTGAGATTGGGAGATTTTCCTGTGAACAGTTTCCGATTTTTGCTTCATTGACTCTTCCATTGCCATTGGTTGATTTCAAACTCACAACAGTCAATCCATCTAAGTGAAGATATTCCATGTTGGCAGATTCCTCATTCAAGTCAATTGACAAGTTCTTTTTCTTAAGACACTTGATTTCCAATCGCTTAATTTTATGGAGATCGATGAAGTCATTGACGCTGACGTTTGACAACTTTTGTCCATTCTTAATAAAGGAAACATGCAACAGTTTCAACTGCTTAGGGGATATTCGAATATGAGATTCCAAACTCAATGAACATTTTTCCAGAGAGATATTTTCAATTGAGGACAGGGATCCCAATGGCGAAATTAAAAACTGAAATGGTTCGAAACAAGAGATTTTCAATGTATTGAGTGTCTTCGGAAGCCAATCAAGCCAATCATTTTTCATTTCAATCATGTATTTTTCATTTGCAGGCTCAAAACGAGGAACACTTAAATGTAATTCGTGTAAAACATTTGGGAATCGAAGAGAACAATACACGAGATCAGTCAATTCTATTTTCTTTGTGTCCCCATCCAATAATAATTTAAGGATTGGTCTCTCATGTGTAAGAGTATAGTTGGATTTGATTAAATTGGAATTGAGAATTCTCAAACATGTAGTCATCATCTCTTGCGAATCAATCACCATAAAAGACTTTCTCTCTTGCAGCATTGCTTGCATTCTTTCTGTGTTGTTCATTTTCCAGTGAGAAACCAACAAGTGGCCTCCAACTAACTCTTTGGTCACTGTACTTTTCAAATTCAACTGTCCCAGTTGAAAATGAAAGTCAATATCCCCTTCTTCTTTTATATCTTGTCTGTAGTACAACTCCTCCAGAACTTTGATATTATCCTCCAACTGTCCATTCAGCTCCAGACATAAGGCGTAATTGAACTTTGTTGCGGTTGTGTTTTTTTCTTGATCAATATATTTTGCCAAGTGTACGGATTCCTCGAATTTCTGTTCGTTCAACAGTTTCTTGAGTTGTATTTCATTCAAGAATTCAGCTTTTATATTAGGAAATTCCTTTTTCAAATCATTATTTGCATATTTGACGAAAGGAATTAATTTGAAGTCGAGGAATCCTTTGCATTCAAAAATCTTCCTCAGCATCTCGTTCTCGGTGTTCCTTCCGTTGTGTCGGATGACTTGCTGCAGGAGTCGGTGGATACTTAACAAATCCATTTCTACCGTTTGGTTACTTCTTCCAAGTATTTTGTCCCATATTCGATCACCAAACGGGATTTCTTTAACTGCTCCAGATTTGCTTATCAGAGAGTACTTCTCTAACAAATCAATTGCTTCTCTTAAAGTATTTAAATCTACATTCATTATTTTCATTAGAAATAAAGACTGGATATCATCAGACCGAATATATCCCAGAATCATTAAAATCTCATTTGCCACATTTCCATTTTTCTCCTTTCCAATTAAATCCAAAGCAATTTTTATATTTCCGTTGATGGTCTTTTCATAATCATCAAATGTAGCATCCACAATATTTTCCAAATCTTTGAAAGAAGTTGCTTCAATGTAATTCTTTAAATTCATTTCTCCACTATTCAGAGTTGCAACGGCCAATTGCAGCGCCAAAGGAAGATGCCCAAGTAATTTGCTGAGTTCTTTTAGTTGGTGTTCTGTATAATCCTGGATGGTTAAATAGTCTTTAAAGAATTCCAAACTCTCAGTTTCTTCAAAAATGGATAATTCTAACCGAGAAAGATTTCCATATCCAACATTTGCAGCTCCCCAGTCCCTCCATCTCGAAGTTATAAGACAATAAAAATTATTTTTCAGTTTAGGAAGGACTTCTTTAAGTCCTTCTTTTCCTCTATAACTCTCGGCGTTGTCGAATATCCAAAGGCATTTGAATTCTTCCAACGCCTCATAACTCTTTAATGAATAATCCTCCACGTCAATCAATTTGTCTAAATGCTTGACATCCAAATCTCTAGCTAATTTCTGAAAAGACTTGAGAAGGCTGCCCTCCCCACAGTCGATCCAAATTACATGATCATACTGATTTTCATATTGATAAGCATACCAAGTGGCTGTGAGGGTTTTCCCTACGCCACCCAATCCTGTCAGCTTCGACGCATCTGCAGATTCGCAGATGACCACCATTCGGTTTTCATCTGCTAAAAGTCTTTCTTGTAGTTCTTCAACCAAAAACTTGTCACCGATTTTTCTTTTGTGAAGAGATTTTGTACGAAATCTTTTGATTGGCCACCATTTGTTTTTTAATATTTTTGAAGCAGTTGGTTGTTCATTTACAGACTTGCTTATGAAATCTTGAATTTTGTCAGCACAGTGAGAGTTATGGGTCAGCCTCAGCATTTCGAGAAATATATTTAAGGGCAAGTCCTTTCTTTGCATTATCTCCAGCAGTTTTATATATCCTCTTTCTTCCTGTGAAATACAAATACAGTCGTAAATGCACAGTGAAGCTAAATATTTAAAGACACTCACGGATTAGAATAATCAAGCAGATGTAAGACATAATCGTGCTCTAAGTTCGGCATTAGCTGTGAATACTGCTGAAACCCATATTTATACTATTGACGAACATTATGTATCCGTAAGTGACCGTGAGGTAAATTCTTACTACTGTAAACTTAAAGAAGATTAAAGGTTTATACATCCGAAAAACTCCCGAAACATTGAATCTAGACGATGGTGTACAGTTAAATGGATTTGTACTACATTATTGGACCATCTGCATCAAATAGAGTAGTTTCTCTCCATTAACAACAATATATTATTTAAGCAGTAATACATATCACCTTTTATTTCATTTTATATGTCTTTTCGACGCGATGAACGTAGCAAGTAGCTGTCAAAAGCCCGACATGTATTTAAACCGTTAACCCGTTAAAGAATTCCTTTAAATGTTTACTACAGTTGGAATGTTAAAATGTTCGTTAAATATTATAAAACAAGTAAATGAAATATGAACTTACAATTTCTTCTCTTTCACGTTGGGAAATTATATTACTTTGGATCAAATGCGATAAGATGTCTGGCAAATTTGTAATTCTGCTCTCCAAATAAACTAAATTTTGCTTAATTGCTGTCTTAGTATCCATTTTGATTTCTTGAGTCTTTTTGATTAATTATTAATTTCATTTATTAATTATTATTAATTATTAATTCATTAACGTTAATTTTTCTCCGATCCTTCTTAAAACATAAAGTAGTGCAATTACCGCAATTGTTATACACGAAAACGGCAAACCAGATATAGGGAGGTTTATACCATATCAATGTTTCAATTATTGCAAAATTAATGTTCTTGTTACTTAATTTCAGTTCGACACAACTTCGGCATGAGAAATAATAAATGTGGATAAAAGTATTAATGATGACGACCTCATTTGTCAGGATATATATACGAGATAATACTGCAGTTAGGAGATAAAAGAGTCCATTTCATAAAAAAACACCTCGAACATACATTGAGAGCGTAGCAACAACCTTTACTTTAATTAGGTCGAATGAGTTGGCATATTCACCAACCAATCAGGATCGTTCAACTTTGGTAAAAACCACACCTGAAGGACATTTGTCTCAACCTTCTTCAACGTTTTCCTGTCCGCCAAACTTTCCAACTTGTTTGAATGTATTTATAAAAGCCAGTGAAAAATTCCAGGAGAATGGAAAAACAAAAGGAAATAAAACTGTATTACATTTCCTTGGATCTCAAATTTGTAGGGATTACTTTACACTTTACTTAGAATCCGAAACATAATCTCTTTACCCGCATTTAGGAGATGACATTAATTTTTTCCCCAGCCTGGGCTCCCATTTCAGACGTCCAAACCAAAGTCTATCTTATCGCTAAAACTACTTCATAACTAAATCCCGATGTTATTTTCAATTAATTTCATTTCATGAAAATGAAGAAAAATACAGATTTTGAAGTTTAAATGAATTTAGCGGGATTAGTTTTCAGTGTCACAAAAGTCCACGTCTTAAAAAGATAAAAATTGATGAATTAGTAATGCTAATTCTCAATTATGAGCATATTGCATAATCCACTAAATTATGAGCTTTTTATTGGTTATTAATTAAATTATGACTAATGAAAGGTGCAATTAAAATTAAAATACCGGGATTTATTTGCAAATGCCGATTTTCCTGGAGACATTTCTTCAGTAAATGAAAAGTGTGCCAGCAAGAAAGGTGGTATTGTTAAGGAAGCATTTCCTAAATTGCATTCAAATAGATGTAATGCATAATGAGTCTGCACAGGGGAATCAGTCCACCAATTACTCTTGTCGTATTTTGAAAATGCTACTTATTGGGATAATTTTTACATTTGGTGGGAGGAAATTCACATTCACTTCTTTCGCCCGTTCGTGTGAGTTCTAATGAGTCACTTGGAGTGAAAGAAAGTGATGGAAATGAGAAATATCTTCCAATTTTAAATATTTTAAGTTTGTCAGGTCAATTCCTTTAATCGTAAATAGTTTTATGAGTAGTGAGTTACCTACCTAATATCCGTATACATTGGATTGGGTGCCACAGATACTATCCGTATTTCTCAGAAAACTACCTAAGCCCCCTGCACAGCCTTAGGTTGGATAATTCTATCCGTATACATGGGGTTGAGTACGATGGAAACTATCCGTATTTTCCTAGATTGGTTATGATTTTATTAATTGTTGTTTATGATTGCGAATTGCGAATGCGAATTGCGAATGCGAATATATTTATACAAGTGGGTGAGATCAATATATTAATTATGAGAGGTTTTTATTTCATTTTTTATCAATAAGAATATTACAGAATTATAATATGCATGTTAGAAGTAGTCATTATTTCAATTATACACTCTTACACTATTGCATCAATAATTTTTATCAGCAGCTCTTTAGTTAAATCAAATTCATGTTTGATGGCAGCCTTGAAAGAAATTCTTAGGATATCAAGAGTCAACCCTTTAACAACAGTTTCGTCATCTGTGTCAGTTGTGGTTTCATCCTCATCTTCATCCGATTCCTCATCTGTATTACCAACGTCATCTTCATCAATGCTCGAATCATCTTCATTTCCGGATTTCTCATCTTCATCTGATTCCTCATCTATATTACTAGTGTGATCATCTTCTTCATCAACGTTCGAATCATATTCATTTTCGGATTCATCATCGGAACCACTGTCGTCATCTTCCGACATTGCATTAGTGGAACCATCTAATACATCCTTGAGCATTTTCTTGGTCAACTTCAGTTTTCCTACTTCAGCAGTGTATATGAGTTGTTGGAAAACGCGAATAATTTCCTTAGAAATACATTCTTCGGAGTCGCTATCTGAATCCTGATCAGCCAATTTGAAATACTTCTTTTTACTTGAATAATCAGATGATTCGCTTATTGTATCATCGTCTGACACAATTTCTGAGTACTTTCTTTTGTTTGCACGGTTAAAACAATTGTAAGTAAAATTCCCTTCTGGCAATGACACCTTCCTGTGTACTCAGTTACATGGCGTCTAAGACTATCTTTTCTAGTAAAATAAGCTCCGCAATGAACACACAGTTCCATGTTGTGACTTGTATTTAAAGCAATTGTAAATGTAAATTATTTCCCTTTGTAGTAGAGATGTGTGGTTGTAAACGAATGGAAAGGCACTGACTAAAATTCACGATCCCACCAACTCTTATACTCAAAGATACTAAATAAACAAACTTTATGAAATGTAAGTCAGCCTTTGAAAGAAAAACCATGACGCGCAGGCGTAATCTGAAATGAATAGAAATGCATTAGCTATCACGGATTTCTTAGAATACTTGTCACGTATAGTGATATTGGCCGAAAGAACTTCCACGCTGATGGTGGTGGTGGAAACTCCAACGGTGGTGGTGGGAACTCCACCGGTGGTGGTAAGAACTCCACCGGTGGTGGTGGGAGCTTCACCGGTGGTGGTGGGAACTCCACCGGTGGTGGTGGGAACTCCACCGGTGGTGGTGGGAACTCCACCGGTGGTGGTGTGATCTTAACCGGTGGTGGTGTGATCTTAACCGGTGGTGGTGGGAACTCCACCGGTGGTGGTGTGATCTTAACCGGTGGGGTGGGAACTCCACCGGTGGTGGTGGGAACTCCACCGGTGGTGGTGTGATCTTAACCGGTGGTGGTGGGAACTCCACCGGTGGTGGTGTGATCTTAACCGGTGGTGGTGGGAACTCCACCGGTGGTGGTGTGATCTTAACCGGTGGTGGTGGGAACTCCACCGGTGGTGGTGTGATCTTAACCGGTGGTGGTGGGAACTCCACCGGTGGTGGTGTGATCTTAACCGGTGGTGGTGGGAACTCCACCGGTGGTGGTGTGATCTTAACCGGTGGTGGTGGGAACTCCACCGGTGGTGGTGTGATCTTAACCGGTGGTGGTGGGAACTCCACCGGTGGTGGTGTGATCTTAACCGGTGGTGGTGGGAACTCCACCGGTGGTGGTGTGATCTTAACCGGTGGTGGTGGGAACTCCACCGGTGGTGGTGTGATCTTAACCGGTGGTGGTGGGAACTCCACCGGTGGTGGTGTGATCTTAACCGGTGGTGGTGGGAACTCCACCGGTGGTGGTGTGATCTTAACCGGTGGTGGTGGGAACTCCACCGGTGGTGGTGTGATCTTGACCGGTGGTGGTGGGAACTCCACCGGTGGTGGTGTGATCTTAACCGGTGGTGGTGGGAACTCCACCGGTGGTGGTGTGATCTTAACCGGTGGTGGTGGGAACTCCACCGGTGGTGGTGTGATCTTAACCGGTGGTGGTGGGAACTCCACCGGTGGTGGTGTGAGCTTAACCGGTGGTGGTGGGAACTCCACCGGTGGTGGTGGGAACTCCACCGGTGGTGGTGGGAACTCTACTGGTGATGGTTGTGGGTGTTATTTGCTCCGCGAACATATACTGGTGGTGGTGGTGGGTGTTATTTGCTCCGCGAACATATACTGGTGGTGGTGGTGGGTGTTATTCGCTCCGCGAACATATACTGGTGGCGGTTGTGGGTGTTATTCACTCCGCGAACATATACTGGTGGTGGTGGTGGGTGTTTTTCGCTCCGCGAACATATACTGGTGGTGGTTGTGGGTGTTATTCACTCCGCGAACATATACTGGTGGTGGTGGAGGATGTTATTCGCTCCGCGAACATATAATGGTGGTGGTGGTGGGTATTACTCGCTCCGCGAACGTAAGTCAGCCCCTGAAAGAAAAACCATGACGCGCAGGCGTAATCTGAAATGAATAGAAATGCATTAGCTATCACGGATTTCTTAGAATACTTGTCATGTATAGTGATATTGGCCGAAAGAACTTCCACGCTGATGGTGGTGGTGGAAACTCCAACGGTGGTGGTGGGAACTCCACCGGTGGTGGTAAGAACTCCACCGGTGGTGGTGTCAGCTTCACCGGTGTTGGTGGGAACTCCACCGGTGGTGGAGGGAACTCCACCGGGTGTGGTGGGAACTCCACCGGTGGAGTTCTTACCACCACCGGTGGAGTTCCCACCACCACCGTTGGAGTTTCCACCACCACCATCAGCGTGGAAGTTCTTTCGGCCAATATCACTATACGTGACAAGTATTCTAAGAAATCCGTGATAGCTAATGCATTTCTATTCATTTCAGATTACGCCTGCGCGTCATGGTTTTTCTTTCAAAGGCTGACTTACATTTCATAAAGTTTGTTTATTTAGTATCTTTGAGTATAAGAGTTGGTGGGATCGTGAATTTTAGTCAGTGCCTTTCCATTCGTTTACAACCACACATCTCTACTACAAAGGGAAATAATTTACATTTACAATTGCTTTAAATACAAGTCACAACATGGAACTGTGTGTTCATTGCGGAGCTTATTTTACTAGAAAAGATAGTCTTAGACGCCATGTAACTGAGTACACAGGAAGGTGTCATTGCCAGAAGGGAATTTTACTTACAATTGTTTTAACCGTGCAAACAAAAGAAAGTACTCAGAAATTGTGTCAGACGATGATACAATAAGCGAATCATCTGATTATTCAAGTAAAAAGAAGTATTTCAAATTGGCTGATCAGGATTCAGATAGCGACTCCGAAGAATGTATTTCTAAGGAAATTATTCGCGTTTTCCAACAACTCATATACACTGCTGAAGTAGGAAAACTGAAGTTGACCAAGAAAATGCTCAAGGATGTATTAGATGGTTCCACTAATGCAATGTCGGAAGATGACGACAGTGGTTCCGATGATGAATCCGAAAATGAATATGATTCGAACGTTGATGAAGAAGATGATCACACTAGTAATATAGATGAGGAATCAGATGAAGATGAGAAATCCGGAAATGAAGATGATTCGAGCATTGATGAAGATGACGTTGGTAATACAGATGAGGAATCGGATGAAGATGAGGATGAAACCACAACTGACACAGATGACGAAACTGTTGTTAAAGGGTTGACTCTTGATATCCTAAGAATTTCTTTCAAGGCTGCCATCAAACATGAATTTGATTTAACTAAAGAGCTGCTGATAAAAATTATTGATGCAATAGTGTAAGAGTGTATAATTGAAATAATGACTACTTCTAACATGCATATTATAATTCTGTAATATTCTTATTGATAAAAAATGAAATAAAAACCTCTCATAATTAATATATTGATCTCACCCACTTGTATAAATATATTCGCATTCGCAATTCGCATTCGCAATTCGCAATCATAAACAACAATTAATAAAATCATAACCAATCTAGGAAAATACGGATAGTTTCCATCGTACTCAACCCCATGTATACGGATAGAATTATCCAACCTAAGGCTGTGCAGGGGGCTTAGGTAGTTTTCTGAGAAATACGGATAGTATCTGTGGCACCCAATCCAATGTATACGGATATTAGGTAGGTAACTCACTACTTTTATGTTTTAACAGTATATGTTACTTTTATTAGATATAAAAATTAAAAACTCGACATGCTAGGTACATGGCCATCCTAGTCGAACTGGGAAATAAGGAAGTCGTCAAAAGATTTTACTTTTCAAAAATATCTTTCAAGTACAATTTCTCAAAGTCTTTTTCTTCAATAGCCTTTCCATTGCCTTCGTGGAATACATAATATTCTGATTGTCGGTCCACTTGTTTGGAGATACTGTAATTCTTGAAATCCTCACCCCTCCAATCAACTTTTCCAATTGCAATTGTGGGTATTTTCTTGGCCACCAACTGAATCAAATCAAATGGAATGTATGACTTGTAGAAATAACAATGAATCACGAGTTGTTCAGGGTGGAAGTGAGTCAACATTTTCTCCACTTCATTCAAAGGAAAGTCAGCCAGAATCAGTTTGTCCAAATGAATCCCTCCACCGGTTAATACTGTCCTTGTTATTCCTTTATCTATTCGGATAATTTTGACACTTTGTGGAAGCAGATCTACATTCACTTCTTTTACCACTTCTAAGTGCAAATAATTCAATTGGATAGATAGAAAATGAGGCAAATGAGAAATGTCTTTCAATTTCAAATATTTTAAGTTTGGCAAATCAATTCTTCCACTTACAAATGATTTTGTGTGCCACGATACTGAGAGTTTTTCGAGTGATGGTGGAAGTATGGACAAATCCAATGAGCAGTTTTCTATTCTTGCTTCTTTGATGTTGACTTTTCCATTGGCTGATTTCAAACTCACCAAAATGACATTATATAGTTCCAGATACTCCATGTTGGCAGATTCCTCACTCAAGTCAATTGACAGATTCTTTCTGTGAGAATCACAGATGAGTTCCAACCGCTTCATTCTATGAAAATCGATTAATTCGTTCACCTTTATATTCGATAATCTTAGTCCATTCTTAACAAAGGAAACATCCACTAGTTTCAATTGCGTAGGGGCTATTCGAATAACAGAATCCAAACTCAATGAACATTTAGACAAAGTGATATTTTCAACTGAGGACAGGAATCCCAATGGCAAAATGACAAAGTGATAATATTGCCTACAATAGATTTCTAATGTGTTGAGTATCTGTGGAAGCCAATCATTTATTGGAAGTGGAAGTGGAAGTGGAAGCCAATCTCATTTATATATTTCTCATTTGCATATTCAAAACGAGGTTTAATTAAATGTAATTCTTGTAAACCATTTGGGAATCGAAGAGAGCTACGCACAAGATAGTTATTCAACACAACTTGCTTTTTGTCCCCATGCAATACAAATTTAAGTATTGGTCTCTCATGTGTAAGAGAATAGTTGGACTGAATTAAATTGGAATCGAGAATTCTCAACAATGCATTCATTACCTCGGGCGAATCAATCATCGTAAAAGATTTTCTCTCTTCCAATATTTCTTGTAGTTTATCTTCGTTGTTCTTTTTCCAGTGAGAAATCAACAAGTGACCTTTAACTAACTCTTTGGTCACTTCGCTTTTGAAATTCAATAGTCCCAGATGAAAATTAAAGTCATAATCCCCTTCTTCTGTTATGTCCTGTCTGTAGTACAACTCCTCCAGAACTTTGATATTATCTTCCAACTGTTCATTTCGCTCCAGACAAAAGGCGTAATTGAATTTAGTTGTATTCGTGTTTATTTGTTGATCAATGTAGCTGTACAAAAGAAGATATTCATCGAATCTCATTGTCTCCATTAAGTTATTCAGAAGAAATGTCAGAAGGAAGCCATCATTTTCTAATCGAAAGTCGAAACGAATGAGAAAATAGGCGATTTGACACTCTGTGGGTTCTGTCCGCAAATCAAGAATCTTTCCATACTCCACGGTTTTCTTTGAGAAGTGTGAGAAGTGTAAGAACTGTGGCTTAAACGAGAGTCTTAGAATATTTGCTGCTTCGGCCAACTGTCCATTCTCGCCCAAACAAACTGCATAATTGAATTTTGTTGTCGTTGTGTTTATTTCTTGGTCGATGAATTTGGCCAACTCTGCAGATTCCTCGAATCTTTTCTCCTTCACCAACCGCACTAACTGCTGTTGATCCAACAATTCGGCTTTTACTTTCGGAAATTTCTTTCTCAAATTTTCGTTTGCGTATTTGGTAAAGGGAATTAATTTGTAGTCGAGGAATCCTTTGCAGACAAGGATCTTCTTCAGCGTCTCGTTTTCAGTGTTCCTTCCGTTGTGTCGAATGACTTGCTGAAGGAGTCGATGGATACTTAATAAATCCATTTCTACCTCTTGTTTACTTCTTCCAAGTACTTTGTTCAATGTTCCCTCATCATACGGAGTTTCTTTAACTGTTCCACTTTTACTTACTAGAGAGTACTTCTCCAACAAATCAATTGCTTCTCTTAATACATTTAAATCTACTTTCAATATTTTCGTTAGAAATAAAGACTGGACATCATCAGGTCGAATATATCCCAAAATCATTAAAATCTCATTGGCAGCCTTTCCGTGTTTTTGCTTTCCAATTAATTGTAAAGATATTTTTATGTTTCCGTTGATCGTTTTTTCATAATCATCAAATGTCGCATCCACAATATTCGCCAAATCTTTTGAAGATGTAGCTTCAATGTAATTATTTAGATTCATTTCACCACTGTTCAGAGTTGCAACGGCTAACTGAAGAGCCAAAGGAAGATACCCAAGTTGTCTGCTGAGTTCTTTCAGTTGGTATTCTGTGTACCTTTTGCTAGTTAAATAGTCTTTAAAGAATTCCAAACTCTCGGTTTCTCCAAAAATGGATAATTCCAATCGAGAAATATTTCCAAATCCAACATTCGGAGTTCCCAAATCCCTCCATCTAGATGTAATCAGACAATAAAATTTACTTTTCAGTTTAGGAAGGACTTCTTTAAGTCCTTCTTTTCCTCTATAACTCTCGGCGTTGTCGAATATCCAAAGGCATTTGAATTCTTCCAAAGCCTCGTAACTCTTTAAAGAATAATCCTCCAAGTCAACCAATTTGTCTAAATGCTTGACATCCAAATCTCTAGCTAATTTCTGAAAAGAATTAAGAAGACTGTCTTCCCCACAGTCGATCCAGATCACGTGGTCGTATTCATTTTCATATTGATAAGCATACCAAGTGGCTGTGAGGGTTTTTCCCACTCCGCCCAGTCCCGTCAATTTGGACGCCGCTGCAGATTCACAGATGACTACCATCCGGTTTTCATCTGCTAAAAGTCTTTCGTGTAGTTCTTCAACCAACAACTTGTCCCCGGTTTTTCTTTTATGTAGAGATTTTGTAAGAAATCTTTTGACCGGCCACCATTTCTTCTTTATTATCATGGGATGAGCTAGATGAAGTTCTTCTGGGTCTTCAATTCCTTCAATGACATTTGCACAGTGCCCGTTGTTAGTTTTTCGTAGAATCTCCAAAAATAGATTGAGAGGCAAATTCTTTCTTTTAGTCAAATTCAAAAGTTTCATATTTTTCACCATCGTCGTTTCTTCTTTGATTTCCTTTACATTTTGTATATCAAAATTAATATAAACGGGTATTTTAATTTATTGCGTTTACAATATTAAAATAAAGTAAATCTACACTTACGAACTCTTCTCTCTCATTTTCGGAAATGATGTTATTTAGCCTTAAATATACCAAAATTTCAGCTAAATTGGTAATGCTTTCCGTTAAGAAAACTAAATTTTTGTCGATTTGGACATCCATTGCAAAATAGTATATTGAAAATAGGGAAAATTCAAAACAGGCAATGATGGGAAACGAATGTGTAAAAATGTATGTGAACTAATTTAAGGGTTATGTGGGAAGTTTAAATTACTTCAGTGTTTCAAATAATACAAAATTAATACACTTATCCCTTGATCTTGTAGTTCGTCACAACTTCGATGTGGAAACTAATAAATATGGATAAAAGTAGTAATGATGAAGACCTCAATTGTTATTAATCTTCCGATTTCATTTTCGAAATTTATGTTAATTTGCCCGAAATATGTCAACGTGCCTAAGCAGTGAGATCAGTATTAATTACTTCCAAGAGAAGAAATGTGTTACTTTGCACATGCATTGCATGTAATTAGCATATAAAATATCGAAGTAATAAATGTGGTCAACCTTTTTCCAAAAATACCAATTCTCTCAATACCAATTAACTGTACGAATTGTTTGTTAATCAAACAAAATAGTATTTCACCATAATTTAATTGTTTGGTGGCTGTGTCGGATGAGAAACCCTGTTTGAGTTAGGGTATACAAAAGATAAGGCTGCAGAGCTCTGCAGAGGAGAGATAAGAGTCCATTTCACGAAGAACTCCCCGATCATAAATGAAAGTGTAGCAACAACCTTGTTTTCAATTAGGCCAAATGAGTTGGCAGTTGCCCGCCTTTTCCAAATCGTTTATCATTAAATTAAGCCTTTAGCAATAAAAATCAAAAAAGCAGTTGAAGAAGAATTATGAATTGTATTTAAACCACATTTATTTGCAAAAGAATTTCCTCGCCGGAATGCCACAGGAAACCAAACCGTTATCTCTCAATTAGCTATGTCTCAATTGGGAGACCCAAATGAAATTCAATCCACTCAAACAAATTAGTTTATTTCGCTTTGCATTAATTCTGGATACAAAGTTGCACATGTGTACTTGATCAAGGTTGGCCCGGCTTCAAATCCTCCCAATGGCAAAAAATAATTTTTTCAGCAATATTAAGTACACAATAATGCAAATAAATTTTAATATTTACATAAATGACTCAAATTCGAAAGTAGATATACTTTTCGTTACAAATTGTGTTATCTTACGCTTAGGAAAAAGATTATTAGAAATTTTTGTGTCAGTGTGCCCCTGCGATGCTCTTTTGCACCAATTTGCTTTGGATATTGTATTGTATAATACAATACAATATACAAAGCAAAGTTTTACAATATACAAATTTTGTATTGCATGAGTTTATTATGTTTCCCTACGAGCCATTGGGGCAAAACATGACATTAAAATTTCATATTTCACTTTTTTCGTGAATTCTGTGTTTGTTAATGAAACTAACATCCTAAATAATTTAAACTGCTTTGTAAGCCTCGACAAGAAATTCAATCCACTCACAGAAATGGAAACATTTGGCTTTGTTTTAATTCCAGATATTCAGGTAAACTAATTAGGAACAATAGAGATTTGGGGATTACTCTTTGTGGGGATTTATGACTTTGGAAGCATAACGTTGTAATACCATAAGGTTAACATCTCCCTACCTTGCTTGTACCCATCAGGCAACCAAGGTTTTAAGTATAAAGGAGATAATAGAGTCCATTTCATGAATATCCATTTGAGCATACATTTAGAGCGTAGCAACAACCTTTACTTCAATTAGGGCGAATAAATTTGGCATATTCACCAACCAATCATGAGTGTTCAACTTTGGTAAAAACCACACCTGAAGGACAATTGTCTCATCCGTCTTAAACGTTTTCCTATCCGCCAAAGCTTCCACCTTTGTTTGTTGTTTGACTCCACTTATGAAAATGCAAACAAAATATTCCAGAGAATGAAAAAACAAAGGCAATAAAACTGCATTACAATTTCTTGGGTCTCAATTTTCTAGGGCTTACACTTTACTTAAAATCCGAAATACAAACTGTTTACCTGCATTCAGAAGATGTCATTTCTCCACCAGCCTCGGCACATTCCCATTCCAGAAGTCCGAACCAAAGTTTATCGCTAAGCATACTTCACAACTAAATCCCGATGCTATTTCAACTAATTTCATTTCATGCATACTGATTTTGAAGTTGAAGAGATTTTTTAGCGTGATTTGTTTTCAGAGTCATGAAAGTATGCATCGTAATACCGATAAGGGATAATTTTAATTTTCAATTATGATCATATTAAATAAAATGTACTGAATTATGGCTTTATTTTTAAATTATTTATTAAATTATGGCTAACTAAAATTGCAATCAGAACAATAGGAATTATTTACAAATGCTGACTTTCTTTTATATAGGATATCATGCAGGGTTCAAAATGTTTCCAATTCATAGATTTCTCTTTGCCTTCACGGAACAAAACATAGTTTGATTTTCAGTCAACGTGTTGGGCGAGAATGGACTACGTGAAATCAATGAAATATTCTTCTTCCCAATCAACCTCAGAAATCGCAATTGGCAATACGTGTTTGTTAATCAACTATGAATTCCTGAAATAGAAAATTGAAAAGTGAAATATTCAGAATGAAGGACGAGCTGTTTTAGTTACAAGTGAGGAAACATATCCAACACTTCATTCAAAGAGACGTAATGCAGAATGAGTCTGTCCATGTGAATCACTCCACTAATTACTTTTGTTCTATTAATATTGTAAGAAGAATAATTCGGATGGTGACGGTTTCTTATGTGGTCCTACTGCCCGGGTGATATAATGATGTTTAGCTAACCTGTCTGCGTATCTCCAATCAGATAAGGATGCTAAATAAAAGGCAGATTAGGATTATGAACATGAACAGCAATATTTTATACATCAAATTAACACCAATTCAATTCAATAATCACCAATATACATTTTATCACTAACCTAATAAATGCCAATACACAATAATCAATTAATTATTAAATAAGGAATAACAATATAAATGACATAAACCTTACGATACAAATAAACCCAAAATGATAGAATCCTCACAGGAACAAATACGAGATCATCAATCGCCTAATTAATTACAGAAAACAGAAATACTTTAAGAAATACGAGAGGGAGAAAGATCTAGTCAGCTCCACAGCTCTGCCCGCATGAGAATGGCGTCTAGAAAATGGCATATCACACTATATTACTAGAAACACAAGTAGCACTCGTAGTTGTCGGTTGAGTTCGTTGACTGTTCATTTCTTCTTGAGTTTCCTCACGGCGCACACTCGACAATCCTCCCCGCAGCGTTTCCCTTTTCCTTCACAACCCCAATGGTCACTCGTCACGTCCTCGTGACGACTTATATGGTGGCTTCCAATAAGGACACCACGAAGCATGATCCCGAGTAATGCCCGGTAAATTTTCGTAACCACAAGATCTGCACTTCAAGGGTTGTGCTGCATATCCAGAACGACTTATGTCACTGCGGCATTCAAAAGCAATATGTCCAGGCTGTTTGCACCGGAAACAGATGGTCCGTCCTTGTGGAGTTTTGTAGGTGTCCGTTAAGCGTCCTGTATGACTTGATGAAGTCGAAGCACAAGAAGGTCCCGGATTTTGCTGTAGTTTCTCCATGTCCTCCTGGTTGTAACGAGCCACTTGTTCGATTGGACTGCGATTTCTCCTTGATGTTCCTTGTCCCTCGTCTCGATTTTCGCTGCGCGAGGAATGGTCTCGTTTTTCCTCCTGAGGTTGCTCCTTTGGATGATCACGGATAGGAATTGTCTCGTCTTCGTCATCAGTAGCGATTAAAGCGTTTTCCTCCTCCTCCGTCAATTCGCGAGGTGGTGTCGCTCCAGAAGTTGTTTCCTCCGTTCCCATCACCCAATCGAGCAGCTTTTGCTCCTCATCCGTCAGCTGTCCTTTGGATTCATCAACCCATGTGGCCATTGCATCAGTAAGCTCTACGCCCCTCTTAGTCTTTTTGCAAAACAAAATTCTGCCTCCCTGCAACAAACAAAATTGAACAACAAAATAAGTAATATGTCCCAAATAATACATAAATAACCTATATACTATTATTATGGGGTACGCGTCATAAATTTTCCATTGATGGCCTCATAGTTATACTATAAACAAAATTACTTTTCAACAAAATATTTCCAACACCGGTTAACCAAACAAAATTACAGTTTCCTGTAAACAACAAATAATTAATTTTCTTTCGAAATTGAGCTCAATAACGCATTATATGAATCAATGAGAGCCATCGCCATTTCCTTATGAGATATATCAGGCGAAACTGCTTTAAGCGCTCCCCGTGAAGAGTTTATAGTAGATCTCCCACTACTTTTACTGATACTTTTTACCGACCCTCTCGATGAATTACCACGAGCTACGCCTCTTGTACGGCGACTCGACTCAGCCTTTTCCGTAATTATAACGGCTGAAGGGTCATATCTTTCTGGTGGTCTCGTAGTTCTCTTACTGTGTCTCGTACGAACGACTGATGCAGGAGGAGCCGTTCCGGCAGTTTCCTCTTCTTCCTCTTCCTCCTGACATGTACCGAAATCTGTCTCGGCTTCAGTCTCGTCTCTTTCGGTGTCATCCTCCTCTTCTGGGAATGACAATGGTATATTCGTAATATTTTGAGATATGGATTCCCGTCTTCTCGGAGCTGTTGGTTCTGTTGAATGTCGTCCGGCATCTTCCGAACGTTCGGGAGATATTGGTTCCTGCAAACTATGGTTATTACTTGCAAAATGATACTCAGACTCTTCCGAATCTGAGGATAAATTATCATTTTGATCAATGGAGTCAAAAAAAATTGTAGTCAAGTCCGAAATACCGGTATGGAGAATTTCCTCTTCCACAGGGTGTTGTATATCGGTCATTACTGTGTCGCAAGAACCCATTTCCGAACCGACGTGAACATTATTACCGTAATAGCCGATGTCTTCGGGAAGTTCGCTTTCGTCGTATTCCATTTCTTCGTTGACATCAAAGTCCGAGTTATATTCATCGTAATAAGGCTCCAAGTGCCTTACATTCTCGTTCCTCCGGAATCCAAATCTATCTTTCCTCAAATCCTCAATTACATAATTAATTGGTCCAATCCTTTTAATTACTTTAAATGGACCTTTCCAATGTACCAGCCATTTAGTAGTTTTCCCCACCACTTTAGCAAAATTAGCGAGAAGTACCTTATCCCCAGGCGCATAATTTTTTACCGGATGTTTGGCGTCCCATTTTATTTTACGGAGCTGCTGTCTTTCGATTGTGTTATTTCTAGCCTGAATCCTAGCCTTCTTCAATCTATCCTCAGTTTCCTCTAGCGTATCCTCATCGTTTAATGCATTATTTAACAATGGATGTCGTACATCGCAAGGCAATGTAGGTTCCCTCCCATAAATTAAATAATAAGGACTAAAGCTAGTTTCTGAATGTACCGTTATGTTAATGGCCCATTGAACTTTGAAGAGTTCTTTGTCCCAATCGTTGTGATTGGCGTTCACCTTCTTCTTTATCAGACTTTTTATGGTGCCATTGACACGTTCACATACAGCATTTGTAGTAGGATTATAAGGCGTCGTATGTCTTAACTTTATATGATATCTACTACAAAATTCGGAAAACTCCTTAGATGTAAAGTGAGTTCCTTGGTCGACTAGAATTTCTCTAGGACATGCAAAACCGTAAATTAAACTATTCTCTATTGCTGTAACTGCCCATTCGGAAGTATTGTTCTTTACTGCACGTATGATGACAAACCTCGTAAGATGATCAATAATAACCAGAATATACTTATTTCGATATGGATGGCTAACTTTAAAAGGTCCAATGAAGTCGATACCTACTCTTTCCCATGGTTGTAAAGGTGGAGGAATTGGTTGCAAAGGTCCTGGGCTGGCCTTTGTCCTTCTATTATGTACCTGGCATATCTGACAGCCTAAAATATACCGTCTCGTATGCCTAAACATGCTCGGCCAGAAATATCTTTGTTTAACTAATTCCCAAACCTTATGTAAACCCAAATGACCTGCTGATGTTATATGCACTAAGTCTAGAATTTCCTTTCTCATTCCTCTAGGTACCACTGTTAGCCATAATCTCGAATTTTCGTCAAAACCAGCTTTATATAATATCCCGTCTTCTAACCGATAAGAACAATATTTTCCCTCCAAGTGTTGACTTGGATCCGCCTCAAACGCTTCTAATGCTAAAATGATATGTTCGAGCTTGGGGTCATTGCGCTGAAGTACTCCAAACTCTCTGTCTCTTTCCAAAGAAAATAATCTCTCCTCAAATGCTAAATGTTCACAATCACTAGGAGCTGGATTAACAGGATTTCTCGATAATGCATCTACGTTACTGTGTTTTATGCCTGATTTGTATTTTATGTCAAATACAAAAGGTGATAATCGCATTGCCCACCTAGCAAGCTTTCCTTGGGGATTTTTCATCTCCAAGAGCTGACATAACGAACAATGGTCAGTAACTATCGTAAACTTTTTACCATGCACATACGGCCTAAACGTTTCTACTGCATACAGAATTCCTAAGCATTCGAGTTCTGTTGCACTATAATTTTTCTCGTAAGGGAGTAATGCTCTGGAAGCATATGCAACGACCTTCCACTTATCTCTACTTTTCGGATCAGCACCTAAAGACAAACATGCAGAATCATCAACCTTTTGTTCCAACGTGCAGCCTAAGCCAACGTTGCTTGCATCTGTGTAAATGCGAGTCTCGGCATTGTCGCGAGGAAATGCCATGACTGGTGCTGAAGTTAATGCATGTTTGAGCTGATCGAATGCGGCTTGTTGCTCTTCTCCCCAACAAAACTTCATGTTTTTCGCTGTTAGTTTCGTTAAAGGTCGCGCTATATGAGTAAAATTACGTATGAACCTCCTGTAATATCCGACTAAGTAAACAAATTGTCTTATCTGTCTTACTGTAGTTGGAGCTTTATAATCTTTTACGCAATTAACAGTATTTGGATTGGGTGTGATGCCCTCTGAAGATATGACGTGTCCCAAATACGTTAAACTCTCCTCGGCTACTGTACATTTACTCGGTTTCAAGCGTAAACCGGCTAATTGAAGTGCCTTAAATACTGACTCCACATGCTGTAAATGCGAATCAAAGTCCCTACTATGAACTATTATATCGTCTAGGTATGCTAATGCCACTGTCCACTTTAATCCCCCCAATACAGCATCTATCAACCGTTGGAATGTCTGTGCAGCATTACACAAGCCAAAACTCATGTAGTTGAAGTGAAACAATCCATCTGACGTCACAAATGCTGTCTTTTCCTTGTCCTCCTCACGCATTGGAACCTGATGGTAAGCGTTTTCGCAATCAAAAGATGAAAAATACCTACAACCAGCAAATCTATCTAACGCGTCATCCATCCTCGGCAAAGGATAATTATCCTTTCTCGTAACCTTGTTCAAGGAACGGTAATCTACGCAAAATCTCATTTTGCCGTCGGCTTTCTTCGTTAATACAACTGGAGAGGACCACGGAGAATCAGAGTGACTAATCACACCTTTCCTAAGCATCTCTTCTGTCTGCTTATTGATTTCGCGCTTCTCAGCATATGAAACACGATATGGTTTGTGCTTGATTGGAGCTGCATCCCCTGTTTCAATAATATGCTCAACGTAATCGCATCTTCCTATATCTCTTCCATCGCCACCGAATAGTGAAGAATACTGCTTAAGTAAATTAACTACTTTCTCCTTCTGTTCTACTTCCAAATTTTTCCCAATTGTGATCTTCGATATGTATTCATGCATTTCAGGTGTTAAAGAATTCATGAATTCAGCATCGTCCAACAATGATTGAACGGGCTCATAAGAAGATTTCCTACTACTTAATTCATCATCGATCTCGTCTAAATTACACATAATTTCTTCGTTCACTAAACTATCGTATGTACCTAATACGGTATTCATGTACAATCTCACTGGCTTGTTGCCCAAGTTCAGTACATATGTATAGCCTTGCCCCTGTTTAACTGAAAGCATCACATTTCCTATTCCTATTTTCTTGGAATGTTCAAGTTGAGTTCTGGGTTTGACAATAATGTCCCCAGTTGAAGAATTATCAGTAGTTATAGGTACCTGTAATGCGTAGCCAGGCTTAATGCAAACCGTCTTAGCTAAACGTATGACATTCTCGCTATTGAGTGCAGTGCTATTATGTGAATTCACGGAATCGCTCATATTCACCTCGTTATTAGTAGTAGGACTACTATTGCATGAAGGGAAATCTAATTCTGCATAAATTGTTGGGTTACTTGTAGACCCATATTCAGATACCGTAGTATCTGCGTAGTTAATTTCCTTAAGTTCGCGTAGGAGTGCGTTCTCGTTATCTATATAAGACTCCGGTGCATCGTTATTAATATTAATTCCGTACACCAGTTTCTTTGTTGAGCATTCAATGTGTACATCATAAATACTTAAAAAGTCTAAACCCAAAACAACGTGATTTGAAAGTGCAGCAACGACATAAAATTCAAACAATATAGGCATATTGTTGTCTACTGCTACAATCATTTCAACCTTTGCCTTAACTATGTTAGTATCTGCATTAGCAACTGACAACCTGATAGTGAATGGTTTTATTTCAGTTATTCTATGAATATAAATCGAAAGCCTTCTGTCCCGTTGTATGCTCTCGAACAACTGTTCGTTAATAGCTGTCATAGTTGCGCCAGTATCTGCTAATGCTGACAAAGTTCGTTCACCTACACATACTGTACACATTATTGGTGTTTTTACTTTCAAGATGCTCCTATATCTAGCAGGAAACAAACCAAGCTTTGTGTTAGTATGTACTGTTTTATTTTCTGTGAATGACCTCTCAACTTTACATGCTTGAACTGCTACTTCTTTAATTTCTACCTTTTCATTATGAATAGTGTCATTTGTCTTAGCAGGCAAATCGACATACTCAACTACTTGAATTACTTTGTCCTCCTTTGTCTCTGTGGAAACAGAATTGTCTTCCACAGCTAAAGGAAGCACTTCTACGCTCGCAAGTTCATTGCTTGCTTCTAATTTAAATATACAAGTATCCTTATTACTATCTTGTTGTTGCAGGGTGACCTCCTTACTAACTAATCCCAAATTACCATACCTATTACTATTAAGAACAAAAATGCTCCCGTACCTATTAACTTTAAACGGTACGAAAAACTTATAATTACAAAACTTTACTAACCTACTAATAACATTCAACATCGAAAAATTACTATGTTTCGTCAAAGATCCTACGCGTTTCCCTGGTTCTGATTCTGTGAGTTCTGAACATCGGGTTTTGCATTTGCATTATACGGAGGACGGCCTTGTAATTTCCAAAAACAATTAGCCTTTATATGGCCAGGCCTATTACAATAATAACAAATAGGACGCCCATCCGCATTTCTATTGGGTGCATTGCCCCCAGGGTTTGCGCCAAAGTTTTTACCCGCTCCCGCATTCTTTTGATTATTACCCGAGGGTCCCGGTTTAACATAATTATTTGGAGCTGCCCCCATCATCATCGGTGTAGCTGAGTATGACTGTTGAGAAATAGCATTACTAGAGCTGCTCTGATTATTCTGCTTTTCAGTCCCCTTCTGCGCTACTACAGCTTCCGAAATCTTACGTAGAATAGAAAGGAATTCCATGCACGTATTAATAGTTTGTGGGGCTAAAGAAATTTGTAAATGCTCTGGTAAACCCTGTAATAACTGTCTAACCTTCTGTTCCTCACCCATATTGTTGTCAATTAGAACCAAAATTTTCATTTTATTCGTAACATACTTTTGAGCATCGTCGCCAATTCGGTATTTCAACGCCTTATTCTGTGCTCTGTAATTGGCTTTTTGGTTAGTGTGATCGAAGAATTGCACGAAAGAC
This sequence comes from Yoshiicerus persimilis, assembly GCA_020352615.2. Classification (NCBI taxonomy): domain Eukaryota; kingdom Metazoa; phylum Arthropoda; class Collembola; order Entomobryomorpha; family Tomoceridae; genus Yoshiicerus; species Yoshiicerus persimilis. Next base: position 7,068,506 of record CM036943.2, read on the forward strand.
GCTCGCGTATCACGCCAAATGTTATCGAAGTTAGCATCCTCTGCTTGCATCAACGTATGTACCTTAGGCCATATGGATGAAAAGTATACCTTCGCATCACCATCCAAAACTCTGTCCAAATTCGTGAGCAACCACTTTTTGTCTAAATTCAAGAAAAGCAAATCTGCTTCGTGTCTAGCCAAGAATTCTTGGACACTAGACGTTCCGTCGTAGTGGCGTAACTGTGCTATTGCTTCGTTGTGTACTACACGACGAGCGTTGTTATCCGCGCCACGTAACGCATTCACCTCCGCAGTTAACTGTTCAATTTTGTTTTGCAACTCCCCCATTATAAAGGAATTTCTTGAAATACGTTACGCAATAAAGTTGGTGCCGAATAACGAAGAGGCAAGGGCGTCTTATGATTCGATGGCAATTAGCAGTACGTTACGTATATGCCACTCAAATAAATAAATAATTCGCAGAGATGTAATTTGTGGTGCTTGGAACAGAAATTATGACGACGTAAATGACTCGGCCTCTAGAGAGAATATTCTAGGATGCAAACAGTTGGGAAACTTCCACTCAAAAATTTCGTACAATAAATCGATCACCCTATCTCGTTTCTCAATACTCACAATAGGCCCAATTGAAATACCAATATTGCCTTCCGATCCGTATTCAGTAATCTCAAGTTCTATTACTCCTATCCAGAGTAGGGCTAATCGGATGTATGCTACTATTTTATCCTTCGTAATATTTGGTTCGACAACTTTGTAACTTTCGACGTCGATGAGTACCCAAACCTTATAAATAATATTTCCTTAGGTACTCATACCCTCAGAAAACTAACACTCTAAACTAACTACTAAATTACTTACTATAATTATAAATCCAAAAGAAAAATGTTCTCGTACGGCAAGCTACTAGAATCAATAATTTCGAAAATGGTCACGTACCTACTACTGCAGACCTATACATTAACTAAGAATGATCTCGTATTTCCCCTACTGACTTGATAATGCATGTACCCTACTAATTAAATGCAAGTTTAATTATTTCCAGGTAAGTACGCAGGAAATACTAGGAGTACAGGTTCGTTTTCCGAAACAAGAGTGCTCAAGAGATTAGATTCAGCGTTAGGCAATGCATTCAACTCTGCTTCAGGGCAGTTATTATAATAATCTCTAATTATTGTACTAAACTGTTCCCTATTTTCCAATGCCTCCTGTTCGCTAATCCAATAAAATCGAAAATTACTCCTTTTCGCGCAATGCATTAATGTTAGAAATCTAACAGTCTGAGCAGAACCCCATTTTCTAGTGTTATAAAATATTTCGGATAATTCCACAAATTTTAAGCTCGTTAAATGTAGGCGGTAAGTTAACAGGTAATACTTTTATGAAATTAGTATTCTGAAATTGCTCTTCAAAAATAAGATCACAATGAAATTCTACCATGGTACGTACACATATTCTAAAATAGACAAATGTACTACCTATTACCTACAATTAACTATTTCACGAAAATGATCACGTAATTTGTGCCATACAAACCATTAAACAGTAAATCGAATTCCAAAAACAAAATTACTAATGATTATTTAAATTGAATATCGAAAAAAAATTTTTTTGGGAAATGTAGAACGCGCTTTTAGGGTGAAGAACCGCAAGGCTACAGAGAGGTATAAAATCTATGACGTTTGACCCCCTTATTACACCGAAAAATGATGGAAAGTACTCCTTACCTTTTCCGGTTGCTGTTCCTGGGCCATTCGGGATAGAAGATGAAGAAAATACCCACGTATCTTTTGTAAGAAGAATAATTCGGATGGTGACGGTTTCTTATGTGGTCCTACTGCCCGGGTGATATAATGATGTTTAGCTAACCTGTCTGCGTATCTCCAATCAGATAAGGATGCTAAATAAAAGGCAGATTAGGATTATGAACATGAACAGCAATATTTTATACATCAAATTAACACCAATTCAATTCAATAATCACCAATATACATTTTATCACTAACCTAATAAATGCCAATACACAATAATCAATTAATTATTAAATAAGGAATAACAATATAAATGACATAAACCTTACGATACAAATAAACCCAAAATGATAGAATCCTCACAGGAACAAATACGAGATCATCAATCGCCTAATTAATTACAGAAAACAGAAATACTTTAAGAAATACGAGAGGGAGAAAGATCTAGTCAGCTCCACAGCTCTGCCCGCATGAGAATGGCGTCTAGAAAATGGCATATCACACTATATTACTAGAAACACAAGTAGCACTCGTAGTTGTCGGTTGAGTTCGTTGACTGTTCATTTCTTCTTGAGTTTCCTCACGGCGCACACTCGACAATCCTCCCCGCAGCGTTTCCCTTTTCCTTCACAATATTGTAAGTTGACAGGTCAATCCTCCATTCACTAATGATTTTGTAGTATAACAGTTTAAGTTCTGTTTTTGCATGTAAAAAACTCCATTTGGTGGGTACATGGTCGTTTTAGTCGAACTGGGAAATACAAAGTAGTCAAAAGTTTACTTTTCAAAGATATCATTCAATAAGTACAATTATTCCTCAAAGTCGTTCTGTTCAATAGCCATTCCTTTGCCTTGGTGGAATACACAATATTCTGATTTTCGGTCCACTTGTTTGGAGATACTGGAATTCTTGAAATCCTCATCTCTCCAAACAACTGACTACCTGTACCTTTACAAACAGCCCAATTCCAAATATTTTAAGTTTGGCAGGTCAATTCCTCCACTCAAAAATACTTTTGGGCACCATGATAATATAGTTTTTCTAGTGATGGTGGAAGCATGGACAAGTCCAACGAGGTAACTCCTAATCTTGCTTTTTTGATATTCACACTTCCATGGTCATTGCCTGATTTCAAGCTCACAACATCCACATTATCTAAGTAAAGATATTCCATGCTGGCAGATTCCTTACTCAAGTCAATCGTCACGTTCTTCTTCTCACATAAGTAGAATTCCAGTTGCTTCATTTTGGGGAAATCGATGAATTCATTGACATTGAAATTTGATAATTCTTGCCCATTCTTTTCAAAGGAAACATTCTCCAATTTCAATTTTCGTGGGGAGATTCGATTGACAGAATCCAAACTCAATGAACAATTTTCCAGAGAGATATTTTCAATGGGTGAAATGAATGCACCACTTGAGAATTTTTCAACAGAAGATGAAAAAGTGGACAGGTACAATGAACAATGTACTATTTTTGCTTCTTTGATGGTGACTCTTCCATTGGTTGATTTCAAACTCACAACATTCACACCTTCTAAGTAAAGATATCAATGAACAATTCTTAAGAGCGATGGAGGAAATGGAGGAAATGAATGTGTCACCTAATTGCTTTTCCACTGAAGAGTTTTTTATTTTTGCTTCTCTGTTGTTGATTCTTCCAATGGCTGATAATCCCTTCATTATGTGGAAATCGATGAATTCATTGACAGTGACATTTGATAACACTTTTTCATTCTTAACAAAGGAAACATTCCCTAATGTTAATTGTCTCGGAGAGATCCGATTGGCAGAATCCAAACTCAATGAACAATTTTTCAGAGTGATATTTTCAAATGAAATGTGGATAATTTGTAGGAGATGCTTGAGGTGGACATGCGGCGGAGGTTCCAGTTCCAAACCCGTTTTCAATTCTGCCGAAGGCGTTCGGGTGATGCTGAACAATTTGCTGAGACTGTTTGCGCCTCCGGTGGGGACCAACACCCACCAGCAGGAAAATCTCTTTATGCGACTCCTGAGGGACAGATACCTACTCAGCAGTGGAATCTTCAGCGCCAACAATAATAATAACATAATTATGTAGACATTATTAATGTATGTATTTTGATTAATTACCAAAATGCAATGTAATTTTTATTACGTTAAGAAGTTTCAAAAATAGTTTTCCACAAAGTACTATCAAAACAATTTTCACGCGCCCCTAGCTACGGGGGTCTAAATTATCTATGCACCCGAAATACGATATCAGGAAACCCGCTAAAAATAACTAATTTTTAAGTTATTCACTAAACTATTTTAAGTTAGGCTGACCAGGCGTCCTTCTTTTTGGACCCTGTCCTTCCGTCCTAAAAATGTCCTTCTTTGGGGAAAAATGTCCTTCTTTTTTGTGTAGGAGAAAAAGAAGGAGCAAATAGTTGTAAAAATCTCAAACAACAAAAAAAATCTTCGTTTTCTTTTGTAATTAAGAACTATTTTTGACTTTTGCAGGATTTCATAGTTTTCTTGAAGCATAGTTCTGTACTATATATCCGAATAGGGCTAGAAAGTTACCTTATAGTTATTATAAAGAAACCCCTTATAGATAACAAAATAATCTCTTCATGTTTTTGTAATACTATCATTGACATATCCGCTTAAAGTACTTACAAATTTTATTTTATGCAATTTTAATTGCTTTCACAGTTTGCAAACAAAAGAGCCGTAATTTCGAAGGGCATTTCATAGGCAAATATCGACTCCCAAGAAGAATACTTTTACAAGAAAGTTAATATTAAAAAAAATTGACTTTCTGTAATATTGTGCGCCATTTTGCCAAAATTAGATTCCAAATCAAGAAAAATTTAAGAAATTTGTTAAAATGGGGAAACAATTTTTTGGGGGGTTTATATTTTTTAGTAATCATGATAACTTTTGCATTGTTCTTCAATTGGTGTCTCAAAAAGTTGAAGGCAGCTAATGTAAGCGTTTCTAAGTTAGTAGAGCAACCAGCACCAAGTTCTGTTATTGGAAGTATTGGCCCTGGTGAAAACAACGTCAGTGATTTGCCCATAACTAATCCTTTTAAGGGTTACCTGTAGATACTGCATTTCAATTGAAGTGAGGAGTCAATTTTGATAATTGACTATCAAATTGCATTGAAAAACTGAAAATGCATAAACTTTCTGCAGAGTAACATTTCTGCACATGTAAATATTGCTAAAAATACTCTGTAATCATATCCACAAAATGTTAGACTTCAATTTTCGAATTTTTTTCGGATTTTTCAGTAAAAAGTACCTTAAAAAAGACGGGAGCAAGGTTCGAATTGTCATCTGCAGAGATGCACAAATTTACATTGAAAATTCGGTATCCATGACAGAGTCAGAGACATAAGTCTCACAGGGCTACGATGGTTTTTTTTAAATGGCTTATTTTTGAAACTGCTAAAAAATATCAAAAATCGAAGTCTATACTTTTGTAGCCCTGATTTCGGAGCATTTTTAGCAATGTTTACATATGCAGAAAAGTTACTTTTCAGAAAGTTTAGGCATTTTGAAATAGACAGATTTTCAATGTAATTTGGTAGTCAATTTTAATAAATAATGTCTACATGGCCTCCTTAATGAATACATTTAAAGTTACTTCGTTTGTATGTGCTTAGAATTTAAAGAATTCTTATGTTGGTTTTTGGTGCGTGTTTTGCACTATGGCCATAATTATTAAAGTACCTCATGTGTATTGTATGTTAAATATCTTATGGTTCTTCTGGTGTATTTATATAAAATTATGTAGTCTTGTCTTGTGCTGGGCCACAAAATATTATTCCCTTTTCGCTGCATTTATTATCTACATCTGACTGCAAATTCTTGCTGACAATGGTAATAAAATAACAAGCATATTTAACAGTATTAAGTAACTCAAAAATTAATTGTTTTTAGCGGGTTTCCTGATATCGAATTTCGGGTGCATACATAATTTAGACCCCCGTAGCTAGGGGCGCTTGAAAATTATTAGTACAGTACAATATTCATCAAAGTCTTCCTCTTCAACAGCGTTACCCTTCCCTTCTTGGAATAAATAATATTGTGATTGTTTGTACATTTGTCTGAAGGGAATAGAATTTGGTTACCAACGTCATTTGTTTCTTTGCATTCTACATTCGTTGACCTCACAATACAATGCAAGAATGTCTATTTTATTGGGATATTTACCATGGCAATTCTATATTCCTTTACCTAGGGTTATAATTGTCATGGTAATATTAAATGGCATATAAAATTGATGATCATTCCACGTGTTTCCAAAGATTTATAAAAACTATTTTGGTATAATAGTTTTACCCCTTTTAATTACCAAAATATGTTACCATGGAAATAATGGTAATGCATCTTAATGCTTGCATAAACTTGCATCTGTATAACTGCCAGTTCTGTTGAGCGAGCTGGCACTGACCTTGACTCCAACAGGGATAAGAGAAAAAACTCTATGTGATGTGCGTCATATCATATGCGAATGTAAGAAGGAGCGGCAGTGTGTGATACGAGACACAAGATTTTGCACTTTTTAATCGTCTTACTTGAATTTCAATCCAAATTAAGTGTTTGTAGATTCCTGTTTCATAAATAATAGATATACAATTTTCAGTTGGTTTCTTGGATTGTACAGAAAATACACGTGCTCTAGTCGTTCTTCAATTCTTGCCCAAAATACTCTTATTTCTAAGCTAGTGCCAAATTTTTGCAAACAATAGTGTAAAAAATCCTTCCTGGAGCTTATTTCTTGTCATCACATATTTTAAAACAGTTAATAATTTTGTTGCAGTAGACCCATGGCATCCAAAGACAAAGATCAACTTGTGGAACGAGAAGCGGAGTTTGCCTCTCAGTTTTGCAATTATCTGCTGAAACTTACAAATGTAAAAGATGAATTCAGTGCGGGTGGAAAGACAACAGCGGCACTCGGTTCCTGCAGCAAAACGGGAGTGGAGTACGCCGGCAAGGTCGTTGATAAAGGTGCTCCGGCACTCCTAGGTCGAATCTCAGGTTTGGACAATTATATTAGAGAGTATAGTCTCTTTAGCCCATTCTACAGTACGTCTATTTGGAGAATATTCATAGCAAAACCTTTTCCACATTAAAATTATTTTTGGGAAAAAGTAAATTTAATTGTACACAAAACAAGATCTCAGAATTTAAAAAAATTCTAAATTTTTTTGAGTTTTTTTAAAATTGCCCCTGAGGCCATGTTTGGTGCAAATCCGGTGTTATCTCACAAAATGTTAACGGTGGAAAAATTTATTATTGCTATTAATACTCTCCAAATAGACATACTGTATGAATGAGCGGATAATCGTACTAAGCTATCAGAAAAGGTTGGAAATCCCCTATTTAGCAATAATAAACTGGGGCTATCTTTATATGTGTCAAATGAATTTTACAGGGAATCTCCCCCCGTGGAGTCTAGCCGGCCTTGACATAGTCCTCAAAGAAGGTCACCAACAATTCAGAAATGCTCGTGAAAGAAAGAAAAACAAAAAAGTCTTTGCAGTGGTGCCACAAGAAAAAAGTGATGCGATGGCAATTTTCGTGGACGCTGCAGTAAAAATATTTCGAATTTTCGAATGTCAATTTTCAAATGTGATTGCTGACAGTGAGGACAATAGGGGAATGAGGGCTATGAGCAAATTAGCAGAAGATGCTGCAGAAAGAGTCCTGAATTATGTTTTAGACTTAACAGAAAAAGAGCGAAAGGATATTTTTGATAGTAAGATTTTCGAAAGCGTAGAGGAAGGTTCTGACTTTATTTTCAATGCGGTCCTCCAAGGATCCTCAAACAGAGAAATCCATTTGAAGGGAGCTTACAAAGGGAGCACAGTGGAATTCACATACGAAAACAATGGGATCATGAAAATGAATAGCACGGAATTGTTTGAGAATTCAGGCTACATGGAAATTAAAGACGATGGAACAATAGTCCTGTACGAGTTAAAAGAGAGGAACAAGAGTGACAAATACGGCTACAAACGAATTTTATTACCCAATGACAAAACGTACAAACAAGAGAAATACGATTCCAGGAATTACACAGACAATGCAAAGGGACTTCAGAAGTCTTTCATTGAATATCAATACCAATTGACATTAGAAGAACAGGAAATCAAGAAAAGAGTAAAGGAACTCTTCGAAAAGGAGAAAGGCGACAAGCCAGTGAAAGTTAAGCATGTAGAAAAAGGCTTTGCGAACGTAATTGAATCCATAAAGGTTTTAAATGCATCTATAAATGAGCAAAGAAAACCTGAAGTGGAATTTATAAGAGAATCTATAAATGACTCAAGACAATCTGAACGTAAGTCTTTTGATACTTTTTATCCAAGGTGTTTCTAAGGTTACGTGATGGGTATAGAGGTGGTAAGGATTGGAACCGTTTTACTCTGAGTCTACAAAATAGGCTTCGGGACAGTTACGAGGCAACCAAGAAATTCCCTGAATAGTCCCGTAGCCTAGGTCAAAGTATGCAAAACCGTCCCGTAGCCTATTATGATGATTTTTGAACCTTCACCACCTCCTTACCTCCTTACCCAGCCGTGTTACCGTAGAGACCACCTTGGTAGTATCATATATATAAGAGTGGTATGATATACTCCTTGGGTGGGAGTTACTGTCCAGTCGCTAGTCATAGCGACAAATGGTGCCACATCGGTCGTTTCGTCTTGCCTCTGATTGACTGAAAAAGTATAAAATGACGTCATTTATTCAAATGTGGGCCACTTTATTGGTTACTATAGGGAATATTTTATTCAGTCAATCAGAGGGCCCATATTTGAATAAATGACGTCATTTTATTCTTTTTCAGTCAATCAGAGGCAAGACGAAACGACCGATGTGGCACAATTTGTCGCTATAAACAACGATTTCACAGTAGTCAACTTAACTTATAACGCATGGTGCTTTTATATTACCAGGTGTTGCCATGGTAAATATAACAAATTTTTAGCTGCCAGTTCTTTTGCAGACATTTACAGACATTTGAACCAACAAAATTGGCAGCTGGAAACGAATTTAAATAGCAAAGCGCCACCTGTACCCCCAAAAAGAGGGACCATGACAACTAAAAGCACCTTGTTGTAACGCAAGTATTAAGATTTGTTGCAAAGTTCCCTTAACCCAATGTGCCTAGAAAGTTATTTTTATTTTTTTTCCTATCAATGTGAGGAGGAGACTTGGGTATTTTTGTAAAATATGCTACGGGACGCGATATCCCCGTAAGGGTCAAAGGAGGAAGCGGTTGTCAGGGGTAACATTGACCTCTACGTCCCGTAACTTGAATTTTACGCCTATTTTTCATTCCCCCGTGTAAAATTTGTTAGTCTCCTCACATGTATAGGAAATAAATATAATAAATCTGTTCGTATACCCACATTGCGTGACTTATAGAGACATCGATTAATAATAACTACCGAGCCGCTATTCGCCATTAACTATTCCGACTTATTGTCTTTTCATAATAAAAATCTCAAAATTTTTATTTATCACAAGGTGATTTTAGTTGTTATGGCCCCTCTTCTTGGGAATTATTTAACAAAATTGAAACTTTTATTATGAAAAGACAATAAGTCGGAATAGTTAGTGGCGAATAGCGGCTCGGTAGTTATTGTAAATCGAAGGGTTTCTATGCCTCCTTGCCAAAACCTTATTGACGGGATCAGTACAGCTCTCGTCACAGAAATGTAGAATTTGTTTCCACTCTCATTAGTTGAAAATGAATCAAAATGACGTAATTTATTTAGCTGTGGATCCCTTGATTGAGCAAAAAAACGTGTTCATAGAAACAAATTTAATAAATCACTTGCCCCTCAGTTAAATAAATTGCGTCATTTTTATTCATTTTTAACTAATGAGAGAATGCTTCCAGGACATCGAGTTGAAACAAATTCTACATTTGTGTGACGAGAGCTGTATGTAACCAGAAAGACAATTTATGGCATACTGGCACATATTTTCCCAATGACGGTTTTTGTGGATTTTGCTGCTATGGAAGAACTTTCTGATTGGCCCACATTTGAGGCATTTGTCATTTAGGAACAACCCCAAACGTTATTCGCATTTATTCATCGATTATTGCCACAAACTCAAATCAACTTGTTCCTAAATGACAAATGTCTCAAATGTGGGCCAATCAGAAAGTGCTTCCTTAGCAGCCAAATTCACAAAAACCGTCAATGGAGAAATAGTTGACTTGACAGTATAACTTCTTGTAAGATGAAAAACTTTTTTCATCTTACTGAAAAAGTTGATTGAGCATTTCTTATTTGCTACACAGATACCTTAGAAGGCAAAAAATGGTGGCCTGTCGATAAAATTGTAACGAAATCCCTTCATAAAAGAAAAATCGGAGATAAATTGTTGGTTGAGGAATTGCACGAAAGAATTTCAAAGGATGAAAACCGAATGGTCGTCATTTGTGAATCAGCAGATGCGTCCAAACTAACAGGAAAGGGTGGGGTTGGGAAGACTTTAACAGCCACGTGGTATGCACACCATTATGAAAATGAATACGACCACGTGATCTGGATCAACTGTGGGGAGAACAGTCTTCTCAAGTCTTTTGAAAGTTTGGCTCGAGATTTGGATGTTAAGCATTGGGACAAATTAGTGGAGTTAGAAGACTTTGCGAGGAAGAGTTATAATGCGTTGGAAGAATACAAATGTCTGTGGATATTCGACAATGCTGAGAACTACCGAGGAGACAATGGAATTCAGAAAGCACTTCCGGTAAAGAAAAACAATTTTTATTGTCTAATAACCTCGAGATGGACAGAATGGGGAACTGAAAATATTGGATACGGGAACATTTCTCGGTTGGAATTAAGTATTTTTGGAGAAAGTGAAAGTTTGGAATTCCTAAAAGCACATTTGAATGAGAAGATTGAATACACGGAGTACCAGTTGAAAGAATTATGTCTTCTGCTTGGCAATCTTCCTTTGGGGCTTCAATTGGCCGTTGCTACTTTGAATAATGGAAAAATAAATTTGAAGGATTACATTGAGGAGACATGTCTGAAAGACGTGAGCAACATTGTCAACGCAAAATTGGATGATTATGAAAAGACGATTCATGGAAATATTAAAATGTCTTTGGGTGCAATCGAAAAGGAAAGAAATGGAAAGACTGCTATTGAGATTTTGACTATTTTGGGGTACATTCAACCTGACAATATCCAGACTTATTTTTTATTGAAGGTTATGAAAATAGAATTGCATGTCCTTAAAGAAGGAGTTGATGTGTTGGAAAAGTACGCTTTAGTGAGTAAAAGTGGAACACTGCAAGAAACGCCTTATGATGGGTTTGCAGACAAAATATTCGGAAGAAGTAAAATGACAGTAGAAATGGATGTTTTGAGTATCCATCGACTTCTGCAGCAAGTGATTCGTCACATTGGAAAGCACACAGAAAACGAGACCCTGCGGAAAATTCTTCGCTGCGACGGATTCATCGACTACAAATTAATTCCATTTACAAAGTATGCAAATGAAGAACTAACGACGGAGTTCCGTAAAGTAAAAGCAGAATTGCTGGATCAACAACAACTTTTGAAGTTATTGAAAGAAGAAAGATTCGAGGAAGCGGTGCGTCTGGCCAGATTCATCGACAAAGAACTCCAAAAGGACGTAGCAAAGTTGAATTATGCAGTTTGTCTGGGGATGAATGGACAGACGGCAGATAGCATCAAACTACTTGAGCAATTGTACAAAAAGTGCATTAAAGAAGACAGTAATTATGGCCGTAGTGTGGAATTCGGACTGCTGAAGCTGAAAGAAAAAGTGACAAAGTCCTTAGTCGGAGTACACTTGTTGCTTTCTCACTCCAAAATGGACAATAGAGAAAGAGTCCAAGAAATGCTGGAAGAGAGATTGTCTTTTACGATGATTCGTTTACAAGATGCAGTGACTACATTGTCGACAATTGCCAATTCCAATTTGTTCAACTACACTCTTAGAAATTCCGAAGGTGTGTTTACAATTTCTTTGGGTGGGGACACAAAGAAAATAGAATTGGAACAATGTTCTGTTGATGTGTCTCTTTCACTGCCAAATGATTTACAGGAATTAGTTTTGAAGGATATGCATTTCAAAAATGGAAAAAGTGGAAATATGATAGATGTTGGTGATTGGCTTCCAAAGAAACTTAACACATTGCACATCGATTGTAGGAAATTAAATGAAATAATTGTGCCATTGAAATGCATTTCCTCTATTGCAAATATCAGTCTGTCTTGGTGTTCATTGATTTTGGATTCTGTGAATCGAATCTCCTCGAGGAAATTGGAATTATTCGGGGTTTCCTTTGTTAATGAGAATGATCATAAATTGCTAGATGTCCATGTCCATGTCAATGATTTCATCGATTTCCACAAATTGAATCTATTGAAACTCTGCTGTTGTGGACGGAACATGTGGATTGACTTGAGTGAGGAGGAATCTGTCGACATTGAATATCTTCACCTTGAGGATGTGAATATCTTTAGTTTGAAATCAGCGGATGGAAGAGTCAACATCAAAGAAGTAAAAGTAGAAAACTGTTCATTGAACCTGTCCATCCTTCCAACATCACTCGAAAAACTCTCATTCTCAAAGTACACACAAGTCTCTGTGAGTGGAAGAATTGAGCTGCCAAACTTAAAATACTTGCAATTGGGTGACAAAAGCATTTCTAATGTGTCTCATTTCCGTTCCCTCCAATTGACTCACTTGCACTTAGATGGGGTGAAAGAGGTAGATGTGGATCTCCTCCCTCCAAGTGCCCAAGTTATCAGAATAGAGAGACATATAAATGGAGCAAGTTTGCTGGGTGGAGTGATTCATTTGGATAAACTCATTCTGAAGGGATTCCCTTTAAATGAAGTGGAAGGAATGTTGTGTCACTTCAAACTAAAACAACTCGTACTTGATGACTACTCAATGAGCCTATATTAACAGAAATATTATTTAGTTACTATACAGGTGAGGCGACTTGGTTGATTTTCAAAAATAGGCTACGGGACGCGGTATCCCCGTAAGGGTCAGGAGAGGAGAGGGTTGTCAGGGGTAGCATTGACCTCTATAGTACGATTTTTAATTAAAAGGACTTGAGAATTCTGAGAGGCTAACTGAAATGGAAATTTTGGAAAATTAGTAAATTCAGTAAACAGTTTGTTCTTTTTCTGCATTTTTTTTGCATAAAAATTGCTGTTGTCATACATAGCAGCCCATTTTGCTAATTTCAACCCTTTTAACATTGCATATTGTTTCACATGTAAAGATGTACCTCCAAGTCCTTTTAATTAAAAATCGTACTATAAGTCCCGTAACTTAAATTCCAAGTCCCGTAGCCTATTTTTCTTTCCCCCGTGTAAAATGACCAAGTCGCCTCACCTGAATAGTATCTAAATAATAATATCTCTGCTACTTTAGGAACATTGATAACTACTACAAACCAGTTGATTTGCAAAAGTTGATGGACATGCAAATACACACAATTGCACAAAAAATTCATTAGGGAGGGAATGATTTCAAGAATTATCTTCCCTCCAATCAAGTAGACAAAGAATCAAAATGTTATTTATTCCAAGGAGGCACAGGAAAAGCTATTGAAAAAGAAGACTTAGACGAATTGTGCTTATCGAAAGACATTTTTAAATGGTAACATGTTCTTGTAGCATGACAATGATAGACAGTGAAACAAAAATGGCATAATTCTGAAAAAAATATATGTTCATCTTAGGATGTTTAGCTATCACTGGTAAAAATTTCACTGTCCTCCGTTTTTGGCCCCTCCACTTAATCTATGGCCAAACTTTCCAATAATTTCTATAACCTCCTTTGAGATTTTATTTACAAATGATTTAATAAAGTGTGAGGAAGAAAAGAGAACATAATTCTTTGGTTGTTGATTGTTTTCATAAAGCTAAATTCTTTTGCTGTTTTGATTGTCGTAGTAACAAAGAGTGCTCTCTTCACACATTATAGCACAGAAATTAATTAACTAATGCCCACCGTTGCCACGCCCACACGTCAAATCAAAAAGAATGTTGACAATTTACTCCACCTCCGTCACCTGAGAAACACAAATCAGTCGTCACGTGACTATTCTGGGAATAAAACCAAATAAGAGATAAGGATGAATGACAAAATAGGGTACCTGGTAAGGGTCGCAATTGGACGAGGGTCTCCTGTCCTCCAAGTAGCCCTTGCGTTCCTCAGCCACCGAGCGTGGAATTCGAATACTGCAGTCACGATTGGCCACTCGAGCAGAGAAATCGTGAATTGATGACGTTTCGTGGTTACGGGTCAGACGCCTCTTGTTGTCCTTTCCTTCCTTCGGGTCGTACGCCTTGATGTGACGAAGATGGTGACGAGACAAACGGTCAATCGCCTTTTCGATGTCCAATATTCCGTTCTCTTCTCTCATCCCCTATTAACATTACAAACCTTATTTATTAAATATTTCCTTGTGCCATGGTAACCAATGACACTATTTGTTGTTTTAATTGTTGTTTGTGCATATATTACTATACTTGACAATTGTCATATAAAATATCGAAGTAATAAATGTCAAGGCTTTTTAATTTTTAGTGTGAAGCCTCAGGGCGCAGAAGGTTAGCTCACCTGGGGGTAAACGAAATAAAAAATTCACTTTTTTTCGGAGTGGATCTAAATTTATTATTATTTCAAACCTTGAATAAATGTGGTCAACATTTTTCTAAAAAAATTTCTCATGCCAATTATACGTATTATTGTTAATCATACAAAACAGTAGTTCATCATAATTGTTTTGTAGAGCCGTGGGATGAGAAACCCTGGGAATGCTAGTATATATTAAAGATAAGGCCGCAGTGTCGAATCAGTTGAACGGCAATTTTATGAATAGTACTTAAACCAGATTTATCGCAAAAGAATCATTTCCTCGCTGGAGTGCCACACGAAGCCAAACCCTGTTCGCTCAATGAGCTATGTCTCAATCGGGAGACCCACATGAAATTCAATCCACTCAAAAATTACTTTACTTCTCTTTGCATTAATTCTGGATATAAACTTGTTTCACATGTGTACTTAATCAGGGTTGGCCCGAGTTCAAATCCTCCCAATCGCAAAAACAATTTTTTAGCACTAGTAAGTTCATAATTTTGCAAAAATAAAAATTAAATATTTTTAGAAGTGATTCAAATTCGAAAAGTAAATATACTTATCATTACAAATTGTGTATAGGAAAAAGATTATTAGAAATTTTTGTATCAGCGTGTCCCTCTGTTCCCCTTTTGCACATTGTGTTGAGAGATAATAGAGTCCATTTCATGAAAAACCCATTGATCATACATTTAGAGCGTGGCAACAACCTTTATCTTTTATCAATAATATATTAGGAAAGATATTCATTTATCTTTCTTTGTTGAACTTAAACAAATGAAAAATTCCATGAGAATTAAAAGCAAAGTAAATAAAATATGTTTTAAATTTTTTGGGTCTGTTTTCTTTATTGGGATAGGAAATGCGACAAAGAAAATATTTTTTGGATACGTCTATAAATTGAAATAAAGGAAAATTACACATAGTTAAACTCCGAAACAAATCTGCCTCACATGCATCTTGACTGTGTGTCAAACGAACTTATTATTACGTGGGCGAAGTTCTCTTTATGCTACTGTTTTGTCTGTCTGTAGTCTGTACTATGTCCTTCTGTCCGTGGTGCCCATAACTCAAGAACCCATGGAGATAATTCGAAGAAATATTTTTTAATAAATTGAGCATTAAAATAGCATCTTCCAGTTCAAAGATTGCAATGCCATACACATTTTCTATTACTATTAACAACTGTGGTACAGCGTGTTTCACCAAGTGTGGTACCGTGGAGTTTCACCAAGTGTGGTACCGTGGAGTTTCACCAAGTGTGGTACCGTGGAGTTTCACCAAGTGTGGTACCGTGGAGTTTCACCAAGTGTGGTACCGTGGAGTTTCACCAAGTGTGGTACCGTGGAGTTTCACCAAGTGTGGTACCGTGGAGTTTCACCAAGTGTGGTACCGTGGAGTTTCACCAAGTGTGGTACCGTGGAGTTTCACCAAGTGTGGTACCGTGGAGTTTCACCAAGTGTGGTACCGTAGAGTTTCACCAAGTGTGGTACCGTGGAGTTTCACCAAGTGTGGTACCGTGGAGTTTCACCAAGTGTGGTACCGTGGAGTTTCACTAAGTGTGGTACCGTGGAGTTTCACCAAGTGTGGTACCGTGGAGTTTCACCAAGTGTGGTACCGTGGAGTTTCACCAAGTGTGGTACCGTGGAGTTTCACCAAGTGTGGTACCGTGGAGTTTCACCAAGTGTGGTACCGTGGAGTTTCACCAAGTGTGGTACCGTGGAGTTTCACCAAGTGTGGTACCGTGGAGTTTCACCAAGTGTGGTACCGTGGAGTTTCACCAAGTGTGGTACCGTGGAGTTTCACCAAGTGTGGTACCGTGGAGTTTCACCAAGTGTGGTACCGTGGAGTTTCACCAAGTGTGGTACCGTGGAGTTTCACCAAGTGTGGTACCGTGGAGTTTCACCAAGTGTGGTACCGTGGAGTTTCACCAAGTGTGGTACCGTGGAGTTTCACCAACTGCGGTACAAGACAGTACAACCGACAGTCAATCACACCGTTTCCTCCCAAATAAATCCTTTTCAAAGCTATCATTTTCAAACATTCAGACAAACAAACAAATAAAAATTTAAAGTATAAATATAAATTTCGGCCACTTAACCAAATTCGGTTAAAACGGTTAATTTATTTTATTCAAGATATACGGACTCAAGCGAATATTCAAACTGCTTTGGGCTTACTACTTACTGTTTACTTTGCATTTGTTCCAGGTACTAATTACCAAAGTTTACTTTATGAAAATCGACCTTGCTAGCGGTAACGCAAAATAAGAGAAGAAGTAATGAAAAAATGAGCTTTTAGGACTCCTTACTTTAAACTTAGATCTACGTTTATAATAACAGTTAATCAAACTGTGGCAATCCTACATCAATATAAGTTGATTTTGGTATATAACATTATCATAGTGCCGAATTCCCGGGAAAATTTTCAATTCGGAAAAATACCTTTTAGAAACGAAGATAGCAAAACACGATTGCAAATGTAAAGTTTACAAACAAGCACACAATAAAAGTATTGTATAATTTTGCAGAAAATATGTTTCTTATAAATCGTATCCTAAGTCTCGGTACGACAGCGCACATAGATATTAATAGTCAGCGTTTCAGATGTCGGGCAGTCGGGCATTGTAGACGTATGATTACGAAAGTTTTTTCTCTTCCGAAATATCAATTCTTCCACATGACGTATTTTCCCATTATTTGTCGATCATTTGCAAAACAAACAAATTTCTTTCTATGAGGCTCTATACTGTACTACTTTATACTACACATTGTACACATTGTAATTATGATATAAACGACTTTGCTTTTAGTTTCCTTATATAATTGATGGAAAATGTTTTTAGCTGAAACTTTTTGAAGCCAGTTAATTGTCGATTTCATAGCAATACAAAATACACTTTCTTAAACCGTCGACTTTAACAAATACGACGTAATAATAAAGTTATCAAATAATCAAAATAGGAAATTATTTCCAGTAATAGCGTCTCCCCAATATCTAGATACTATAGGTTACCACAAATACGCATTCTACGTTTCTCACTTGGTCACAAATATTGGTCTTATTTTCTCAGCTCTTACGGAGTCAGTTGTGGTCACACTGAACGGAAATATATACCAATATTTTGCAGTATAATATTTGACAGGGAAAGAGTTTAAAGTTTATTCTGCATTAATTTAGGGACTACTTCTTTCAAATAAAAAAACACAAAATAAAATGTCCCGTTCCATTCCAAAAAGTGTTAATTTAGCAGTAAATTGTTGTGAAGTATTAGGGGCGACTCCTTTTACGTGGAACACAAAATCTAAAAAAATCGAAATTTCAAATACGCTGGGAAAGTGGCGCATATTTAGTTCTGCATTATATTTGTATTGTTTCTTTCTTGTAGCTCAAATATACAATAGCAGAAACGACAATAGTAACGAAAATATAGTATTACTTATTTTTATGATAATTTCCAAGGTTTCGGGTGGGATTATCCCACACTGGGAATATTCCCAACTTTCCCGGGTGGGTTAGTTCACTTTTTGTGATAAAAAGTGGGAAAGTTGGGAAATATGGGAAAGTTCCGGGAAAGTTGTTAAAGAGCAAGCAAAACACATATTAGTGCTAAAGTATGCCACAAATTAAGTTATGAAACAAGTTTTGAAACATCTGAAAGCAAAGTTGTTTCAAAGTATAAACTGAATATTGTTATTGATAGGGTCTTATACAAACAATAGGAGAAATATAAAATATATTTGCTTTACAACATTTGTCCCTCTACCTATGCTGCAAACGTTCAGATGGTTTGAAAAGTAGCCTATCAATTTTCGTCAATTTACTTACATAACTATTTGAAATGTTTAAGTTTCAATGAAATGAGCTATTTGCATTCTTGCGTCATAATATTGTCATTTATAGTATAATTTAAGCAATTTTTTGCAAGGATTTGTGCTATTGTTATAGGATTTGTTGCTACTTGTTGCTACAATGGACATTGCTTTCATTTAACATGTGATGAATATTTCTAATTGCTTCCTTTTTAATACTTAAGATATAAGTATCTTGAATCTTAAACCGAATTATCACTGGCATATTTTAGATTCCAGGTGTATAATATAAACTTTCCCAAACTTTCCCAGAGTTTGGACATAATTCCCGCTTTTCAGCAATTTTCCCGAATTTCCCAACTTTCCCAGGTGTCCAAACTATTGGGGTGGGAAGTGGGAAATACCGAAACCATGATAATTTCCTCTTTAGCTGTGTGTACGTTGTGCTTTACTTTGAGTTGGAAAGGCAAAGAAATGGTTCTACTTATTAACAGCTTTTTAAAGTTCTACAAAATGTTTGAAGGTAATAATAATGAAGTTTCGTAAAATAGGATTGCTACAATATTAGTGCACACAATTATGCAAAATTACTAAAATTTATTTAATAAATAAAATTTTGTCTAGGGACATACCTGGTAAAGGAATCAAAGAAAATGGCATTAATTATTAACTTGCTCAAAATTTCACCCATTCCAGCCATCTTTGTCGCTCCTGTCTTTGTATTGGGTATACTCTTTTATCCGGATTTGCCGATAGTTCCTCTCTTATCATTAGTGGACAGAAATAATATGATTGTTTACACTTTTGTTTGGCTTTTTATTTGTCTCTAATTTCTATATCTCTGTTATGCAATTATGGCAAACATTTGGTTTTATGCATTCGTTTACGCCATAATTTTTCCCAGTATCAACTTTATCTTTCAGGAAATCACGTAAGTTTTAATTGGTTAACAATTTATTCTGTAATCCAAAAATTTGTAATTGAATATGTAATACAATACTTTTGTAACAGGTTGAATAAGTCTTTTTACCAAACGAGAGATATTTTACGGGAACCACTGCAAGTACTACATTTCTACAAAAATATGACTATACTCACAACTATGATTAATGGGGTTTACAATCGATGTTTGTATGTACTGCAATTTTTAACGAAAAGATCGATATACTTTTGCATTTACATCTGCATCAGAAAACATTCAAAAATGGGTTTTATGTTAATTAGTTCACTGACAATCCTTGCCATTTTTCTAATTGCGCTTTGGATTTTTGTTTTGGCGACTTCTCTTATTTATGAAGCATCAAAACCATGTATTTCGTCTTGGCAACATTTTCCACATAAAAACATTTTCGCAAAGAAATTTGTTAAAAAAGTTCAGATATCGTGCAGACCTAATAAGGTAACTAAAGTAACTATTGGGAATTTCTCTTTCATACGTAAACAAAAAATATTGGCATTTCTCATGTCGTTGAGCAAAGGAACAACTGAATTACTAGCATCATTCTAATATAATATAAGGTTTTACAAAATGCAAAGATATTCGTGAAAAAAATCTTGATATCTGAATTAAAAATAAAGATGTATAATTTACATTGTATTTATTATACGTTTGAAATATTACTTAATTTTATGCATCTGACCAGTCAGTATACAATACCTGAATTGGAATACGGTTTGCTTAAAAGTGTCATAGGTTAAAATAAAAATGAAGAAAGATAATTGTCATAGTATTTACAGTAAATGTTCCAGTCTCGTGCGAGACGAAGTCAAATATTGGATTTTAGAGTACCGGCATGTAATACTCTGAGGAGACGGAAGATATTCGTTGATGTAACCAATGTAAAAATAATGATTTATAATATAATAGTGTCAAAGGCAAAATAATACAGCTTTTGTAATTTTTATACCTATAAATAATTTTTTCTCAGCACAAATTGCCATTTCAAAAGTCAATACCAATTTGCTGTGCTTTATCAAAGAACTTTGTTTTCCACTCTTCTGGATGAAGATATCGCAAGGAAACTTTTCAAGTTGACAGTTGTAATTAAAGATAAGGGTATAATGGATATTAGATACAAAAGGAAGATATGTCAAACGTTTTTAATACTAATCATTAACCGTACTGTGGGTATTTATGTAAAAAATTATTTGCTGCGAAATGGTGTTTAACCTAAAAAATGAAAGCGTCAGTATTATAAATAAATTTCCGGCGGCGATAGTAATTGGCGATGGCGATGTACACCAAAGGAAAAGTATGTTTATCCAGTTATACAATTATTAGATAGCAGCAACTGTAAGGCTTAAGAGTTAATCCTTACACCGGTCTGTTTTGCACACAGATAAATACTATGGAAAGTTCAAGTTCAAAGTCATGAAATCAGAAAGAATATACAAGAATTGGCTGGCGCATAAACAATATTAAGCAAACTTAATATTTCATTTGAGCAGGATTTAAATAAACTGAATATAAACTGATCATCCAGAATATTACTGTTGATAAGGTAGAAAAGTAGGGATTATTATCCCACTGAAGATAGCTAATTGTTCTAGTTTGCTAGAAATTATTGCTAATTTTAATTCACTTGAAAAAATGCAGAATACTTAGGATGTTTTTTTAAAGCACGGTATTCGATAGCAAGGAATTAGTAGAGAACTTGTAATTCAAAACTTTTCATAATTATCGTACGATTGCAGTTTTTTTATTACCCTTACTCTTGTGGTATGTACAAAACAAAATATTTGCATACGTAAAAATGCTTAGTGTGCTTTGCCTTTTAAACCCAATAACGCTGCAGCTCCATAAATGATTGCATTAATAAAGGAAAGTGCCTGCAATGAAGAAAACAAAAGTCAGGATTACAACGGTCAAAGAAGTAGTTATTACAATTTCTAAATATAACCAACTATATAGTAAACTACTGAATAAAATATATTTTAGTTTGCATTTTTTGATTACCCCTGCTGCAATTTTTTCATCATACTTCTGAAACGCGTTTCTTTTAGTACCAGAGTCCTTGACCATATTATTGACTTTAACTGCAGAGACTAAGACAGTTATTCCTCCAATAAAAAGTAATAAACCAGCTCCAGCGTTACAAAAAGCAGCCTGCAAAATAAATTAACCATTTTTATAATGCAGCCAAGTTACTTTTAAATATTTTACAAGTATATATTTTCAAGTTCGTTTTTATAAAAATATTATGGATCAACTAAGAATTGAAGAATAACTTACAATACGGTTGAAAGAGTCACTAGGTACTAAGAAGCTACCAACGAGTATTCCCACGGACAACAACATGGTAATAAAAGAGATTGATACAAAATACTGTTCTAAGGACAAGTTTGGACATTTATCGTTCGCTTTACAAAGTTTGCGGTTCGCCTCATCATCCCGCATACCTTTATTCCATTCTGATTCAAAATAAGCATGCCAACCGATTACTACAATGATAAATCCTAAAACCTGAAATAGTAAGTGAATAAAAAATAATTTAGTCATTTCACGGTTTTAAAATTTTAAAAACTTATTTAAAAACTTAAAAACTTAAATTATTTTCAGTGTATTGTTATTACAATAGTAGCAACAGTGGCAATTTTTGGAGCTTCCATTTTCCTTTTATTAAAATTGCTAATGATTAATATGAAACCTGGAATACCGGAATACCACCTGGAAGTCGCCTTCAGTCTGACTAATGATGTGCAATTGGGGAACTTATATATGCAAATAATTTACTGCATTACGCATAAAAATGTCAAAGTTAGCTTTTCATTTAGAGCCAAGGATTATTTCAATTGTATGACAACATCACTGTGAGTAATGAATAATGACATCAAGCGTAATAATTGTATTAATGCATTATTTTGCTTACGTGTTGTAAAAGCTTGAAGTCGAATTTTTTTCTGGACTTTGACTAATGAGCCCACATACACAAATTGAGCTTAGGTCGCAGTACGATAAAAGTCCAATTACTACTACATACCTTAATCCACAGGATATAATTAACTCCATGTTCTTTTTGCATTGTAAACAAATAGCACAAATTCTCAGAAAATGGTTACAATCATAATGAATGATTAATGAAATATGTTTGCATATTATTTCATTTTACTTATGCATTTTATTGCTTATTAATTTCATGATCTCAGGCAGGATTATGAGGTATGTGTCATGCAATTTAATTCGTATAAGGTGATAATAGCTTTGACTTCTGCACACTAAAAAGATAATACAATATTCCGTTTTGGTGTTTTCAGGCACTTTGAAATGGAAGTTCTTTTAAATACTCCTGAGTTACTGATAGATGTTATCGATTATAAAATTAATCGATTATAAAAATTTCGGAAAAAATTGAGATGATGAGGAATTTCAAATTTTTTTTAAATGTATGGTTATCAAATCATATATTTTGTGCTTTTTTTCAAATATTTCTAAATATTGTCGCATATTGCACTTAGGTAAACTTATATTTTCTATGAAATTATGGATTAGAAATACCTCTAACATTTTACAAATGAAATGTTGCGTATATTTCACTAGTATAATAAAATAGTCGTTATGAAACTTGAAAAGTAGGTATTGCTACACAGCATTCTGCAGTATTTGCTTTTAAGAGTCCCCGAATTCTTGAATGTTATCTTACTGTCCACTGTCGGCCTCGGTGTTTTTAGCTCTTTTTGCCATGATGTTAAAATAAAGTCCTGGAATAATGGCTCTGATAAATATTCCAGCTTTTCCTGTAAATTGGGCAATCACTACATCTTTTTCCTTGTTCAAAACTGCTTTTAGACACCTTTTGCCAACATATTCAACGGAATAGCCTTTCTCTGTTGCCTCGTCCATTTGTCCATGAGCTGATCCATACGCCGTTAGAGCATTTAGGGAAATGTTGGTTTTCACATATCCTGGACTTATAACTGTAACATGTATGTTTTTATTTGCTATTTCGGCTCGTAAACTATCAGCTAAAGCTTGCATGGCATGTTTTGAAGCTGCGTACGCAGATCTGTATATAGAAAAAAAGTGCAACAATATTTTACCATATGCGCTCAATCAAATTAAAAAAATAATTATTACCTTTCAGGAATGGCGATTCTTCCCTGAACACTGCTCATAAAAACAATATGCCCCTTTTTTCGTTCCACCATATGGTTTGCTATTACTGAAACACAAATGATAAAAAATAAACCATTGCAAACGCGTATATAACACAATGGCGAAAGGAAACCTTGAAAACAAACAGAGAATTGTTAACCTTTAGTGAGAACAAGAGTTCCGAAATAATTGGTGTTCATTATCTTTAAATGTACAGAAATGTCTGTGTCCAAAACGGTCCCTCGATTGCTCATACCCGCATTATTGATAAGGATGTCAATTTTGTCATAAATTCCAATGGCAGTTGTTGCTTTACTGGGAATAGATTCTAAATCAGCAAGATCCATTTCCAAAACTACAGGAACATACACAGTACCCTTCTGGGGAAGCAGACATAATAAAATATAATTCGCAGTCCAAAAGCCTCTAATTAGAATTACAAGTTGATATTTTTGTGACTTTTTGCTAATAATACTATTTTATTGACAGAATACGTTGCATACCGTTTTAAGATTAACTAAATCATTTTTAACTCTTTCGAGTTCGGATGTTCTCCTTGACGCCAATATGAGACGGCATCCTGCTTTGTAAAAAGCATGTGCCAACCCTTCTCCTATTCCAGAACTGGCTCCAGTCAGTAGAACGACCTGCAAAATATATTATTGGGCTGGTTATTCTGATATTCACTATGATGCTAACTGGCTTACTTTTTCGGACCGCCCAAATATTTACTGAAAAGACTCATTTCACTTTACCACTTAAAAATAGTTGTCAGTGAAATAGTAAACACACTATAAATGCAAATACCCTTAAACTGAAAATATTTGCCATAAAATAGGTTGATGTATCTACATTTTACAATCAAAATGGATAGAACAGTAATAAAACCAAAACGAAATATATCTAATGCAATTAATAGTCTCTTAATTTCAGCAATGTACATTACTTCCTGGAATTAAAAAAATGATTTTTCATTGACTTCATTATTGTCCTACGAAATGTAATTACTATATAATTCGAAGCATTGTTGAAAATTAGCTTATTTATTGTAAAATATTAATTTTCAAGAAAAGTTTTGTGAAGAAAATTTTGGGTAGCGAATTTTGAGGCACGAATGTTGAAATTTTCTGAGGCCATTTATGAAATAGTTAGGTTAGTAGTAGCTTTCCTTCATGATTCTCATCCTAACCATATTACTAAAATAATAATATAATTAATGTTAAAAGTTTTCATAACTTTCGGTCGCTAACCTAGTAATTAATTACAATTAGTTGGGAGCACAAATTAAAGACCTAATTAAGAGATATCTTGATAATAATGTGAGTAAGTGGGTAGCAAATGTGCAGAAATATCAATGTAACTTTTTTGCTCTTGAAATAATATTATTATGTTGTACTTGCCTGTTGCTCAAGGTCTTTTTTACCCATGTTTGTGTTTTGATTGCACCTTTGGTATTGGTAATCTATCAGTCCAGTCCACTATCTGCTAAATCAAACAGACTTATCATTCACTTTGTGCTATGTAATAATGCATTATATTTCAAAGTAGTACAACCAAACCTTTTGTAACCATTTCCATTTAATTATTGTTGTTCCTAACTTCAGTTTTTTACATTTAAAGTACATACATACAAAGGTAATTGATATTTATGTGTCAATTTCTATGTTTATAGAATCTTAAGAAGTACGCTTACTCGAGGAATGCTATTCCAGGCTCTCCAGTTATAATATGTCCACAAAAAACTACGGGATTCTATCCTGACGAATATGCACAACAAACTAAGTGATTTCTGTTCGGTTAACTGTTTTGGGTATCAAACTGTATTTATAACAGTCCACATGGACATCCATTATCAATATCAATGTACACGTGTAATGGCACACTGCTTTGGTTATCTTTAGGCTTGTAAAGATAAAACTTTGATAAGAGACATCTGTTACATATCAACGTGTGAATAATAATGTAAAAGTTTTTAAGAATCTTTTCTTTACAAGAATGTGTTGAACAATCTGTCTGTCCGTCCGATGGTTGGACTCCTGAACAAACTCTAAACGTTTTCAGATATCTCATTCAAACTTTTCTATTGCGTTGCCAGAGTTAAAAGGAAGATACGGTCTAAATTTGGGGCACATCGCTCAATTCTCATCTAAAAGACCATTAACCTGCCTGCTACAGTCGTGGACTAGAAGATGGCTTTTAACTATACAGAAGCTTGAGACAAAATTGTGTTGTAATGAGGCACTTTCGCTTCTTCTCTATATGCATTGGTTGAAATAGTTTATTTTGTAATGCTTATTTATTTGTTTATTTATTATTGTACATGCAAACCTAGATACGCAGTAATTATTAGCGTGTATACACTATTTTATTGTTAACTGGCAAAATGAGATAAGTTATAATTACTCTGCTCTTTCAGTGTATGCATTACACTGTAAAGTGATTCCGGACGACCGAGACTGCAATAAACACTAAATAACTTGAATTAAATTATTACTTATTACTTATTAAGAAAGGTAAGTAAGTAATAAGGAAATTTACTGACTAGTAAGTAATAAGGAAATTTACTGACTAGTAAGTAAATTTCTCGCCTGACTCAACTCAACCACTGAACTGCATTCATATAAAGTTTGAGTTTATGTTCGCGAAGTTTTTAATGTGGTCGACCAATGAATTTAATTATTCATTCATTTATGGAGTACATAAATTAATTATGATATTTATAAGGCAACGATAAATTTTACAATTTATTTCAACATAATGTATTAAAAATGTTTTTGTTTATTAATTTACAGATTAAAACTGTAGAGTCTGCCACCCGACTGACCCTGGCAACATGAACGTCAGAAACTGCAGCAGAACAGTTAAAAATGCCAATCCAAGGTCAAACATGGTTTTTGTGCTGTCTACACGGGAAACCACATGTGGAAACCTTTGTTAGACAAAGAATATAATATGCAACCGTTTCAAACACCGAGGATAAACAATTTGGTTTAGAGTATTCCAAAAGTAAACATTATTTAATATTTTTTATGATGTCTATAGTCTATGTATGCATACATACTATAATAATATTATGTTCTAGTGCGACTTAGGAACGTATTTTATTCTTAAAAATGTTAACCTCGAGACTCGATTAAAAAACCTGTTGTTACTATCTGCTTTTAATACACGAACCACAGAAACTAATTTATATCAGATTTGGATGGATGGCTGGATATCTTTTACGGTTCTGAATTTGGTTCGTTTTTCAACATTTAAATTGTGAATTGTTCCTGGAGTTTTCTGTTACATAGAAATTTAATCCCTACTTTTTTATTGTAACTGGATACTATATTGCAAGGGGATAACGCCATGTACTATTAATGTAACCATGTATGTATTAATGTAACCATGTACTAGTAATTAGTCTGTCAAAATGACAAGATCAGTACCATGTATGTACTAATTAGGCTGTCAAAATGAAATGATTTACAATTTTCTTGTAAATAAGATTGTATGAACTTATTTCCAGTCTAAGACAATTTTGCAATATTCTGTTTACCAAGGAAAACATTTTTTAATTAGTTTGTATTTCAGTGATCAAAAAGCTAAACCTATATAAAGCAATGCGCCGAGAATACGGTGCACATTTATGCAATAAAATTGATTCGAAATTTTATAGACAATACAATGTATTTCGTGTTTGTATCCCAACTTTTGTTAATCTTCATCAAAAGTACACTGTCTACTGATACAACTTGTCAAGAATCACAAAAGCATTTTGCAAAATTGTGTTTTTCTCCAAAATCAGTTAAAAGAGTTTATGACTCGGTAAAATTTTATTTATAAATTTATTTAAAAACTGCTTGGCATGTACAAGTTCTAAGTAAATGTCACTAGTGACATTTATTTAGTTAATTTCACTTACTGGTAATTACTAATTAATCCGTTCATTAATTCATTACACTGCTAGTGTAAATTGTAATTACTTAGGTTTATAAAATGCGTAAATGGGTACTGAAAAAACTGAAGAGGGACTGGAAGCTTTTTCTGCGGACTAGAGAAAACGGCAGTCCCGTTTTCAGTCTTTTCTGAACCCACTTTAAATCGTAACGAATTTTAATTTTATTCAAAAGTTTACAGCCAACCAGCCTAAAGAAGGGTGGAAAGTTGATCTAGGGAATGATGTGGCAAGACTCCATATATCAGAAGCTCTTGTCGGAAAACTGCTAAATTCAGTGATAATTTTGAAAACTCGTGTATGAAAGTACAAGTAAGAAAAGGAAACGAGCCTTATGATTACGAGGGGGATTACACTGGTTATAAAAACTTGACTCTAAGCTTTAAATCCAGCTATTCAAAAGACCATCCTGGATTTTTAAATTCTGATTTCGCTAATGTTGGTGTTACGAAATACCGTAAGTAAAAAACTATTTCTTTAACATAATTCAAGTTCAAAGGAATTGTACAGTATTCTATTAGTTATAAATATTTTTCAATACAGATGAAAATCTAAGTTTCTACAGCACCTACACAGATAGTGAAAACTTCGAAATATCAATTCTATGTTTTCCCAATGGGCAAGTTGGATGGGCTGTGTATTCAATTCACCTTCTTAATGACGCAGAAAAAAAAGTAGTCGCAGATCATATTACATCACTTGAATTTTCAGTGGACAATTCAGTAGTTATGTACGACCCTTTAAATTGTTCTTAGGATAGGGTGAACTAATATTAATGAATTTTTTTTAAAAATAACAATAAATTCTGATATTATGATTATAAATAAACCGTTGCAAAACGGGCGTAAACAAATATCGGCATGTGTGTTTATAAATGTAAATCATCATGATTTGATTATCAGAGCATCATGGTTTGATTATCAGATCACCATGGTTTGATTATCAGATCATCATGGTTTGATTATCAGATCATCATGGTTTGATTATCAGATCACCATGGTTTGATTATCAGATCATCATGGTTTGATTATCAGATCACCATGGTTTGATTATCAGATCATCATGGTTTGATTATCAGATCATCATGGTTTGATTATCAGATCACCATGGTTTGATTATCAGATCATCATGGTTTGATTATCAGATCATCATGGTTTGATTATCAGATCATCATGGTTTGATTATCAGATCATCATGGTTTGATTATCAGATCATCATGGTTTGATTATCAGATCATCATGGTTTGATTATCAGATCATCATGGTTTGATTATCAGATCATCATGGTTTGATTATCAGATCATCATGGTTTGATTATCAGATCATCATGGTTTGATTATCAGATCATCATAAGTAGCTTCCTGCGAACACATATACAAACAGACAGATCAGGTATATCAATAAAGCAGCTTCCCGAGAACACACAGACGGACAGACAGACCAGGTATATCGATAAAGTAGCTTCCCGAGAACACACAGACAGATAGATCATGCTCTAGTAGTTAGCAGAGCAAGGTAAGGTGGCGCTCTGTGGGACTTTGTATTTCTGTGACTTGTGTCATATATGCATTGCTATGTGACTTTGCAAATTTTCGAATTCTGCAGAAACTAAAAGTCCGAGGGGGCTGATTTTCAATATGGAGCAAGATATATTAATAAGTGATGTTTTAAAAAAAGATTGATCAATTTATGTGAATGCGTTCTAAAGTTATACGACCGACTCACAGACAGACAGACGGACGGACGGACAGACAGACAGCGTGACAGAGCATTCCCAGTAAATATCGTGCCGATATTTAATAAGTACAGTTAATTATATCCGCATTAGAAGATATCTAGCGGGCATCTATATTTTATGTGAGCCAGTGATTTAATTAAATGGTAAAACGTTTTTCCACTTTGGATGTTGGATTAACCTTAAAATTTAGTAAAGTAAAGAATTTACAAGAATGTCCTTTTACATTTGTCCAACTTTGTCGGTTTAACTATTTGCATTAATAAAAGATGGAATAATTCTAATTGTCAAGTACTTGGCATATGTACAGGGAGGTCGTTAACGATAAAGCCCCCCCTGGGGCCAAACCTGGCATAGTAACACCATAGTTATATACATCATTGGAAAGGGTATTTCAAGGAGAATCTATGACACTTAGTCTCATCAAAATCGGTTGATATTTACTAGGTCAAAAGTTAGGTGAAGTGAGAAAAGTCAGAAATTTCATTTAAGAAAAGTGAGAAATTATTATCTCTGCCTTTCATTAGATATGAAATTGCGCTATGACCTGCGAAGTGCTTTGTTTCATCGGCACTCACTACCGCGTAATTTATTTTCACTTTTAATCAGTCAGTGATAAATATCAGGACGGTTTAAATCATGACAGGTTATTACGGTGATAACGATGAGAAAAGGGTAATTGATCGCATTCGGTGCATAGCTTACAGAGAAGCTATGGATGACGGAGTTTTGTTTTGGTTTTGCACTATCGAAAAAGAATGGGAATAAGACCATTTCATGAGATAAGAAAACCATTGAAAACAAGGCTCAATTACGAAGATCGGGTATGGTTCGTTGATTTTTTGCGATTATGGGTCCAAGACAGTTTGAATGTTATCCTCTTTTTAAAAAACATGGAAAACACAATAGATCCAGATCAAGTTTGTTTTTTGCACGACAAAGCTCCATGCATGAAAGCATTGGCCACACTGGGACTTCTTAAAGACCACGGAGTAGACTTTTTCAGCAATGCTGAATGGCCCGGAAATTCACCGGATTGGAATCCTTGCGAAAACCTTTGAGCAATTTTGAAGGACAAATTTGAGAAAAAAATGACTCAAAAGTTTCCAAAGAATAATGGCAACATTTCTGATTTACGAGTAACCCGATTGGAAGCATTGAACGAACTTAAAGAAAACACAGATTTATTCAAGAAGCTGCTTAAATCATATCCTAACCGTTTAAAAGCAGTAAAGAAGGCTCACGGGGGTCATACCCGCTACTAAATAATAAAGTAAGAATAATTTCTCACTTTTCTTAAATGAAATTTCTGACTTTTCTCACTTCACCTAACTTTTGACCTAGGAAATATCAACCGATTTTGATGAGACCAAGTGTCATAGATTTTCCTTAAAATTCCCTTTCGAATGATGTATATAACTATGGTGTTACTATGCCAGGTTTGGCCCCAGGGGGGGCTTTATCGTTAACGACCTCCCTGTACTCTTGCTTGAAAGTTATTGTCTACAATTTCATTATACAGTGCCTTGATAATTATACAGTAGTTTCAAAGCTTCACTGTAGGCAACTTTTCAAATAGTTTAAGGTGTATTATTTGCTTATGCTTACTTGGGGAGCATAATATGTGAAGAATGTGAAGAGAATACGACAAAGTTCACGAGTACAACAAACTATTTATGATGTTCACTTTATTTTCAGCCATTTGGTGCATTGACTTGCTGTGGTTCATTTTCTGTCCCCGCATATATTTATTTCATTAACTGACAGTATAATTTTGAATGCAATTACCTACTACACTAGATTTTAATATTCGCGATATTCATGGTGTGAATAATTGGGCTGAATGTGTCTTTAATTCTTTTTAAAGATGAATAATGTGTCTACTTATTATTTAATACTTATTACTTGCCACACAATTATACTCCGACTCCAGTCATCAGAATTTTGAGAAATATCCTAAACGCTTTAAGCCATAACTAACACAAATCAATTGTACGTGATTGACAGAACAGTTTCGAAGTTATCTCAATTTTTACTAATATAGTAAAACAATAAGACAAAAACAAGAATAAAAGTAGGTACCCTATACTTTCGTAACCTATTTCATTCATATTTAAGCCCATCCGAGTTAGTAGTTATTGTGACGGAGAGCTTTGAAATTAAAACTCCAAAAATGGAGCATTAAAATATAAACTCTCAGAGTATTCTCATCATCTTGACTGTATTTCAAAACCTTTCATTATTATTTACTAGTAACGTATTAAAATGCTGGGTGCGGTTTTCGTGATTTCTTCATTCCTGGTTCTTGCTTCGGCAGAGAATCCACCTGGTGAGATCTGCTTTTAATATTTTACTAGAGTATATAAATTACAGATTATTTATACGTAGAATAGTAAATAATAGAGAATTTAAGTGACGATTTTCTAGAATTTATCTTGGATTTTTAGTGCTTAAAAGGGTTTTACTGTTTTAATTCTTAATTACAAAATAAATGCAATGTTGCAATGAATTCTTACAGAATAGAAGAAAGATTCTTTAGTCCATTAAGCTATAAATATAAATATGAACATTTTAGTTCAAAAATAAGGAAATTGTAGTTACAATAACGTAAATTATTATTAATTGTGTACTAACTGCCTTGATTAACCTGTAATTAAATAAATACCTATTTTTTGCTGCAGCCTATCGTACGATGACATTGGATGACATGATAGTAGTCGTCACTGAGGACGAAACTCGAGCTGGTGTTCATTCTTTTAAAAATTGGGGAGGAAATCTAACCTGGCCACAAAATACTATCATATATGAGTTCGAAGCAGAAACTCCAGAATGTAAGTTTCATATCTACCCATATTTTCTATATTTTACCATAATTCAATGCATACTACTTTTTTCTTTTTCTGTATTTGTGCGTTGTGTTTACAGAAAACATCTTGGTATCAATGTTATGAAATCCAAAGATTTGTCAAATTTTTTTATAATTATTAAAATTTAATATTGTATTTGATGTTGCAGCTGAGAGAACACGTCTTAAATCAGCCATGGAGGATATTAGCGCCGCTGTACCAAATTGTTTAAAATTTCGGCCAAAAAAACAGTCAGATAAACACTGGGCCATAATCAAAGTTCTGAAACCTAACGATCAGAAAGGATGGTGCGAAGCCGCTCTTGGATATCAGTCTATGTTTGAGAAGCCACAAGTGAGTCGGCATTGACTTTAATTAATGATATATATGTTATTCCGCTCATTCAAATTCAACTTTTGGTTTTGATCAAATTGCATACATAATTAATAAGTTTTTCGTATTGAAGTAATCGAACTGGCTTAAATTGTACGGTAGTGTCCTAATGCCATGATGGATATATAATAATTTTGTAGATGATTCAAA
Organism: Yoshiicerus persimilis; assembly: GCA_020352615.2. NCBI lineage: Eukaryota > Metazoa > Arthropoda > Collembola > Entomobryomorpha > Tomoceridae > Yoshiicerus > Yoshiicerus persimilis. Next base: position 7,100,867 of record CM036943.2, read on the forward strand.
TACACCCGCAATGCCCAATTGGTACTGTAGTGCACGAACTCCTCCATGCGGTTGGGTTCAGTCACGAATTCCAGAGAAATGACAGAGATGATTATGTCACCATCAATTACAACAACCTTCCCGAAAGTAAGAACAAAAAGAAACTCTTAATAAATCTTTGAAACTGTGGTAGCTAAAACATTTTCCGAGATGAAATTTTAATACTGAATGCGGCATTATCTAAAAATTAAAGATTATTACAAAATTTACTAATGTTATAATCAAATTCATTGAAAATAGAATCACATTTCACTTTTAAATGGAAATTGAAAACTTTGAAATATTTTTATGTATATTTGGCAATAATTATTTTGCAGGTTTTTGGTATAACTTCAATAAAGATGGCGAAGGAGAGTGGGCATACAACACCAGCTACTACAATGTAACATACAATTACGACAGTTTAATGCACTACCCTTCCAATGATGCTAGAGCTATTTGCCCAAATAAACCGATATTTTTTAACAAGGTAAACCAATCATTAAAAATTTCTCTTTGCTAGTAAGTAGGTATTTAATTAGATATGTTTTAACCATATCAAACGTAAACTATATAGCTTTCTATTGTAATTTTGACTTTGCACATAGCACAATCCCAATGGCCTAGGCCACGAGAGAGATTTATCGCGGTATTCAAATCTGCAAGGATTCAGTAAGGGAGATTTACTCATGATCGCTAGAAAGCATCACTGTAAGTGTTTTGATGTTTTTAGATGACAATTTGAAAAACATTTTTAAATGTATTTATTAATAAAGTACAATGTGCAACAATTTCTATAGGTAAAATAACTTAATAATTAAAATATATTACAACTTATATAGGTAAAGTTCCTAATTATGAGTGGTATCCAATAAGAGGTGCTAAAGAGTTTGACGACCATCACGCCCCTTGGAATAAACCGAAATCAAAAAGTAAAAGAAGTATTAGGAAATGAATAAAACCTGTATGTATCCAATCTAGGTCAGATTCCAGGTGTAAATTCTTCAAATCTTCTGAAGCATGAAAAATTGAAAGTAAAATTTTTGTTCCCAGTTCAAAGATTATGAAAAATTGGTCTGCATATTGGTTTTACTAATTATTGTTGTAGATAATGCTAATGTTGTAAATTATTCAACCGTATGCAATATATCATAAAATCATAAATTAAATTATTTGCTGAAATCTCAAAAGTCCTGAAGTTTGCTACTAAATAGCTAATCAAGTGATTCAATTCTAGAATTTATTTACTAATAGCAGTTAATCAATTTAATTGTCATTTTCTTGCTAATAACATTCAAGTTGGCTTTTTTTACCACATACATATGTACGTACGACAGACAACACGGGTCCATAATAGGTGGACCTAAAACATGTGTGCCGGGATATGCACAATATATTTCTTTGATTGAAGCTTGCACCGGAATATGCATAATTTCTTGCTTCCATAAAACCTTGTTCCGGAATGTGCATAATTCCTCCCTTTTATAAAATCTTGTGCCGAAATATGCATTATTTCTTGCTTCCATAAAATATTGTCCTGGAATATGCATATTTTCTTGCTTTGATAGAATCTAGTGGAATTTGCATAATTTCATGGTTCGATGGAACCTTATGGAATTTGCATAATTTCATGGTTCGATGGAACCTTATGGAATTTGCACAATTTCTTTCTTCAAACGAATATTGTAGAATTTGCATTTCTTCCTTCGATCGAATATTGTGGAATTTGCATAATTTCTTTCTTCGACCGAATCTTATGGAATTTGCATATAGCGTCTTTTTTCGATCGAACCTTGTGGAATTTGCATAATTTCTTGCTTCGAAGCTTATGCCTCAATATGCATGGCAAAATGGCAGAATTCATCCCACTCATCCCAATACTCGCAAGCTGCAAAATTAGAGCCTTCACATTAGAAAAAAACAAATAAATTATGTCCAGTGTAGTATTATTATGTAGCGGAGCTACATAATGTGAACGCTCTGTCTGTCCGTCCGTCCGTCCGTCCGTATCCACTATAACTCGAGAGCGCTTTGAGATAATTAGTTCAAGTTTAGAATACATTAAGATAAGGTCCAGTGGGAGATAAATCTAGGAGATGGGGTCAATCGGTCAATGGGTTCCAGAAATACAGTCCGAAACATAGAGCCTGCAGTACCATGTATTGCATACATTGAGTGATATAAATAAAACTTAGCACATTGAGTGGTATAAATAAAACTTAGCACATTGAGTGGTATAAATAAAACTTAGCACATTGAGTGGTATAAATAAAACTTAGCACATTGAGTGGTATAAATGAAACTTAGCACATTGAGTGGTATAAATAAAACTTAGCACATTGAGTGGTATAAATAAAACTTAGCACATTGAGTGGTATAAATAAAACTTAGCACATTGAGTGGTATAAATAAAACTTATCAACGATCAACCAATGATCATTGCCGATGATCTACAGATGATCAATCAATGATCAACACTGACTTCTCCGCTACATACTTACGCCGTTTTGCACAACGGGTTTATTTACTTTTCCTTATTATAATGTTAGTACTCCCTCAGAAATGGTCTGCTATGAAAAGAATTAAAGAACTGAACTTACAATTGAATGTGGCTCCCATCACCCAGACAGGATCTTTAAGAAAATTTATTTACCACAGTTCGTATTTATTAAGTTTTTCGCCTCCTAGTTTGGCATTTAAGAGGTCCGGACACTAGCCGGCTTTAATATCTCCCCGTAAATCGTATAGACTAATTATTCTAGGTTTTAGATGACATCTTCCTGGTCAAGTTTGGTTAGGAAGTTCTTTCAAAATAATCATTTGGGTGACCTCCAGAGCCCCCCAAATGTCGCATTTTTGGTCACTTTTTGGTGTAAATATGGGAAAAAGAAAAGAAAGGAAGGAAAGAGATGAAGGTATGCATTAATGTACCTTACGGGGAAACGGACCGTTCAAATAATATATGCGATTTATGGGTGATTAAGGAGGTCATAAGGAGTGTTCAGTGTGAATATGAACCTCATCGGACCACTTTGGGTGGGGAGGGGTGGGACCCCCAAATGGGGGGTAGGTAGGTTTTGAATACAAAACATTCTTCTACATATAAATAGTCGTCGAACGCCACTGATCTTACATCTCTACCTATAACCGTTCTCAAGATACACCCATATTTACACCAAAAAGTGACCAAAAATGCGACCTTTGGGGGGCTCTGGAGGTCACCCAAATGATTATTTTGAAAAAACTTCCTAACCAAACTTGACCAGGAAGATGTCATCTAAAATCTAGAATAATTAGTCTATACGATTTACGGGGAGATATTAAAGCCGGCTAGTGTCCGGACCTCTTTTAGTAAAAAGTACCCCATTGTCTGGGCATTTCCAAATAAAATTTTCTGTTTTAAAGCGAAATTAGAACTCCAATCTGAAATAGACACGACATACGACATTATAGAAAACATTACCTGCACTTTTAACATGCAACTTTAACACCTAATGGTCCTAATGTATAAATAAATAATAAATATCACCTCTTTACTATAAAAATTACAAAATGCTCACTTGACTTCATCTAATGACTTAACAACAGGATATTCCCGACCGATATTATAATAAACACACATAATTCGATTTCTCTCGCAAATACTTCGATCGTTAAAAGGCCGAAGAAGATTTTGTGCTTCCGGATTCTTATTGTCAGCATGCAAGACAATTACCTTGAGTTGTTGAGTTTTTGGTAAAAACATCAAACAGTCTATAAAACAATAAACCATTACAAAACGGCTATATCACAGTAGTGCAACCGTAATATTTTTAATTTATTTTAAAAATTTGAAATTATTTCAAACTATTTAAAAAAGTTTGAAAATATTTCAAATTATTCAAAAATGTTTGAATTTATTTAAATTTATTCAAAAGACGGGTCATCAGCTCAGTCTACGACATATAGTGGTCGCCAGTACGGACTGCGACACATACCACAACATACACACACCATCCAATACATAACATACGTATAGTACGAACAGTTTAACCTCCCCCTTTAAGGGGAAGGCGTCACCCAATTTTGCTCATTTACGAACTTGTTCATAAGGAGAACCTATATTTTCATAATGTGAAAACAGATTGTAAAAAAGTTTAACCGTTCTTGAGTTACAGCGCTATCTCACTAACTAACTGACTGACTAACTAACTGACTGACTAACTAACTAACTCACAGACAGACAGTCCAATCGCATACAGTAGTTGCACTACTGAATAAACCATTACAAAACGGCTATATCACAGTAGTGCAACCGTAATATTTTTAATTTATTTTAAAAATTTGAAATTATTTCAAACTATTTAAAAAAGTTTGAAAATATTTCAAATTATTCAAAAATGTTTGAATTTATTTAAATTTATTCAAAAGACGGGTCATCAGCTCAGACTACGACATATAGTTGTCGCTAGTACAGACTGCGACACATACCACAACATACACACACCATCCAATACATAACATACGTATAGTACGAACAGTTTAACCTCCCCTTTTAGGGGAAGGCGTCACCCAATTTTGCTCATTTACGAACTTGTTCATAAGGAGAACCTATATTTTGATAATGTGAAAACAGATTGTAAAAAAGTTTAACCGTTCTTGAGTTACAGCGCTATCTCACTAACTAACTGACTGACTAACTAACTGACTGACTAACTAACTAACTAACTCACAGACAGACAGTCCAATCGCATACAGTAGTTGCACTACTGAATAAATAAAGAAGACTAGGTGAATAGCGCATTTGTAATGCAATAATACGTTTACTTCTCAATCTCTTCGCTGTATTATATTAATGTTTTGGGCTGACCTTGCTTCCTCCGTCTGTTATTTCAAGCAACTGTACGGATTTTATGGATGATTTAAAGCAAAATGGACGACAATTCACGTTGGTAGATATGTGTTCCTCCCAAATGACTCGCAGAAATGGAGAGGTGAAACTTGGCAACTTCTTGGTTTCGTTTACCGATGATGATTGACTTGATTAACGTCATATTTGGCAACTTCGTAGTGGGCACAGAAAATTCAGTATGTGCGAATTTAGGGCTTTCTATTTCTAGACATTACTTGCCCCTCTAATCACGATTCAATGGTTACTTTTGCTCCACAAAGGAAAAAATTATATGTTGTAGCCCTTCAAAAATAAGGCTTAGTTTATGTAGGTGTCCCTATACCTAAAATGCATCCCTGATTTTATAGGGAATTAAAACGAAAAATATTCCCTATGTTGGCCATGTTAAGTTTTTTTTGCGCCGACTTCATTTTGAGGAATTTGGCCGAGGATTTCACAACATTTAAAAGTTGGAGCAGTTAAAGGGATACCATGGGCAGTTTTTAAGAAAAAATTGGCTGCGGTTCATTTCATTTCGATTTTTAATTGTCTTTCAAACATTTGGCAAAAATGACCACTTTTTAGCAGAAAAGACGGATATGCAGTCCCTTTTTGGCATTTATTTTCGCAAAGTAAAAGCGTTACTTAAGGGTAATTAATAATTACCAAGTTGACATCGCAAGCCAACCAATAATATTTGAATATGAAAAGGTCGAAAATAGAAATCATTTCTTCGGCGCGCGCGTAGGTAACAAGCATTAAAGTAAGAGTTATAAAGATCTGAATGTAGCATTTGTGTCAGAATGTAGAGTGCATCATATTACTCCCGTGATACCCAATTAAATAAAAGTCCATAATTACGATAATATTACATGCACCAATGCATGTAAAAGCTATACGTATATAGCGCGCGCGCGCGATTATGCATGACATACTTCAGAAAAAGTTGAAAATCAGAATTTATACATATCCCGTGATGCAAAATACTATAAGAAGCCACAACTATGATACTATTGTGTTCGCCCATGTACGCATAGCGCGCGCGCTTATGCATGATATACTTCAGAAAAAGTTGAAAATCAGAATTTATAAATATCCCGTGATGTATAATACTATAAGAAGCCACAACTGTGATACTATTGTGTGCGCCCATGTACGCATAGCGCGCGCGCGCTTATGCATGACATACTTCAGAAAAAGTTGAAAATCCGAATTTATACATATCCCGTGATGCAAAATACTATAAGAAGCCACAACTATGATACTATTGTGTTCGCCCATGTACGCATAGCGCGCGCGCTTATGCACGATATACTTCAGAAAAAGTTGGAAATCAGAATTTATAAATATTCCGTGATGTATAATACTATAAGAAGCCACAACTGTGATACTATTGTGTGCGCCCATGTACGCATAGCGCGCGCGCGCTTATGCATGACATACTTCAGAAAAAGTTGAAAATCAGAATTTATACATATCCCGTGATGCAAAATACTATAAGAAGCCACAACTATGATACTATTGTGTTCGCCCATGTACGCATAGCGCGCGCGCGCTTATGCATGATATACTTCAGAAAAAGTTGAAAATCAGAATTTATAAATATCCCGTGATGTATAATACTATAAGAAGCCACAACTGTGATACTATTGTGTGCGCCCATGTACGCATAGCGCGCGCGCGCTTATGCATGACATACTTCAGAAAAAGTTGAAAATCAGAATTTATACATATCCCGTGATGCATAATACTATAAGAAGCCACAACTATGATGCTATTGTGTGCGCCCATGTACGCATAGCGCGCGCTGGCTTATGCATGACATATTTTAAAGAATTGTGAAATCCTGAACGTATTCACCATACGTGCTGCCCAGTACTATAATGGTAACAACTTTGATAATATTATCTGTGTGATCACTGTGTTCGCTATGTACTCTACAACAACAAACAATCAATTACTTAATATATGTTTATCACATGCAATTTGCGGCATCTGATCACTAAATAATGGTTTATACATACATATAATAACTCCTACACTTCATTAAAGTAATATAAATCCTACACTTCACAAAAGTAATATAAATCCTACACTTCACAAAAGTAATATAAATCCTAGGCTCCATGACAGTAATATATAAATCCTACACTCCATGAAATTAGTGCACCAGTAGTGACACCGTTCAGTGAGTTTTAAGTTAAAGTTGATGATTAAAAATGATTTGATGAGAGACAAAGTGCTAACAAAATGAGTAAAAGTGCTAACAAAGTAGATAAAAGGAAATTGATTGCGACGCACACACGCAATGGTGACCTGGAAATAAAATGAAAAGCAAGTCGAGGAAAGAATACAATGTGGATAATCTTAAAGGTAAGTATATTTCAGTTTTCATGCATATCAGACTACTAAACTACTATGTTGTACTATTGCTGTTGCACTGTAAAACAGCAGTATCTTGTATACCTTGAATAGTGATAATCACTAACACTGCCGACTGCTGCAAGCACGGAATGATAAAATGTTTTGCATTAAAAACAATTTCAAAATATTATTCATAATCGTAGACTCTCATTCATCGTGATTTCATTTACATTGCTTCATAATTCACTTCACAACTAAAACCGTAAAAAGGGTATCTCTTGTAATACAAGACAAACAGAACCCCTACTTTGCACTCTATATCACAAAATAATAATAAGCATACACTACTAATAACGTGGTAATAAACACGGTGTAATAATCTTAATCTCAGTTTATTCAGAATATATCCAATTAGAATTCATTCAAAGTACATTTCTGTATAATTTAAAATATTGCATAGGTTTCTAATTGCATAATAGATGCCATGAACATATATATTTCAGAATTTCAAAAGTAAACTACATTTCCGAAAAGTTAAGCAATACCTATGGAATTCAAATAGCATGAGAACAAAGCTATGTAACAATCATTTTCCTTTGTATTATTAGCATATGTAAATATGTGGAGGACTTCTTAGTCTCCTTAAGAAAAGTCTGCTTTTCATATTATTCCTTCAACTGTTTTACTTTTTCTTTACCTTTACTACTAACTATTTTTGTAGCAATGCAAAGTACTTAAAGCTTATACTGTATTTTGACGAAGTTAATTAGCTAATCAACTTATTTCATTACAAGCTAATAAGTTACCTTACTTACATATAACTTGTTAGTGTGCTACAGACAGTTTTTCTTAAAATATATGCGCACATATATTTGCATGTTTACCATACAAGGCCAAAAAATAAAAAGTGAAATTAAATAGTAAATGTAAATGATGCCACAATCATTAGTAAATTAAAAGCGGAAAGTAGTCATTTGAAAGAGTTGTGTAACAGCATACGCAGAATATAAGGCACATTGTTTACATATGTCTTTCTTGTGGTTCCCACGTTGGGATTTCTTTTCTTAAGCAATTTCTTAAGCATCAGGAATTGCCAAAGTATTGGCGTCCGAAGTACGAGTGAAATTCATGAATGCACTGATCATCAATCCGATGAACATTGTAATGAGACCAAGAAGCCTTTGACCACCAGCCCGAATTATTCTTGAATGTAATATTGCATCTCGAGCGAAAACCAAAATCTACACAAAATCAATGAATTTCAGCAGTGTTAGGAAATTTATTCTAATTTGTTTTCATGCAAGTATTTAATTATGCAAGCCAACTGCCTTATTTTCCCTACCTGTGTAGGCGCTAGATTAGCAACATTAACAAAAGTCAATTCTATTGCACCGTCTGTGTTTGCAAATTGAGCTGCCCTAGAAGAGGAAGCTACATTTGTTGCAAAAGAACTTAATGGTACTGCGGTCCCAGCTCCAACAAAACCAGCCCGTTTAATAAGCGGAAGACCAAACTTAATAAAAGATATGATTGCTGTGCCGGCTAAAACGACACCTCCGCCAACAAATCCTGCGATTTCTTCCGTCCTTGTAAAAAATTGCAAAAGATATTAAGTAGTCCATTCTGTAATCAAAAGTTGAATAACTGAAATGTGAATATAAAGTGTACCTCCATTTTGCAGACTCAATACTCTGTTTTGCGACTGATTTTACTCCCGGTGTGGCATTATTCATCGCGTCTTTCACATTAGAAACCAATGTCGTTGTAGCACTGCTTTCTCTTTCGACACTTCTGGTTATTACACCCTTTTCGTCTTTGTCAATATTTTCATTTATGTCGGCTGTCTTTTGATTCCCAGCGTAATGAATGTTACCATCATTGTCAGTTTGGATCACTTTGTCATTCCCAGGTATTTTGACTATTACCTTATCATCTTCGTATGATTTAATCACAACGCTCACCTCATCTCTCTTTACATCCTTCTCTTTTTCAGATGTCTTTTCTTTCTCAGGTTTCTCCTCATTCTCAGTTTTTTCGCCCTTTACAGATTGTTCTCCCTTCAGATCTTTTTCCTCCTTTTCAGTTTTCTCGTCTTTGTCAAGCTTCCTCTTTTCCTTTTCAACTTTCCTATCTTCGCTATTACTTTCAGCCGAGTTACCACTACTCTCTTCACTGTCGAACTCTTCTGAAGCAGATGTATTGGAAATCGTGGTTGCCAATTCTGGATTATATCCATATTTTACCTTAAGTTCTTTTATTTCGCCATTATACTGATCCAAAATATGGAAAACGTCATCAAAAGCTGTACTGATGGCCTTCTGTATTACGGCCGTTGTGTCAGTGTCATTTTTGTTTACCAAATCAACTATTTTCTGAGAAAATACAATACTTCTGACGTTAAGTTCTGTAATAAGATTTTCAAAAAGATATTCCACTTCTTCGTGGAGGCCATGCAAATAATGTTCTTTATTGACTTCTATTTCCATCCGTTCCCTATAAAAGTTCAGTGAGTACATCGACAGCCGTATCGCGTCCCACATTGTAGAACTTGTAAACCATGACGGAGTTTTATTTTTCTGTTTTGGTTGGGGTTCCACAGATTCGTTTTCTTGGTAGGGGTAGAGGTTTAATGATTCAGCAATTAATTCTCCGGCAAACTGATATGGGTTTGAGGAATAAGTTCGGGCACCACTGAAAAATAGCAATTTGAAAACAATTTCATTACATTGATTATCATAGTGAAAACAAAATGCAGAATGCATTTGCCACCACGACCGATATAAAGTATCTTATCTATACCCAATCTTTTCTTTCCTAAATCATATTAATATATTACAACTAATTACAATGGCACAAAGTATATTTTGTGGTACGATACTTTGGTTTTGCAAAACGTGACGTAATAGAAACCTAAAAAACACCAGCAGAACAACTTTAATCCACAAGTGCCATTTAGTTATTCAATTTCAAAAGATTTCCCCATCCAATTTTTTAAGCACTAGCAATAATATTATTCACTGTCGGAAAAAAAATTTATTTACCTTGTTGCAGTACTCTTTATACGGCTTGGGCGTGATTTTATTCGTGGCCCTCTGAACCGACCATTTACAGAGCAAATAAAAGTAGAAATTACAAGCAGAGCAATTGCAATTTTCATGGCTTTACGCATTATTCTTATTTGACCCAGAAGTTATGAAGCCAAATATTTAATACTATTTAAATGTCTTCGAATATAGAGAAGTTAGACAGTTGCTAAACTTTAACACTTTTGGATATTACAATTGAAAAGTACTTCCTTTGTCAAACTTCCTTGTGTAACAAATCGAAAAGCCTTTTCCAGCAAATCTTAATTTACAATTCATGTGTACACCAGTAAAAGAATAAAACTAGTAATGAAAGGATATCCATAAACTAGTAAAATCTTCCGAAATCTGTATGCAAAAAATCTTCCGATTATTTCAACGTAACCACTAACCATGCAGAGTAGGGCTTGATAGGAAAACCGTCTTAGCACTACGTGGTACTATCCAACTCAACACAAAAACTCAGAATGTTATTAATTCGTTGAAATTACGCAATGCATTCATTTCTAAAAGAAGAGCTTAAGAATATGAAAACTGCAAACATTTTATGAGAAAAGTTGTAACGTAGTATCGCAAATACTAGTAGATTGATAACACACTTCAGTTATTTTCTGACGACTATTATTAATTTTTGATTTTTCCCAAAATATGTCAATTACACTTCAACAAAACTAGATTTTAAGTAAGGTACTCTTAATTATTCAGCGATTCTAACTGTATCCGATGCAGAAAGGCAGACAGAGAGAAACAGAGAGTCCACATGCTTATAGAAGCGTCAAGTAAAAGCTACTTGCACTTTTGGTGACACAAGATATTCATGAGAAGCATTGTCTTTCCTTGCAAGCATGTATAATCTTTGTATGTAAAGTAAAGTTTGTTTACGTTAACGCTGATTGATTAATAACGCTTACCAACCAAATAAAGCTCTATATGCTTACTTGTGGCTTATACAATAGAAATGAATTGATGATTGGGATATCCGTGCATTATGCTCACACTATGTACAGAACGGAAATTCTTATTCACCACCATATACGTTTTACATCATAATAAATACAACCAGAGCATTTTCCGTGTTTTTGCTAATATTGCTCAATTCTACGGATTAGTGATGCTGTGGAGGGTTTGGAATACTTTATAGGTCTTCATTTAGTTATAAAGATGTATGAATTATTTCGTATTCATTTTAGAAAGCGAATTATTAAACAAGCCAATGATGATTGCTCCGCTTTTAGTAAATATTATATACATATGCAACAGAGCTCTATTAGCATCAGAGAGAGCAGCATGTACTGTTGACAAATCTTAATAATTTGTACGCGTTTTTCGACAATACATTTTTATAAAAATTCCCAAATTGCAATTGATATCGCTTTTAGCTAATGATTTACAACAATTTATTTATTACCATATCAATTTCCAAAAAACGGTACTGTACTACGGGTTTTCTAAAACCAAAGCCATTATGCAATAGGATTCTTTCTAATTCTCTAAAGTGTAAATACAAATTGTATGGTTTACATCACAAACGAACTGGTACTCAATTTCACTACACACTTTTAGTGTCACGAAGTAGGGTAAATCTTACTGCAAAAGCTGTAAATATAAACAAAAATATGCAACCTTATTGTAGTTAACTAAGCTTTCCCAAATAGAAACAAGCAAAATATTAGTCCAAGAATTTCTTTACTTTGCATGATGTGTTTTGATTGAATCCTAACAAAAAAAACTTGTGAGAACGACAACAACTGCATATTGTATTGTAAATTGTAGAGAGATATATCACATAGAGATATTTGTACCCCAAAAAATTAATTGTTCCCATTCCAAAGTTCTTAACTTCCCAGTATGTCACATTAAATTAGACCACATATATTTTCCAAATAATAATAGCAATGAATGTAATTATTACAAACAATGTTAAAGCGTCAAGATGTTAAGTATGCTACAAGTGTAGAAATGTAATATAAATGTTCAACAGAATGTATGGTGTACAATTATACTTTCCTTTCTGGAACTAATACTTTCTTTAATGCACATTTGATAACATTTTATATATTATTCATATTCATTTTTATTCATACCGTGTCACAATTCCCAAATAAAATAGCTTAAATGATAAAGAGCGTATTATACTAATAAATCAATTTCGTATTTGAATATGATTTATGACCACTTAACAAATCAATCTTTTCAGAACTAATTAATAGGAACATAACAGTAGGTAATTCTGAATACCAATATAAAAGTACTCTTGTGATTACTACTACATTATAATGTTAATTACTATAATTACTATAATGTTAAGAAGTACAGCTAAATCTGTGCCTCATAGGATAGCTGCATTATAATGCAATAATAACACTATTTAATAGTAATTAATAAGATATAATATTGTAATCTAACAAAGAAATCATATCATGATAAACCAAATGCAGATGTTCATTAGCTAATTTTAAATGTTGATTATGAAGAGGCTATTTCCTCTTCGCCTGGCATGCATTTAAACGCGACCCCAGGTATCATTATCTGATCCTCGGTTAAAATTCAAAAATGCACCCATGAGCAATCCGCAAAACATTGAAATAAGTCCTCCATTATACCGCAAAAATCGGAATCTTTGCATAGCTCGTCTAATTGGATAGAATACCTGCACAAAAAGAGATGAGGTTGCAATTGGCTTTTGTATCCTAATTCTAAAATCGAAGTTAAAAATCTTTTACCTGTGCAGATGCATGGGCTACATAATTTGATAAAGCTGTCTCGGTTTCATCGGGTGTCACAACGACCGGGGTTTCAGGGGGAGTTAGAAAAGCAGTTCTAGCAAGGTTAGATAAAGTCGTATTGGCAACATTTGACGGAGAAGCTGACTCAGCCACAGCAGCTCCACACTTTTTTAAAAGTGGAATGCCGAACTTTAGAAATGATATGATTCCTGTTCCAGCTACTACCGATCCACCTCCAATAATCCCCGCGATTTCTTCAGATCTAATATTAAGTGAAAACAAATCAGTAAATTATCAAAGTTACACTACTCTCGAAATGCATATAATTTTACCTCCATTTTGCAGCTGCAACTGCCTTTTTTGTTAAATTCCCTGTTAAAGATTTGGCCCCATATGTGAGATTGCCCAATGAGTCTTTTCCATTTGAAACCATCGTTGTGACAACTTTGGTTTCCTGTTCTTTAGTTGCTTCTGCACTGGGTTTCTGTTTATCTTTTTGGGTAGTGCTAAAAATGTTTGCGGCTAACTCTGTAACATCACCTTTGGTTTTATCTTTACTCCTCTTATCTTTCTCAGTTTTGAGATCTCCCGTCTCCTCTACCTCAGTTTTGGGAGTTTTCTTATTTCCATCTATCTCTGCTTTGGAAGTATTTTTTGTAGATTTTTCTTTCTCACTTTTGGCTGTGTCATTGTTCGCTGATTCGTTTTCATTCATTGTAGTGTCTCTGTTGGTTGTCTCTTCCTCAGTTTTAGAAGTGTTTGTCCACTCTTTCTCTGGCTTGGTGGTGTCCTGGCTAGCTGATTCTTTCTCTGCTTTTGCAGGGTCCTTGTTAGATGATTCTTTCTCTGCTTTTGTAGAGTCCTTGCTAGATGATTCTTTTTCGGCTTTTGTAGAGTCCTTGCCAGGTGATTCTTTCTCGGCTTTTGTAGAGTCCTTGCTAGCTGATTCTTTCTCTGTTTTCGTTGAGTCCTTTTTACTAGAATCTGTTTCTGCTTTGGTTGAGTCCTTGTTACTAGAGTTCTTTTCTGCTGTGGTAGACACCTTGTTACTAGAATTCTTTTCTGCTGTGGTAGACTCCTTGGTGTTTGTCTCTTTTTCAGGTTTCCCATTGGGTGCCTCTTTACCACTATCAGTACTCTTTTTGGGTGCATTCTTGTCAGTTTTCGTTGTTTCCTTGTTTGCCTTCACCTCATGTTTTGTAATCTCCTTGTTAGTTGACTCTTTCATTACATTACTTTCAACTTGCTTTGGGTTTTTTGCCACATTTGGAGGCTCCGATTTTTCTGAATAACTACTCACTTGTGGTTTTCTGTTAGCATTTGCCATTTTTCGGCCAGATCTACCTCTTGCACCTCTAGGAAGACGTTTACGACCATACTCTGATGTAAATCTACTGCCGTCATCGCCGTGTAATGTTTCATTAAGGGATCGGAGAGGCCATCTTTCATTTTTGTAGTCATTATTCAACTGCTGTTTGCTATTGTCATCCGTCATATCGGAAATCATCACCGCGTCTGGAACACTCGTCAAATTACCGTCTGTCGTCACAGAAAACCTTAATGCAGGTGTGGTAGGGATATCTGATTCCTGGATGTTGTACAGAGATGCATTTGAAGATTCAGCGATTATTTCTCCGAGGAATGTATGTGGATCTGTAGAATAACTATTAGTCCACGTATATTAAATTATGTCAGTTAACACAAATCGTCACAACTAAAATGCTAAATGAAATCCAGACAGATATAATTCCATGCGAGAACAAGCTGTGCTTTATAATTCATCTGCTGGCGTATAGTAGAATTGCATACATTCTTCAAGCACAAGAAGTTTGACCTAATTATATTAATGTTAACTTTCATTCGCTTAGCAGACTGTAGAAGCTGACTGTATCAGATTGCATATATCTCAGAATTCAAAAAATTCTTCTGAAATTAATCGGAAATAAACGAAAACAAAACAATTTACCTATTTTCCTCTTGTTTTTCCAGTCTTGAGCTTGGTATCATGCGTGGCGTATACCGACCAACCCCAATCGAAAAACAGTTAAAAATTACTGTCATTATAATGACATGCTTTACGTATGTAGCCATAGCTACCTAAAGGCGTTAGCCAAACACAGATTTTGAAATCGTGTAATTTGTTTGCTGATTTGTTGTGTCTCCGTGAAAATATGTGAACTGATTTGCAATAATGTTAACTTTGCACTGTTGTAGTAATGTTAAATAATGAATTACGTAGTAAAAATGGTAACAGTGAGAATGAAATGTGAAAGCAACAGTATGACGAACATCAGTGAACAATATGATCATCAACGAGATTAAGTAGAACTATTTTATACAATCATGGAAAAAAACCGATGTTTACTTTTTGTTCCTATTAAGTAGTAAACTCAACATCATGTAATAATTGTTTTCCATTCTACCCTCTATGTAATGCAGTCATTGCCATGTACTACACACAAATGCAAGTGGATGAGAGTGCAGTAGAAATGCAGGGTTCAGATTGGTATCGAATTGACTACACTGTAAAATAGTATCGGAAAATGTAGACTTACAATTTCAAAATGCGTAAGAGGTAAACGATCATTCCACATTGTTGACCCTGATCTTAATTTAATCTATTCGATTAATGTATTACCGGATTTATTAATTTTTGTCAGTTTAACGTTTTTTAGCACTAATTAGTGATTTCCGAAAGTCGGTTATTTAGTATAAAGATTGACGGTCAAGTCGAAAAGTTAAAGTATCCATCAATTCCACCTCAGGCTTACAAGCATATTATTTTAGTTGGGTGACATAGCAGTCATGCAAAGTAAGATGTGCCTTCGTCTACAGACTAGAATGAAATGTGTTTATAGAATTGATGATTGATTAATCGTTCTTAAGAACTCTAAAGAGCAATGTTTGCACACTGTTTAATGTGACACACAAACAACAAGTGCACTGCTTGTTTTGAGTTATTACATATCAGCACCTCCGTACCAAAAGATGCTGACGTTATTAGAATACAAATAATCGCTTGTCTAGTTATAGAATTATTATTGTGAGCGTAATAATTCCTTTCGATACTTGAAATGGTTACATAGGTACTCCAAACGCTGTTTAATAATCCGTTATATTTTGTTAAACTACAATGTACAGGAAGATTTATTTGCAACCCGACCGTTTTACTTAATATAGCATTTGTATAACTTGTCTATTTTGAAATGACTAAATGGCCGAATTGCCAAATGTTTTGCTCCAATAACCGGCTCCGTGAGACTACAGTTGGATCTTTTTTAAAAAAGTACACATAGTAGGATCGAAAAAGAATCACCCTGTATATTAATGCAGTATGCTAAACTTCCGAACTCGTGCAGCTCCCGAAAATTGTAGTCATGAAATGCTGCTGTACATGAAAAGTATACATGAAAATTACCCAAAAAAGGTTATACAAAATAACTGACACATCGAAAGTCAATTCTTTTGAGCTGATCAGTTCTTCCGGTTTTCGCACACTCATACAGGTGGTAATTAATATTTGCCCCTTAAAATTGAAATTCAATCCTTTTAATATTACTGGAATGTGCAGATTATATGATTATACGAATAATGTACATATTGTGCAATGAATATACCAACGTTGAAACCGTTCAATGTAACAGTAGGGAAAACAAAAGTAAATGCCGAGAGTCCATTTTCTAAATGGATTAGATGGTCCTCCTTAAACAGGGTACGTATAATATCCTGTAGTGAAGCTTTGGCATAAAGTATAGGATTTCAAACTTCTTTGTTTACGTTTTTCCTGATTGATTTACGCTTTAACTACAGATTATAATGTTATTGTAAATGATGATTGAGACGTCCGTAAATGTTGTCATTGCTCTTTTTCTATCTAGTTATTCTGATTCTTCTATGTAATACCACGGATCGTAATAAGATTACATATGTTGGTCATATGGTACGCTTGTCAAATGAAAAATTGTGATATAAAGACCAATAAATGCAGTATGTAGTTAGATGCAAAAGTAAAACTTTCTTCATTGCTTGTGTTATCCCCCTTCGGTATCTTTAGTATTTGCTGCTCTCATTTTGATTTACTGGTCACGAAGAATTCCACTTTCTTATCTTTGTTTCACAATGAATTGTTCATATTGTAATAGACAATTTACCAGAAGTGAGACTCGGGACAGGAGAAACTTAATAAAAGACAGAACTGCTAATGCAGGTATAATTGCTGCTAAAAGAGAAGCGGAAGGCTGGGAACCCATTCCCCGCGGTGGAAGATATGACGTCTGCTTACCTTGTCAAGGGGCCATTGTACGAATTGCAGATCGTCAAGTTGAAGTGGAACAAGCACAATTTGGAGAAGATCAACCTCCTATTCTGCAACCGGAGGAAATAATCAATAATCAACCACAACCTGCAGAAAACGAAGAACAAGAACAGGCCATAGGCGATCAAGATATGCCAGCAGGGCAATTAGAAGAGAATCGTCAGGTTGAGAATCATCCAGTGGAAGCTAACGACGAGGCAATGAATATTTCCGGAAGTGAACATAATACGTCAGGCGAGTCTGCCAGTACAAGTGGATCGTCAAATCCTGAACAACTGGAAAGGTTAATAGAAGGTGAAAATCGACACTCTCTAGATTTCGGAGAAAATTCAACTTTCACCAATGAAGAGTTTCATGTTTTACTGGGGGTGAATAGAGAGAATTTCACAACGTTGCACATTGCCGTAAGGCCCTATCTGCATGCATCTCCTAGGCGAATAACGCAAAACGCATTGGCCATGTTTTTAATGAAACTTAGGCTGGGTATTTCGCAGCGCGCCATTGCGGCTCTATTTGGTTATCCCCATCAATCAAGCATCAGCCAAAATGTGAATAAAATTCTTGAAATTCTCCACGATCGTTTTGTGCCTCTTCATCTCGGCTACAACCACATAACTAGAGAGGATTACATTGCTAACTGGCATACACGACAAGCGGAAATTCTGTGCCAAGTCAACAATGAAGGAGAACACCCAAATGCAATTACTATACTCGATGGAACTTACATTTACATCCAGAAACCCAGCAACTTTGTTCTACAGAAAGAGACCTACTCTGTTCACAAGTATAGGAATCTCGTTAAAGCCATGATGATCGTAGCTCCGAATGGCAAAATATTAGAAGTGGAATGTTGTTATTTCTCCAATGGCCTAAACAACGATGCAAGCATTTTAGTGCAAGATCCTGATGGATTTTCTTCGTTTTTTCGTGACAACGATGTGATAATCTGGGACCGAGGCTTTAGAGATGCACAGCTATTAGCGAGTAACTTAGGCTTTCAGCCTATGATGCCTCACGTGTTACAGCGAGGGGCAACGCAACACAGTGACATTGAAGCTAACGAATCCAGAGTGATCACAAAAATGCGGTGGGTTGTGGAAGCCATCAATGGGCGCATCAAAAACCAATTTAAGTTTTTTGATAAAGTGGTGTCTATCAAGTATTTGCCACAAGTTGCAAGATACTTTAGAGTAGCTTGCGCATTAATAAACGCTTTTGGACAACCAGCTTTGGTGAACACTGCAGAGACAAGTTGCAGAAGATATGATCCGAAATCTTAACATACGAAACCTTTTGTATGAGAAGCTGGACGGAGACAATCTCATCAATTCACGCGTGACTGCTTGGCTCCCCATACTTGCCCATGATTTGAATGATTTTCCTGTTTCAACGGAGGATGACGTGAGGAGTATAACGTTTGGAGTATACCAACTCAAACTTGCTCGACCATACACGGACGTGCACATGACGGAAGATAGATATCTCCTGCGTTATCAAAGGATTGAACCAAATCTTCTGCGGATTGACATGTCGAGTAGACACAGATCCAATGTACGGTATGCATTATTGATACAGTACAGACCAAACGGAATCGGACAAGTTGACATATTAGGGTGGTATTGCAGATGTAAGCAACTTTAACTGTGTATACATTTTATTTTCTAGTACATGTACTTTATTTAAATAGTAAATACATTTGATTTTTGTAGGCGTTATTGGCCGCCGTACGGTCGGATGCTGTGCACACATTGCAAGTGTGCTGTGGTACATGGGTTACGCCAGGCATTTCGAAGAAGCCATGGCACCGAAAGAAGATTTGGGTGAACAAATTATAAACGCCGACGAGTACGAAGCTGCTCTTCGTGATGCGGCTTAGTTAATGTTTTTACTTTGAACTGTCATACAATTTATTCTACTTTTTCATTTTTCAATTTACATAAGCGTTGGATATTACGCATTATTCAAAATATTCATTTTAAGTATACGTCTACAGTCCCTACAAAGTGTACTGCAATAATTACAAGTAAGGAATACAATAGCTTTGCAATTTTAATTACTTCAGTATATTGTAAAAATTGTAGTGTGGGCAGTTGTAAGTGCACCCCCTTTTCAATGTCGCGTTGGGATAAATCTGGCTAATTGTATATGTATGAAAGCTTAACTTCGACTACGTGTTAGTTGATTTGGAATTTCTAAGGCAGACATTGTTATTGTTACGTGAAACGTTAAATTGCGCTAACAAAGAGTGCTCTTAGCTAATACACATTGTTTCCAAAAATTCTGACCGTATTGTACTACAGGAAATATAATTGTACACTTATATACGGGATTACTGCGCTTATAAGCAGTACTATTCGTTTTTAGTGTTACCTAATAAACATCCGTATTTGGATTATGATGATTTCATTTCTTTATCAGATTAAAGTATTACAGATAGACAGTTAATGTTGTATGAATTATTATTATTGTAGTATAATATACAAATCCTAAGAGGTACAGTTTTTTCTGGATTCCATAGCACAGGAAAAATAATGTATTGCTATGCAATTAATGCAGATTACTTACTGTTATGTCACTATGCATTATGTCCCTCAAAAATTGATTTGTTAAGTAGTTATTAATAACATTTATTTCAGAAATTGATGTACTAAGATTTAAATTGTTTTATTGATTTTATTGAACTTTATCTTTTATGGTATTATATTTGGGAATGGTGACACGGTTAATTGTTAAATGAATATGAATAATATACAAAGTGTTACCGAATATGCATTAAAAAACAATTTGTTCAAGAAATTCATGCAAAGTTGTACTTCTGGAGCCCCAAATTCTGTTGAACATTTATATTAGATTCGTACATTTGCAGTAATATTCTTCGCTACTAGATAATTTGTCATAATTAATTCATTACAGTTATTATTTAGACAATACAATTTAATACGCCGTGGGTATGTATTTCAAAAAAAAGGTTTTGTATCAAACTACGAAGTTTTATTAAAATAAGCTAACTGGCATTAGTAGTTAATGTATTAGGTCAAATTACAGTATAAGCTTTAAGTACTTTGCATTGCTACAAAAATAGTTAGTAGTAAAGGTAAAGAAAAAGTAAAACAGTTGAAGGAATAATATGAAAAGCAGACTTTTCTTAAGGAGACTAAGAAGTCCTCCACATATTTACATATGCTAATAATACAAAGGAAAATGATTGTTACATAGCTTTGTTCTCATGCTATTTGAATTCCATAGGTATTGCTTAACTTTTCGGAAATGTAGTTTACTTTTGAAATTCTGAAATATATATGTTCATGGCATCTATTATGCAATTAGAAACCTATGCAATATTTTAAATTATACAGAAATGTACTTTGAATGAATTCTAATTGGATATATTCTGAATAAACTGAGATTAAGATTATTACACCGTGTTTATTACCACGTTATTAGTAGTGTATGCTTATTATTATTTTGTGATATAGAGTGCAAAGTAGGGGTTCTGTTTGTCTTGTATTACAAGAGATACCCTTTTTACGGTTTTAGTTGTGAAGTGAATTATGAAGCAATGTAAATGAAATCACGATGAATGAGAGTCTACGATTATGAATAATATTTTGAAATTGTTTTTAATGCAAAACATTTTATCATTCCGTGCTTGCAGCAGTCGGCAGTGTTAGTGATTATCACTATTCAAGGTATACAAGATACTGCTGTTTTACAGTGCAACAGCAATAGTACAACATAGTAGTTTAGTAGTCTGATATGCATGAAAACTGAAATATACTTACCTTTAAGATTATCCACATTGTATTCTTTCCTCGACTTGCTTTTCATTTTATTTCCAGGTCACCATTGCGTGTGTGCGTCGCAATCAATTTCCTTTTATCTACTTTGTTAGCACTTTTACTCATTTTGTTAGCACTTTGTCTCTCATCAAATCATTTTTAATCATCAACTTTAACTTAAAACTCACTGAACGGTGTCACTACTGGTGCACTAATTTCATGGAGTGTAGGATTTATATATTACTGTCATGGAGCCTAGGATTTATATTACTTTTGTGAAGTGTAGGATTTATATTACTTTTGTGAAGTGTAGGATTTATATTACTTTAATGAAGTGTAGGAGTTATTATATGTATGTATAAACCATTATTTAGTGATCAGATGCCGCAAATTGCATGTGATAAACATATATTAAGTAATTGATTGTTTGTTGTTGTAGAGTACATAGCGAACACAGTGATCACACAGATAATATTATCAAAGTTGTTACCATTATAGTACTGGGCAGCACGTATGGTGAATACGTTCAGGATTTCACAATTCTTTAAAATATGTCATGCATAAGCCAGCGCGCGCTATGCGTACATGGGCGCACACAATAGCATCATAGTTGTGGCTTCTTATAGTATTATGCATCACGGGATATGTATAAATTCTGATTTTCAACTTTTTCTGAAGTATATCATGCATAAGCGCGCGCGCGCTATGCGTACATGGGCGAACACAATAGTATCATAGTTGTGGCTTCTTATAGTATTTTGCATCACGGGATATGTATAAATTCTGATTTTCAACTTTTTCTGAAGTATGTCATGCATAAGCGCGCGCGCGCTATGCGTACATGGGCGCACACAATAGTATCACAGTTGTGGCTTCTTATAGTATTATACATCACGGAATATTTATAAATTCTGATTTCCAACTTTTTCTGAAGTATATCGTGCATAAGCGCGCGCGCTATGCGTACATGGGCGAACACAATAGTATCATAGTTGTGGCTTCTTATAGTATTTTGCATCACGGGATATGTATAAATTCGGATTTTCAACTTTTTCTGAAGTATGTCATGCATAAGCGCGCGCGCGCTATGCGTACATGGGCGCACACAATAGTATCACAGTTGTGGCTTCTTATAGTATTATACATCACGGGATATTTATAAATTCTGATTTTCAACTTTTTCTGAAGTATATCATGCATAAGCGCGCGCGCTATGCGTACATGGGCGAACACAATAGTATCATAGTTGTGGCTTCTTATAGTATTTTGCATCACGGGATATGTATAAATTCTGATTTTCAACTTTTTCTGAAGTATGTCATGCATAGTCGCGCGCGCGCGCTATCTACGTATAGCTTTTACATGCATTGGTGCATGTAATATTATCGTAATTATGGACTTTTATTTAATTGGGTATCACGGGAGTAATATGATGCACTCTACATTCTGACACAAATGCTACATTCAGATCTTTATAACTCTTACTTTAATGCTTGTTACCTACGCGCGCGCCGAAGAAATGATTTCTATTTTCGACCTTTTTATATTCAAATATTATTGGTTGGCTTGCGATGTCAACTTGGTAATTATTAATTACCCTTAAGTAACGCTTTTACTTTGCGAAAATAAATGCCAAAAAGGGACTGCATATCCGTCTTTTCTGCTAAAAAGTGGTCATTTTTGCCAAATGTTTGAAAGACAATTAAAAATCGAAATGAAATGAACCGCAGCCAATTTTTTCTTAAAAACTGCCCATGGTATCCCTTTAACTGCTCCAACTTTTAAATGTTGTGAAATCCTCGGCCAAATTCCTCAAAATGAAGTCGGCGCAAAAAAAACTTAACATGGCCAACATAGGGAATATTTTTCGTTTTAATTCCCTATAAAATCAGGGATGCATTTTAGGTATAGGGACACCTACATAAACTAAGCCTTATTTTTGAAGGGCTACAACATATAATTTTTTCAAGAACTTTGATATCATCCTTTCCCGGACCGAAAAACCCGGATTTCGATTTTTCGCGCGTTACCCTGAATAACTTTTGACTACGTCAACTTAAAACGTTAAGACTTGCATCATTCGAAAGCTCTTAATAGCAGCTTTCGATTGATATATGACACAACTAAGGTTGTCAGGAAATGACAAGGTCAAAATTTCATTTTTACCTGTTTTTGAATTTTTGAATTTCGAAAAGGCGCAACAAGGCGCAGCTAAATTTTGCTTAATTTTGCAGTTCTTACTTAGGTCGTTGAGGCTGTAAAATTAATTTTTCTGTATCCCGTTGAACACATTGAAAAAAATAGTGTTGAACTTCAACTTTTTAAAGTGAACGTAATCGCAAAAAACCTAAGTCCGTAATGCAAACTCCATACGGACTTAGAATTTTTGCGATTACGTTCACTTTAAAAAGTTGAAGTTCAACACTATTTTTTTCAATGTGTTCAACGGGATACAGAAAAATTAATTTTACAGCCTCAACGACCTAAGTAAGAACTGCAAAATTAAGCAAAATTTAGCTGCGCCTTGTTGCGCCTTTTCGAAATTCAAAAATTCAAAAACAGGTAAAAATGAAATTTTGACCTTGTCATTTCCTGACAACCTTAGTTGTGTCATATATCAATCGAAAGCTGCTATTAAGAGCTTTCGAATGATGCAAGTCTTAACGTTTTAAGTTGACGTAGTCAAAAGTTATTCAGGGTAACGCGCGAAAAACCGAAATCCGGGTTTTTCGGTCCGGGAAATTTGTGGAGCAAAAGTAACCATTGAATCGTGATTAGAGGGGCAAGTAATGCCTAGAAATACAAAGCCCTAAATTCGGACATACTGAATTTTCTGTGCCCACTGTGGACTTGTCCGACTAATTTTACATTTCCACTCCTTGGAAGTTTAACTTCTCCGCTCAAATTAAGTTTTTTTAACTTCTCAGCCCAAATTAAGTTTTTCTTCTCTGGAAGTTTAACTTCTCCGCCCAAACTAAGTTTTTCTACCCTGGAAGTTTAACTTATCCTCCCAAATTAAATTTTTCTACTTCTACCGTAGCGTAGTTATTTTAGTAAAAGGCTTTGCAACAGTTCTTTTCTATTGTTTTTAACCCACATTAGGAGATGCAAACGGCCGGGGAGTTGATTTATATTAGCGCAACTTCCATTGGTGCTTTTTTACTTCCTTTACTTGAGAAGATTTTATGCTTTCTTATCGTCAGCATGCAAGTCAATTAGCTTGAATTATTGAGTAAGTGTTGGTGGGGCCATATTGCAGCTAAACCATCAAAATTTCAATGTCTATTATACATATTAATAAATAAAGAAAACTGGATGAATAATGAATAGCATATTTGTAATGACAACTATGTTCATCTTCTCTCAATCTCTTCGCTAATTATGTAATTATTTAGACTCCCCTCCGTCTATTGTTTAACTCAACTTTATTGACTTTGTGGATGATTTCAAGCTAATTTATGGACGATTTCAAGTTGGTGTATAATCTGTATAAGTGTTCAATTACCTCTGAGTATTGAATATGCACAGAAACGGACGGGTACGGGTGACACTTAGTACCTCTTGTTAATCAATCGTAACCGTCGCGTCGTTCTAGTTTCCTTTGCAGTTGGAAAGTTTTTTGGCATCCAAAAACGTCTTTTGGGCGTTTCCAAATAAAGTTTTTTGGCATCCAAAAACGTCTTCTGGGAGTTTCCAAATAAAGTTTTTTGGCGTCCAAGAACGTCTTCTGGGCGTTTCCAAATAAAGTTTTTGACGTCCTAGAAAGTCTTCTGGGCGAGAAACTATTGAATGAATATTTAAGGTACTTTTTATTGCTTGAGAAAAGTAAAAATTGAATGACTTGAAATTTTCTATCACCTATCACGGGTTTCTATATTGTAAATCGTATGGAATTGTAACGGTAAGTGCTAATCATTCCATCATTAAAACACCCAAAAAGTGCAAGTAAACTTACAACATCGAAGTACCATTTACAAAAGCCATCACGGAACATTAAAATCCTTTGACAATACTTGTTAGAGCAATTTCGAAACTTCACTTTGAAAATTTCAAATCAGCATCTCTTTAGTGGTTGTCCTTAAATTACAGAACATTGAGTAGAGCATTTGTAACGGTAATGATTAACAATATTTTCATCTCTCAGTTCCTTCTCTATATGATATTAATATTTTGGACTGACTTCCCTCCATCTATTACTACTATTCAAGCAGCTTTATATCGCCAAAATATATTATTACAAATAGTTGTCAATTACCACGACTTAAAGAGGATATGATAATGGCACAACTGAAATATGGCAACACATCCGGAAAACATTCTTTCCAATCCAACTCAGTTTATTTGAAGAGATTGAATTTTCCTACGGGCGCTTAGTTATTTTACCTTGGAGTACCTTATAAAAATGGTTTATTCAATCCAGTATTTCCACAACTATTGAAGCAGTTTCCCATAATATAATAATACACATTAGAAGTGTTCAATTACCTCTTGAGTAGCGAATGGCGCACAGAAACGAAAGGTGACACTGAGAATTAGATCCGATGTGGAGAACTTTTCTTTTCTTTTAGAAAAACATGCTAAAAGAATTTAGCTTAATATTAAACAGGACGTTTTAATTGTAATTAATTAGTAATTAGTTCTTTACCACGACAACGAATTAATTAGTAATTATTAATTAGCATCTGATGCCAATTAATTAGTTAATTAATTACATCGACCAATAAATTAATAGCAAGTCTTCGGTCAACATTAAATCGCGATAAGATTCCCATATTCCGAAAAAAAATCCTACTGGGAAGCACAGTCCCACTTCTGGCCAATGTACTGTAATTCTCGCCAATTTAAATGCTATCATAGACACTGTAGATTTTAGTGAACAATACTGAGACAGTTCGTCACAATAGGATTCCCCTGGCCCCTGACTCCCTTTGCTAAGTGGGTATTGAATATCGTGTTATGTATTCCGTGGGCATTGAATACGAAGTAAATCACATTATAAAACAATTTTTAGTCAATACTTTTAAGTCATAAATAATATTAAATATATTATATTCGGCTCTTGTCTGCATTTAATAGTTTCTCTATGTATGTACTTTGCTTGGTTGGGAATGTAATATTGTTGAAAGCTATGCTAACTTTGAGAAAGGAATTATTCTTGAATAATTCATTCTACATGGTACACATGATGCTCATACAGCCAAGGAATTTAATACTATTACTCCTTTTCATTTTAGGATTAGTAGGATACCTGTATTAGGAGCTGCTAAACTTGGATAGAGTATGACTGTATTAGTATTTGCACACGTTATTTTGCTAAAGCAATAACACTGAAATATTTCCAAGGCTCGTAATATATTCTTAGTGTCCAGCCTTAGGGCTAGGTTTACCCTCCTGGGGATGAACAAAATGAAGCATTCACTTTTTTCGTAATTTACTCAAATTTGAGAATTTGGAGCCAGCCAATGTGAGTTATATCCCGTAACATTAGATGCAGTATAATTTGGCAGATCATTTGCGATTGTGCTTGGTCCAAATACTCAAATTTTGGTCCATTACGGAAAACTATTTTTTATTTTGTGTACCTCCAGGTGGGGTAACTTGCTTAACCCTACGGATAAGCACTAAGAATATACGAGCTTTGCTGAAATACTACTGGATTTATTGTATGAGTGTAACTTATTTAGCAATATCAATATCTGTTGAAGGAACTCAGTACGTTTCAAGCTCTATCATAATGTCTTTCCACTGTTTCTAAAATATAGCAGCAGGTTTTGTAAGAGAAAGAAAGCAAAACTATTTATTTATTTAGCTGAGTTGCGAAGGTAGACTAACATAAGCAAAATACAACTCAAGCAAGACAATGGCAGGTATAATGTAGAATAGAATAGAATATATTTCACTGTATAATAGATTTGGCCGTTGGCCTTTACAATACAGTTATTACAAAGTGTATTATGCATTTGCAATTGTATTACTACTGTATAATGTAGAATAAGGCTGACTCAGCCTGAGTCCAGAACATGGTGACATATATTTGATCACGGTTAATAATTAATATCGTTAATAAAGCATTAATAATGGCAAAATAGGCATTTAACAGTAAAATTCAAAATTGACATTTTTAATTGCGTTGTGAAACTTCTTTCTTTACAAATCTTTTGAGAGAGGTAACCTGCGAGGGCAGTCTTTTGGGTAGCCGTAAGACATGCGTAGTTTGGATGTAGACGTTCTAAGAAGAATTGAATGGATTTAACGGTACTTTATTTTGCAAATTGGGCATATTTTGGGTTTTGGAGCATATTGCACTTTTACGAGCATGTCTGGGTGTATATGTTCATGCTTACATGCTAAGGGGCTTATTTAAGAGTTTAGTGCACAGTTTTACGTTTTACTACATATATTTTAGATTTTTCCGTAACTTTAATTAGCAGTGAATATTTTCATCTTGATGTACATTTTAGCGTTGTATTCAATAGCTTATGTTTTTAGAGTTCTTAGCTACTTTAGTTTACAATTTAGGTTTAAAATGATATCTTACTTTCTTAACGAATACTTTTTTACGTTACCAGTTTTAATTGCATACGTTGCCATATTATAACCAGCTTTTAGTGCATATTATAGTGCATACTATGCATATTTTCAAGTATATTTCCGAGATTGATATCGTAGACCTGTTTATAACATGTCTGCGGCATTCTCTGCTACGAGGATATTCACAAGTTTTTCTGCAAGGAAAGCAAAGAATGTTAGAACGAAGCCTTTGTCAATGTACCCAAACTTTCCAACCTGCAAACACATGGGCTTCATTAACCTTGCCTTTCGTCTCACCCATGGATTCCGATGGCTGTGACTTTTCTTTATGAAATTGCTGGACAAGCTGTGCATTTCGGACGCTTGTTCCAAAAGAAGCACACTTAAGATTACGAAAACGACAGAGAGAATGGGAAAGAAAAGGTAAGCCACAAAAGCCATTTTATCTTTCAACTTCATGGTACCGTAGGTGACAATGATGCCGACGATTTGTGCTCCGACAGCTAGAATTGGATTCAAAATAGGAGCAACCATTCTGTTGATGTATTTGTTGTTCAGATACAGCCACGAGTAGATTTTCAGTTGTTTTTCGACTCCATTAACTTTCCAAAGGAAACGAATCCAATATTTCGAGAATTGATTGTAAACGCAACCAAGCATCAAGTAGAGTGTGGCAGAAGCGATGAACGTCATCGACACGAAGAACACGGCGATTCCATAAATCAGAATTAGCTTCATTTCCACCGTAGTTATTTCTTTCAACGCAAATGGACGGTCCAATGTCAGTCGTGTAAGTTGGACTGAGGCGTAGCACGATACGCAAAAGGCAATGAAGATTTCCACTGGCACGAATGCAGTCATAAATATTCCAAGGTAGTCCAATTTTAATGCCTTGACCTTTTTGATCCATTGTGAGACTTTACTTCCTCTATTCCCTTAAGCGAGGAAACGTAAAATATGATATCAGCAATTATAAACTTTAAAACTACAATGCCGTTAAAATTTGTAAATCGTGCTTCGCAACACCAGTATTTGTCCTCAGGCTATTTGGAAAATTGGAATTTTCCAGTTGAATATCATTTATGATCGCGCATCTGTCCATGTCTTTATTCCGGCCCCCAACGCTGCATTTTATTTTTTCATTTTCTATTGCTGTCAATTAAACAAGCCAACGAATTGGTAGTCTTAAAAAACTTAAAGCAAAACTTTGCAGAATATATTTTGGAAATTTAGTCCATTTTTCTTAATTTTGTTTGGATTAATTTTTTTGAAAGTTAGAATTTTTTTCATTTGGCCATACCTGTTAATTCATCATCCAGTTGAAAACACAGATTGATGCTTTCTGGAATTGCTCCCAGTCCTTGAAACATGAACGTCAAATTAGCTCCAGTAGAGACTACCGTTAAAATGATACAACAGAGAATCATCAGGTAATCTTTAATTCGGAACCTGCGATCCCAAATGCCGTAGACTCCCAAAATAATTAGAAGAACACACACAGTGAAATTGATGGTGGCCCCCGTTGCCCAAGTTAGTTTTCTCCATTTCTGGGTAGAGACGTAGACTCGCCGATTTTCTATTCCAAACGGGATAAGACCACAGAATCCAAATATCTTGAAATATAAATTTACTGAGAAATACTGAAAATCTGTTATCATGGCTGCTTCATCTGTGGTAAGCCCTAATACTTCTGAAACTTATTTATGATTATGAAGCTTTACATATTATTTTTTCCTTTGGTGAGAATAGAAGTTGCTGTTTAGCTTTGCCATTGAAGGTAGCACAAGGAATGGTTTACAGTAACTTCTTGAGACGGGCACTGAATAAAATATGATGAATATTATTCTAATGCCTTTTGTGTGTTTTTCGTCACCGAATATTGATTCCATATATTTATATGAAATATTGGCGTGGCTGACTTTTCTTTGGCTCGCTTTACAGACTGTTTAATATGGTGAAAATCATGCAAATATAATTTATTCAATCAATACTTGAAATACATTAGCTCTAGCTGTGAATGACGTAAATCGCTTTAAAAGAATTGTGTTTGTCAAAGTTTTTTAAGTCTTAAATGCTATTAAAATGTCGATAGTCGGATCTTAGCTCCTATGTGTATTTGGAGTTTCCTACCTGCTTGGTTTGGCACATAATATTGTTGAGTGCTATACATTACCTATGCGAAAGGATATAAAATATAGTACCAGATTTTGTAGCAAATAGAAAAAGAACTATTTATTTATTTAAGTGAATAAATAAGTGGACTTTGGGAAAGTAGACTTAAATTTACAAAAGTGCTCTCAAAAGACAAAGGCAGGTATCATGTAGAATAAGGCTGACTGAGTCCGAGTCCAGAATGATACTAATTATCAAATTGTATTTTCCAATATATTTTGTACTCTTAGAAGCATTTATACGATGGACCCTAGGAGGGAAACAATCCCTCACTACATTTGATTTTCCCAGTACAACCCTAGTATTCATGATGTCATAAGAGCGAAGGCTCTGAAGCCACTAACGGCTCTCGTCCGAGATTCCACAGGTGGGGACTTGTTCCAAAGGAAACGCAGTCTCTCTTCCCTGCAGATAAACTCGGCTTAATTTGATCCTCGTCAATTCAGTACCTTCCCAATTAAGTGATAATGTAAATGTAACCTGTGTCTGTAATACGCTTTAAAGATGCTCAACTACTTAAACAATTCCTAGAAATAAAGAACAATTTAAAGTATCACAAATCAAAAGTTAATGCTGCCAATATAGAAATACTTTACTTCGTTTTAAACGATCTTTTTTCTTACAATACCAAGGTTCGTATATTCTTAGTGTCCAACCTTAGGGCTAGGTTAACCCCCCTGGGGATGAATAAAATAAAGAATTCGCTTTTTTCGTAATGGACTCAAATTTAAGAATTTGGAGCCAGCCCATGTGAGTTATATCCCTTAACATTGGATTATTAGATACAGTATAATTTGGCTGAACATTCGCGATTGTGCTTGCTCCAAATTCTCAAATGGTCCACTACGAAAAACGAGTTTTTTATTTTGTTTACCTCCAGGTGGGGTAACTTACTTAACCCTAAGGATAGCACTAAGAAAATATACGAGCCTTTGCTGAAATACTACATGATGTATCACTTATTATGATTGGCAAAGAAAGCAAAACTATTTATTTATTTAACTGAGTTGGGAAAGTAGACTTAAATACGCAAAATACAACTCAAGCAAAAGACAATGGCAGGTATAATGTAGAATAGAATAGAATTTATTTCACTGTATAGTATAATAGATTTGACCGTTGGCCTTTACGATACAGTTATTATAAAGTGTATTATGCATTTGCAATTGTCATTACTACTGTATGATGTAGAATAAGGCTGACTCAGCCTGAGTCCAGTACTATATTAATGATAATATTATACTACCAATATTTTCCAAGTATGTTTCGAAAGACTTATCTGTTAGTTTTTATTTCGATTACTTTGAAAATGATTAATCTAGAAATCACAACAGAAATTCGTTTTCTTGCAGTTCCTTGCACACAACCTCAAGAATGCGAATAGAGTTCGATACTTACTCCCAAAATGTTTTCATCTCTCTAAATGCATACGAAGAGACAACTATATCTCTCGATTTTCTCTTCATATGTTTTGAGAGAAGTAACCTGAGATGCGACGATGCGAGAGTAGTCTTTTGGGTAGCCGTACGATATGCATAGTTTGGATGTAGACGTTCTAAGAAGCATTGAATGGATTTAACGGTTCTTTATTTTGCAAATTATGCATATTTTGGGTTTTGGAGCATATTGCACTTTTACGAGCATGTCTGGATGTATATGTTCATGCTTGCATGCTAAGGGGCTTATTTAAGAATTTAGTGCATATTTTTACGTTTTAATGCATATATTTTTGGTTTTCCTGTAATTTTAATTAGCAGCGCATACTTTCATTTTTATGTACATTTAACCGTTGTATTCATTATAATAGTGCATACTATGCATATTTTCAAGCATATTTCCGAGATTTTAATACATTGATATCGTGGACCTGTTTATAGCATGTCTGCAGCATTCTCCGCTACGAGGATATTCACAAGTTTTTCCATAAGGAAAGCAAAGTATGTGAGAACGAAGCCTTTGTCAATGAACCCAAACTTTCCAATCTGGACGCACATTGGCTTCATTAACCTTGCCTTTCGTCTCACCAATGGATTTTGATGGCTTTGGGTTTTCATTATGAAATTGCTGGACAAGCTGTGAATTTCAGATGCTTGTGGCAAAAGAAGAATAATTAAGATTACGAAAAGGACAGAGAAAATGGGAAAGAAAAGGTAAGCCACAAAATCCATTTTATCTTTCAACTTCATGGTACCGTAGATGACAATGATGCCGACGATTTGTGATCCGATAGCTAGAATTGGAGTCAAAATAGGAGCAATCATTCTGTTGATGTATTTGTTGCTCAGATAGAGCCAGGAGTAGATTTTCAGTTGTTCTTCTACCCTATTTATTTTCCATAGGAAGCGAATCCAGTATCGCGTCAATTGATTGTAAACACAACCGAGCATCAAGAAGAGTGTTGCAGAAGCGATGAACGTCATCGCCACGGAGAATACACAGATTCCATAAATCAGAATTAATTTCATTTCCACCGCAGTTATTTCTTTCAGCGCAAATCGTCGGTTCATGGTGAGTCGTGTCAGGTTTAGTGATGCATAGCACGATACGCAAAAGGCAATGGAGATTTCAGCTGGCACAATTGCAGACATAAATATTCCAAGGTAATCCAATTTTAAAGACTTGAGTTTTTTGATCCATTGTGAGACTTTACTTCCTGTATTCCCTTAAGCGAGGAAACGTGAAATACGATATCAGCAATTATAAGGCCATTTAAAACTGAAATGCTGTTAAAATTTGTAAACGTGATTACAAATACCAGTATTTGTCCTCAGGCTATTTGGAAAATTGGAATTTTCCAGTTGAAAACCATTTATGATCGCGCATCTGTCAATGTCTTCATTGCGGCCCCCAACGCTGCATCTTATGTTTTCATTTTCTATTGCTGTCAATTAAACAAGTCAACGATTTGGTAAATAAGCAAAGCTATTATCTGTATGAAAGCGCCACATTTTCAAACGTTTTAATTTTACATTGTGTTAATACTTTAATACCTGCCAGTTTGTCATCCAGTTGAAAAGACAGATTGATGCTTTCTGGAATTCCATCCAATCCATTGAAGATGAATGTCACATTAGCTCCAGTAGAGACAGCACTTAAAGTGATACAACAGAGAATCATTAGATAATCTTTAATTCGGAATCTGGGATCACCAAAGGCGTAGACTTCCAGAATAATCAGTAGAACACAAACAGTAGAATTGATGATGGCCCCCGTTGCCCAAGTTAGTATTCTCCATTTTTGGGGAGAGACGTAGACTCGCCGATTTTCTATTCCAAACGGGATAAGACCACAGAATCCAAATATCTTGAAATATAAATTTACTGAGAAATACTGAAAATCTGTTATCATGGCTGCTTCATCTGTGGTAAGCCCTAATACTTCTTAAACTTATTTATGATTATGAAGTTTTACATATTATTTTATCCTTTGGTGAGAATAGAATTTACTGTTTAGCTTTGCCATTGAAGGTAGCACAAGGAATGGTTTAAAGTAACTTCTTGAGACGGGCACTGAATAAAATATGATGAATATTATTCTAATGCCTTTTGTGTGTTTTTCGTCACCGAATATTGATTCCATATATTTATATGAAATATTGGCGTGGCTGACTTTTCTTTGGCTCGCTTTACAGACTGTTTAATATGGTGAAAATCATGCAAATATAATTTATTCAATCAATACTTGAAATACATTAGCTCTAGCTGTGAATGACGTAAATCGCTTTAAAAGAATTGTGTTTGTCAAAGTTTTTTAAGTCTTAAATGCTATTAAAATGTCGATAGTCGGATCTTAGCTCCTATGTGTATTTGGAGTTTCCTACCTGCTTGGTTTGGCACATAATATTGTTGAGTGCTATACATTACCTATGCGAAAGGATATAAAATATAGTACCAGATTTTGTAGCAAATAGAAAAAGAACTATTTATTTATTTAAGTGAATAAATAAGTGGACTTTGGGAAAGTAGACTTAAATTTACAAAAGTGCTCTCAAAAGACAAAGGCAGGTATCATGTAGAATAAGGCTGACTGAGTCCGAGTCCAGAATGATACTAATTATCAAATTGTATTTTCCAATATATTTTGTACTCTTAGAAGCATTTATACGATGGACCCTAGGAGGGAAACAATCCCTCACTACATTTGATTTTCCCAGTACAACCCTAGTATTCATGATGTCATAAGAGCGAAGGCTCTGAAGCCACTAACGGCTCTCGTCCGAGATTCCACAGGTGGGGACTTGTTCCAAAGGAA
Source organism: Yoshiicerus persimilis (assembly GCA_020352615.2). NCBI lineage: Eukaryota > Metazoa > Arthropoda > Collembola > Entomobryomorpha > Tomoceridae > Yoshiicerus > Yoshiicerus persimilis. Next base: position 7,134,976 of record CM036943.2, read on the forward strand.
ACGCAGTCTCTCTTCCCTGCAGATAAACTCGGCTTAATTTGATCCTCGTCAATTCAGTACCTTCCCAATTAAGTGATAATGTAAATGTAACCTGTGTCTGTAATACGCTTTAAAGATGCTCAACTACTTAAACAATTCCTAGAAATAAAGAACAATTTAAAGTATCACAAATCAAAAGTTAATGCTGCCAATATAGAAATACTTTACTTCGTTTTAAACGATCTTTTTTCTTACAATACCAAGGTTCGTATATTCTTAGTGTCCAACCTTAGGGCTAGGTTAACCCCCCTGGGGATGAATAAAATAAAGAATTCGCTTTTTTCGTAATGGACTCAAATTTAAGAATTTGGAGCCAGCCCATGTGAGTTATATCCCGTAACATTGGATTATTAGATACAGTATAATTTGGCTGAACATTCGCGATTGTGCTTGCTCCAAATTCTCAAATGGTCCACTACGAAAAACGAGTTTTTTATTTTGTTTACCTCCAGGTGGGGTAACTTACTTAACCCTAAGGATAGCACTAAGAAAATATACGAGCCTTTGCTGAAATACTACATGATGTATCACTTATTATGATTGGCAAAGAAAGCAAAACTATTTATTTATTTAACTGAGTTGGGAAAGTAGACTTAAATACGCAAAATACAACTCAAGCAAAAGACAATGGCAGGTATAATGTAGAATAGAATAGAATTTATTTCACTGTATAGTATAATAGATTTGACCGTTGGCCTTTACGATACAGTTATTATAAAGTGTATTATGCATTTGCAATTGTCATTACTACTGTATGATGTAGAATAAGGCTGACTCAGCCTGAGTCCAGTACTATATTAATGATAATATTATACTACCAATATTTTCCAAGTATGTTTCGAAAGACTTATCTGTTAGTTTTTATTTCGATTACTTTGAAAATGATTAATCTAGAAATCACAACAGAAATTCGTTTTCTTGCAGTTCCTTGCACACAACCTCAAGAATGCGAATAGAGTTCGATACTTACTCCCAAAATGTTTTCATCTCTCTAAATGCATACGAAGAGACAACTATATCTCTCGATTTTCTCTTCATATGTTTTGAGAGAAGTAACCTGAGATGCGACGATGCGAGAGTAGTCTTTTGGGTAGCCGTACGATATGCATAGTTTGGATGTAGACGTTCTAAGAAGCATTGAATGGATTTAACGGTTCTTTATTTTGCAAATTATGCATATTTTGGGTTTTGGAGCATATTGCACTTTTACGAGCATGTCTGGATGTATATGTTCATGCTTGCATGCTAAGGGGCTTATTTAAGAATTTAGTGCATATTTTTACGTTTTAATGCATATATTTTTGGTTTTCCTGTAATTTTAATTAGCAGCGCATACTTTCATTTTTATGTACATTTAACCGTTGTATTCATTATAATAGTGCATACTATGCATATTTTCAAGCATATTTCCGAGATTTTAATACATTGATATCGTGGACCTGTTTATAGCATGTCTGCAGCATTCTCCGCTACGAGGATATTCACAAGTTTTTCCATAAGGAAAGCAAAGTATGTGAGAACGAAGCCTTTGTCAATGAACCCAAACTTTCCAATCTGGACGCACATTGGCTTCATTAACCTTGCCTTTCGTCTCACCAATGGATTTTGATGGCTTTGGGTTTTCATTATGAAATTGCTGGACAAGCTGTGAATTTCAGATGCTTGTGGCAAAAGAAGAATAATTAAGATTACGAAAAGGACAGAGAAAATGGGAAAGAAAAGGTAAGCCACAAAATCCATTTTATCTTTCAACTTCATGGTACCGTAGATGACAATGATGCCGACGATTTGTGATCCGATAGCTAGAATTGGAGTCAAAATAGGAGCAATCATTCTGTTGATGTATTTGTTGCTCAGATAGAGCCAGGAGTAGATTTTCAGTTGTTCTTCTACCCTATTTATTTTCCATAGGAAGCGAATCCAGTATCGCGTCAATTGATTGTAAACACAACCGAGCATCAAGAAGAGTGTTGCAGAAGCGATGAACGTCATCGCCACGGAGAATACACAGATTCCATAAATCAGAATTAATTTCATTTCCACCGCAGTTATTTCTTTCAGCGCAAATCGTCGGTTCATGGTGAGTCGTGTCAGGTTTAGTGATGCATAGCACGATACGCAAAAGGCAATGGAGATTTCAGCTGGCACAATTGCAGACATAAATATTCCAAGGTAATCCAATTTTAAAGACTTGAGTTTTTTGATCCATTGTGAGACTTTACTTCCTGTATTCCCTTAAGCGAGGAAACGTGAAATACGATATCAGCAATTATAAGGCCATTTAAAACTGAAATGCTGTTAAAATTTGTAAACGTGATTACAAATACCAGTATTTGTCCTCAGGCTATTTGGAAAATTGGAATTTTCCAGTTGAAAACCATTTATGATCGCGCATCTGTCAATGTCTTCATTGCGGCCCCCAACGCTGCATCTTATGTTTTCATTTTCTATTGCTGTCAATTAAACAAGTCAACGATTTGGTAAATAAGCAAAGCTATTATCTGTATGAAAGCGCCACATTTTCAAACGTTTTAATTTTACATTGTGTTAATACTTTAATACCTGCCAGTTTGTCATCCAGTTGAAAAGACAGATTGATGCTTTCTGGAATTCCATCCAATCCATTGAAGATGAATGTCACATTAGCTCCAGTAGAGACAGCACTTAAAGTGATACAACAGAGAATCATTAGATAATCTTTAATTCGGAATCTGGGATCACCAAAGGCGTAGACTTCCAGAATAATCAGTAGAACACAAACAGTAGAATTGATGATGGCCCCCGTTGCCCAAGTTAGTATTCTCCATTTTTGGGGAGAGACGTAGACTCGCCGATTTTCTATTCCAAACGGGATAAGACCACAGAATCCAAATATCTTGAAATATAAATTTACTGAGAAATACTGAAAATCTGTTATCATGGCTGCTTCATCTGTGGTAAGCCCTAATACTTCTTAAACTTATTTATGATTATGAAGTTTTACATATTATTTTATCCTTTGGTGAGAATAGAATTTACTGTTTAGCTTTGCCATTGAAGGTAGCACAAGGAATGGTTTAAAGTAACTTCTTGAGACGGGCACTGAATAAAATATGATGAATATTATTCTAATGCCTTTTGTGTGTTTTTCGTCACCGAATATTGATTCCATATATTTATATGAAATATTGGCGTGGCTGACTTTTCTTTGGCTCGCTTTACAGACTGTTTAATATGGTGAAAATCATGCAAATATAATTTATTCAATCAATACTTGAAATACATTAGCTCTAGCTGTGAATGACGTAAATCGCTTTAAAAGAATTGTGTTTGTCAAAGTTTTTTAAGTCTTAAATGCTATTAAAATGTCGATAGTCGGATCTTAGCTCCTATGTGTATTTGGAGTTTCCTACCTGCTTGGTTTGGCACATAATATTGTTGAGTGCTATACATTACCTATGCGAAAGGATATAAAATATAGTACCAGATTTTGTAGCAAATAGAAAAAGAACTATTTATTTATTTAAGTGAATAAATAAGTGGACTTTGGGAAAGTAGACTTAAATTTACAAAAGTGCTCTCAAAAGACAAAGGCAGGTATCATGTAGAATAAGGCTGACTGAGTCCGAGTCCAGAATGATACTAATTATCAAATTGTATTTTCCAATATATTTTGTACTCTTAGAAGCATTTATACGATGGACCCTAGGAGGGAAACAATCCCTCACTACATTTGATTTTCCCAGTACAACCCTAGTATTCATGATGTCATAAGAGCGAAGGCTCTGAAGCCACTAACGGCTCTCGTCCGAGATTCCACAGGTGGGGACTTGTTCCAAAGGAAACGCAGTCTCTCTTCCCTGCAGATAAACTCGGCTTAATTTGATCCTCGTCAATTCAGTACCTTCCCAATTAAGTGATAATGTAAATGTAACCTGTGTCTGTAATACGCTTTAAAGATGCTCAACTACTTAAACAATTCCTAGAAATAAAGAACAATTTAAAGTATCACAAATCAAAAGTTAATGCTGCCAATATAGAAATACTTTACTTCGTTTTAAACGATCTTTTTTCTTACAATACCAAGGTTCGTATATTCTTAGTGTCCAACCTTAGGGCTAGGTTAACCCCCCTGGGGATGAATAAAATAAAGAATTCGCTTTTTTCGTAATGGACTCAAATTTAAGAATTTGGAGCCAGCCCATGTGAGTTATATCCCGTAACATTGGATTATTAGATACAGTATAATTTGGCTGAACATTCGCGATTGTGCTTGCTCCAAATTCTCAAATGGTCCACTACGAAAAACGAGTTTTTTATTTTGTTTACCTCCAGGTGGGGTAACTTACTTAACCCTAAGGATAGCACTAAGAAAATATACGAGCCTTTGCTGAAATACTACATGATGTATCACTTATTATGATTGGCAAAGAAAGCAAAACTATTTATTTATTTAACTGAGTTGGGAAAGTAGACTTAAATACGCAAAATACAACTCAAGCAAAAGACAATGGCAGGTATAATGTAGAATAGAATAGAATTTATTTCACTGTATAGTATAATAGATTTGACCGTTGGCCTTTACGATACAGTTATTATAAAGTGTATTATGCATTTGCAATTGTCATTACTACTGTATGATGTAGAATAAGGCTGACTCAGCCTGAGTCCAGTACTATATTAATGATAATATTATACTACCAATATTTTCCAAGTATGTTTCGAAAGACTTATCTGTTAGTTTTTATTTCGATTACTTTGAAAATGATTAATCTAGAAATCACAACAGAAATTCGTTTTCTTGCAGTTCCTTGCACACAACCTCAAGAATGCGAATAGAGTTCGATACTTACTCCCAAAATGTTTTCATCTCTCTAAATGCATACGAAGAGACAACTATATCTCTCGATTTTCTCTTCATATGTTTTGAGAGAAGTAACCTGAGATGCGACGATGTGAGAGTAGTCTTTTGGGTAGCCGTACGATATGCATAGTTTGGATGTAGACGTTCTAAGAAGCATTGAATGGATTTAACGGTTCTTTATTTTGCAAATTATGCATATTTTGGGTTTTGGAGCATATTGCACTTTTACGAGCATGTCTGGATGTATATGTTCATGCTTGCATGCTAAGGGGCTTATTTAAGAATTTAGTGCATATTTTTACGTTTTAATGCATATATTTTTGGTTTTCCTGTAATTTTAATTAGCAGCGCATACTTTCATTTTTATGTACATTTAACCGTTGTATTCATTATAATAGTGCATACTATGCATATTTTCAAGCATATTTCCGAGATTTTAATACATTGATATCGTGGACCTGTTTATAGCATGTCTGCAGCATTCTCCGCTACGAGGATATTCACAAGTTTTTCCATAAGGAAAGCAAAGTATGTGAGAACGAAGCCTTTGTCAATGAACCCAAACTTTCCAATCTGGACGCACATTGGCTTCATTAACCTTGCCTTTCGTCTCACCAATGGATTTTGATGGCTTTGGGTTTTCATTATGAAATTGCTGGACAAGCTGTGAATTTCAGATGCTTGTGGCAAAAGAAGAATAATTAAGATTACGAAAAGGACAGAGAAAATGGGAAAGAAAAGGTAAGCCACAAAATCCATTTTATCTTTCAACTTCATGGTACCGTAGATGACAATGATGCCGACGATTTGTGATCCGATAGCTAGAATTGGAGTCAAAATAGGAGCAATCATTCTGTTGATGTATTTGTTGCTCAGATAGAGCCAGGAGTAGATTTTCAGTTGTTCTTCTACCCTATTTATTTTCCATAGGAAGCGAATCCAGTATCGCGTCAATTGATTGTAAGCACAACCGAGCATCAAGAAGAGTGTTGCAGAAGCGATGAACGTCATCGCCACGGAGAATACACAGATTCCATAAATCAGAATTAATTTCATTTCCACCGCAGTTATTTCTTTCAGCGCAAATCGTCGGTTCATGGTGAGTCGTGTCAGGTTTAGTGATGCATAGCACGATACGCAAAAGGCAATGGAGATTTCAGCTGGCACAATTGCAGACATAAATATTCCAAGGTAATCCAATTTTAAAGACTTGAGTTTTTTGATCCATTGTGAGACTTTACTTCCTGTATTCCCTTAAGCGAGGAAACGTGAAATACGATATCAGCAATTATAAGGCCATTTAAAACTGAAATGCTGTTAAAATTTGTAAACGTGATTACAAATACCAGTATTTGTCCTCAGGCTATTTGGAAAATTGGAATTTTCCAGTTGAAAACCATTTATGATCGCGCATCTGTCAATGTCTTCATTGCGGCCCCCAACGCTGCATCTTATGTTTTCATTTTCTATTGCTGTCAATTAAACAAGTCAACGATTTGGTAAATAAGCAAAGCTATTATCTGTATGAAAGCGCCACATTTTCAAACGTTTTAATTTTACATTGTGTTAATACTTTAATACCTGCCAGTTTGTCATCCAGTTGAAAAGACAGATTGATGCTTTCTGGAATTCCATCCAATCCATTGAAGATGAATGTCACATTAGCTCCAGTAGAGACAGCACTTAAAGTGATACAACAGAGAATCATTAGATAATCTTTAATTCGGAATCTGGGATCACCAAAGGCGTAGACTTCCAGAATAATCAGTAGAACACAAACAGTAGAATTGATGATGGCCCCCGTTGCCCAAGTTAGTATTCTCCATTTTTGGGGAGAGACGTAGACTCGCCGATTTTCTATTCCAAACGGGATAAGACCACAGAATCCAAATATCTTGAAATATAAATTTACTGAGAAATACTGAAAATCTGTTATCATGGCTGCTTCATCTGTGGTAAGCCCTAATACTTCTTAAACTTATTTATGATTATGAAGTTTTACATATTATTTTATCCTTTGGTGAGAATAGAATTTACTGTTTAGCTTTGCCATTGAAGGTAGCACAAGGAATGGTTTAAAGTAACTTCTTGAGACGGGCACTGAATAAAATATGATGAATATTATTCTAATGCCTTTTGTGTGTTTTTCGTCACCGAATATTGAATCAGTATATTGGTATGAAATATTCATGTGGCTGATTTTTCTTGGGATCGCTTTACAGGCTGCTTAATATCAATATGGTGAAAATCATGCAAATGGAATTTATTCACTCAACACGTAAAAGACATTAGCTGTGAAGAACATAAATCGCTTTAAAGCAATTGTGTTTGCAAAGTTCTAATTTAAGTCTTAAATACTATTAAAATGTCGATATTCGGCTCCTATGTGTATTTGGAGTTGTCTATCTGCTTGATTTGGAATGTAATATTGTTGAATGGTATGTATTACCTATGAGAAAGAAATTATTCTTCATCTTGAGTAACTTATTTTAAATGGTAGATAGCGAGGGAATTCAATAGTGTTCTTCCCTAGGTAGGATACCTGCATTGGCAACAGCTACACTTGGGTAGAAATGCAACGACATAGTATTAGTATTTGCACTCGTTATTATCTGAGATGACTGAAATACTACGTGAGTATATACGAGTAATTAATTAAGAAATGAGAATATCTGTTGTAGGAACACAGCCGTACGTTTTATGCTCAATCAAACGCTCTTCCAATTGTTTTTCAACAATAATATTTGTAAAATATAGTCGCAGAAGAAAACGCCGTCTCTCATTCCGGCGGATAAACTCGGCTTACTTTGATCCTCGTCAATTCAGTACCTTCCAGTTAAATGATGATGTAAATGTAACCGGTGTCTGTAATACGCTTTAAAGATGATCAACTACTTAAACATTTCCTAGAAATAAAGAACATTTTACAGTATCACAAATCAAATGTTAATGCTGCCGATATAGAAATACTTTATTTCGTTTCATTTCAAACGATCCTTTTTCGTACAATTTACAAGAAACATGAATTACTTATAACGCTGGCAATACTATATAGTAAAAGTAGCAACAGCCCGTGCATGGCACCAAAATTACGTTTTAATGTATCTATATACTTTAATTTAATGGTAATAACTAGTATGGAGTTTTGCTGTGCATGCATTTAACTTGACACATTACAGTACTAAATTAATGGGGAAAATAATTTTCATATAAAAATATTTTCAAAATACCTAGTGAGTATTCTTAAGGATTACAGAGGAGTTGTGGTTGTTGGACCCAACTAATAGAAGGACAAGTTTTGCCATTTAGAAATCACAACAGGAATTCGTTTTTCAAGCAGTTTCTTGAACGCAACCCCACAATTGTGGGCAGAGTTTTATTTATAATACTACAATGATGTCATTTCCCTTAATGCATACGAAGAGTGATTTTATGGTATATATTTGATCCCGGTTAACAATAAATATTGTTAATAAAACATTAATGACAATATAGGAGACATTTAACAGTAAAAGTTAAAAATGGCATTTTTAAATGCGTTGTGCAACTCACTGTGTAGAGGCAATAATGTCTCGCGATTTTCTCTACAGATTTTTTGAGAGAGGTAACCTGTGAGAGTGGTCTTTTGGGTAACCGTACGATATGTATAGTTCGGATAAACCGTTTCAATAAGAATTGAATTGATTTAACGATACTTTACATTGCATATTGTGCATATTAAGAGTTTTGAAGCATATTGCACTTTTACGAGCATATCTGGATGTATACATGTTCACGCTTGCATGTCAAGGGGAACATTTAAGAGTTTAGTGCATATTTTTACGTTTTAATGCATATATTTTAGGTTTTCTTGTACTTTTAATTTGCAGCGCATACTATTGGTGTCAGGCTTTCAGCGACATCGACAACTGTAACCATGCACACATCCGGCAAAAAAAATAATGTCCAATATTATATACAAGTCCACTAGTCGTCACAACTAATCCGAATAATACCTTTTGTAATTTGCATACATACTTACCATGACCTTGATCTTGATTTTCGGGTAATTTTTGTCAGTTTCAGTTGAATTCATTGCGTAGACAATTGCAATGGGTGCTCCAATTCCATAGATAGTGTAACCATCTGTATCATACGTACGTAAAACAGACTAACAGTAATATCTATATCTGTGTGTCGTAGTAACTTCACGAGTTTGTGAAGAACTGTACTATATGCTAATATTTTCCAATCTGTTTGTCCGTGGATCTGTCTGTGAGTTTGTCTGTCTGTACTTCCGCAGTTCAAACAACAATTAACAATTATTAAATATAAAGAATTTTTTAGGTCAATGCAGTGTTAAATATTGAGAAAAAGTTTCTCAATAATTGTAATAAATTCAAAATCTTTTCTGAGTATTTAGAGTAGAATTGACCCAATCATGATAAAGAAATCATAATTACATTCGATTGATTGATTCTAAGCAAATATTATTATTATTAGACTTGGCAGATTGATCTAATATGACTTAGCACATCCAAAAGTATAATCCTAATTAAAAATAATGAGACTACTTAAATTATCAGATCACCTTTATTACGGGCATGACAAAAACAGTTACCAAATTGTATTTAGTTTTACATAAACAATGTCTTTCATACACATAAAAATTTCGAATAGCGAATATAAGTAATTATTCAAATTAAAAAAAAAGTATATTTAAAATTGCATTATTTTAAACTATTGAATTGCATTATTTGCTTAACATTAAGCACTGTTTTGATTCACTTGGGTGTTTTGGATTCCAAAGTGCTAAGCAAATCTGTGAGATATTTAATAAAGTCCTCTGCATATACATGATAATAATCCCCCTTTGTATCTATTTGAGGCATTTTTATCGACTCTTTAAGCGTTTCTTCGTTGTTATCTAAAGCAGACAGTATATTAGAAAAATTAATTACCAACATTTAAGTCATTCTGATTTAAATTGCATTTTAAGTATAACCATAAAGATGGAATATTGTGCTACCTGCAACCAAGACAATTAGACGGGGTCCATGATAGATTTTGCGACTTCTATACATTAGCTTTTGGTTTTTGTTCCCTTTTATTCTTTCTGCCAATGTTTTGTCAAATTGTTGATTATGGTCAATCCACATTTCATTTAAATATACTGCACTGTGTGCTTGTAAGTATAGGTACAAAAACACGTAGAACTGTAAAGTAGGCATGTTAGAAAAATTATATTCAAAGAAATTAAAATTGCAGAACTCAAAATTAAAAATGTATATGGAAAATGGAAAGGGGTGTACTGTGCTACCACACGTTATAGTAGTCTGAATTGCTAATGCGAAATATATATTATCACATTGACACTTATCACAAATATGTATAATCACTCCTTGTTGTAAAAAAGTACACGTGCCGGAAACGAACATACTATTATATGCTTTCCAGGAACTTCCATTAGTCATCAATTCATCTAATTAGTATACCCTCCTTTCAATGACAAAACCAATAAGCCTGTACTGGGGCACAATATGGATAAGCTAAGAGTTGTATTGTACAATCGTTAACTGTGAAGGTTAAGAATTTCTGGCAGGAAGTTCTGGCATTTCAATGGGAACTATCATCTTGTAGCATAAGTAACAAAAATGCCAAATTGAATGTTTTAACCTAATTGCATACTTCAACGTTTACAATATGGTGTATTTGTGTCTGTTGTGGTGCTTTGCCTTTCCATGGTGAACTTTTGGGCAATTCCGTAAAAAGTAGTTTTCTTAGAATTTCTTATTTGAACCGAGTTGTGTTTAATTAGTTTTTGTAACTGAATCTCCAATCCATCATCTACAGTACACGAAACGGTCTTCAGAAATAATAATATTTCGGGGCATGAAAGACAGTCCAAAACAACGTAAGTTCTTAGATTGACAAATTTATTTCTAAACATTTAATTTGTATTGCATATATATATATTGATTCGCAATTTTATGAAGTTGATTTATAAAAGGAGACTCCTTGAATGGTACGGAGATAGGATCCCATATCGAATCGATATAGTTTTTTGAAATTATGCCAATTAAAAGACTTCTAATTCATTATGAAATTGCAGTAAAAAGCAGATAAAAGCTGCCTACGGATTTCATCTGCTTCCATTACGGCTCTACAAGGTTACACTTTTTGTGAAAGACTACTACTACCTCTAACCAAATATTGCCTTGCTAAAACTATTATATATTGTACTCATAGAAACATATGCAATAGAAGGGTGACAAAACCTTTTTCACCAGAAGAAAGTTCTTACCGCAGACTATCCCATCACGACTTTTTGAAACAGGTTTTTCTCATGGGTACTGTAATTGCAAAATAAAAGAATATTATTTAAATATAATTTTGGAAAAGCTATTTTATAGTTTTGGAATTTCAATCAGGAAAAGACGTTATTTGCGAAAAGAAAAGTAACGACAAGAACAATCGGCGATTGTAAATGCCTTCGATGAGTATGATGCCTGTCTTCAGTTGCAAAAATTCATGTAATACAATATTTTTCATTGGAATTTTACTACGCTAATGTTTAAAGATTATGAAACACAAATGTTTGATTTCGTAAATTTTTCAGAATTATATCACAAAAGATCGTCCACTGCAGTAACTACTTTACTGATTGAGCTCTCACCATCCATCACCATATGTTAATTTAAGTGGAATTCATTAACAATACCCAGAACATTGTTTATATTTTAAGCAGAGGTAACAAGCTTTGAAAATTCGACATGTCAGTGTTAAATCTATTATTGTACCTGTTTCTGCTAAAAACAGTAGTTAGTTCCCCAGTATTTCCTAAGGCTCGGCATAATTGGGGCTCTTCAAAATGTAGGCTGCTCATAAGTGAAATACAGCCAAAGAATACACTTTCTCCTGAGTTTATTGAACTGAAAGTTTGGTGTGAAAATGCCGTTGACGATCAAAAGGTTTTCCACCTCGATGGTCATATGTTGGTCATATACAAGTCCGGAGAATTTCCAAAACTTATTTTTAGCGTCAATTTAAATGGAAAAGAATTAACAAAAGACAAATTTTTAACAATTGGTATCGAGGACAATTTTGGCATTGGTTTCAAATCTTCATCAGTGCAACACATCTATCTTCCAAAAAATGGCATAATCCCGAAAGCGGAATCCGGGGTATATGCAGTGGTTCTACTTTACTTTGATACAAGGAAAAGAACTTCTCAATATAGCTTTAATCTCTGGGTGATTAATGGCGTCTATGGAGAAGTTCCAGTTAGAGTCGGTGGTGAAATCATGACTTATATTCATACGCATATTGGCGACATAGCTATTTATGGGAATCCATCCTTACATCATGACAATACTTTCTTGGAAAACATATTGGCAGTTTTTCAAGTTGGTTTGCATGTAAATGCTTATGATAGAAGCACAATCTCAATATTCCAAAAGTCTTTCAATCGTTGCGTTTCAAATAGTTTTCCCATGCAACTAGTCATGTCAGAAGGTAGCCCTACACCTAATAAGGATAACGATTGCCCTCAGCGTACGACAGAACTATTATTACCGGAACAGCCCTTGAAAATCTCTCAACCTCCAGATACACAGGAAACATCAAGCCAGCCCACTGAAGAACACTTTCAGGAATGTCAAACGTCAACAGGTTTGACAGATACTACAACAGAATCTGAAACTGAGGAAACGCCGGTGGTAAACGAACTCGGGTGGAGTTTGATGAATACTACGACGACGACATCTTTGAGCGAAAATTTAACTACCCCAATAGGAGAAACACTTTTTGTTCCTTTTAGACTTAAGAATTTAAAAAGCCAAGCTAAAAAAATTATTTTAAATGTTTTCAATTTTTTTGAAAATTCAAAAAGAAATCCATCTTTGTTGATAGCTAGCGCAAAACAAATGACAAGTAAAGCCACAAACATACACCGGGCCACTTTATGGAATATAGTAAAAAAGGGAAAAAAGGTATACTAGCGTCACCCAAAAATTGTAAAAGTCACCGAAAAAGGGTGTTGGATAGGATAGACATCTTTTACGAAGACCTCATAAAGAGAATTATTGTCGAATTTTATAAAGTCAACAAGGCCCCACTTCTTAACGACATTTTCACAGAGTTTCTATCCAGAGTAAAAGATGACGAAGCTCACCAAGAAAGAATGTATACCATATACGGAAAAAGAAATAATGATACAACGCAATTGCCTCCGTTCACTTGCAGCTTATCAAGCTTTAGAAGAAAATTGAAGTTAATGAACTACAAATTTGGCAAACTAAATACCAGGGATGCTGTTTTATTTAGGGAAGATATATTAACTTGGAGAGGGACATATTTAAGGAAAATAAGAGAAAATGACGCAAAAAGGGATAATAATGACACACCTTGGGATGTCGTTTTCTTAGACGAAACCTGGATTGATCCACACGCAAGGCTTGATAAAGCGTGGCTACCTAGAAATCTGACGAGCAACGCTGAAAGACGTTTACATACCTACAGAGAACACAAGTTGTCTAGGGGTGGTCGCCTTATCGTCATGTTTGCAGGTTAAATAAATTTTTACTTGTATATATATTTCACCTATTGGGCAGCTAATGCATTACATCGCTACTATATTTTGCAGGAAATAACGATGGACTGCTAAAGGACTCCTTAGTAGTGAGGAGAGTATTGAAAAACAGCGAGGCCGAAGATTACCATGAAAATATTAATGGTGATGCTTTTCTTGATTGGTTTAAAACTTTGCTGATCGGTCTAGAAAGGCGATCTCTCATTGTCATCGATAACGCTCCGTACCACACCGTGTCACTGTTACCGAAGCAATCAGACACTAAAGCAAAACTTTTGGAATGGCTAAAAGAAAAACAAAAGGAGGATCCTGAATTAAAATTCCCTGATTATCTCCGTAAATGGGAACTATGGGATATTATAAAAACATTTAAACAGAAGTCGGAACATTATACGGTCGACATAGAAGCTCTTAAGCATGGCCATGAAGTCGTACGGTTGCCTCCGTATAACTGCGAGTTAAATCCTATTGAGTTTCTTTGGGCCCATGTGAAGAAGCAAATAAAAAAGCAGAACACTAAACAAGACATTAAAGTTATGGAGAAACTGGCTAAGAGATACTTGTTAGATTATCCTGATGAAAAGTGGAAAAATATGATTTCGCATATTAAAAAGTAAGCAATTCCCGAAGACATTCAAAAAACATATATATACATATATATTGCACATATATATATATACAATATAAATATTGATATTATATATTCTGCCTTTTTTTATTGCTTAAAAAATGTGTTGAACCTTTATGAAACAGTACATGTAATTGACAATATATTGAATATTTTTGTTTATTTTGAGGCTGGAGAAGAAGTACTGGGAGGATGACGGGCACGTCGATTCGTCAACTAGTGCACAAATAATTATTCCTTTGGGGGATGACGACAGTGAGGAGGATTATGAAGAACAAGAGGATAATCAAGAGGAAAGTTTCAGTGAATTAGAGGATGACGAAATAGAAGTTGGGCAGGTGCAAATGAACAGTGAAATTGAAGATGACATTGCAGGTCGACAGGACAGGGTGGACAATGAACTGGACGACTTAAGCTATGGTGAGAGAAATGACACAGAAAGAGAGAGAGAGGAGTGCAGAGTCGTAGTAGAGACGATGATGAAAATATGGACTGCGAAGAATTAGAAATCAATATTCCGAGTTGTCCATGGAATGATGACTTTGACACATGTGTAACTGAGGATTGTTACGATTTTGTTGACGAAAACGATTGGCCTCCGTCAAAACGAATCAAGCTTTCAAGTACTTGTAGAAACTTACACCTTTCCGATTCAGAATGGGATGATTAATACAGACGACAGTAAAATTACGGTAAAAATACTAACCCGAATCTAATCTAGTAATTTTTAATGATTTAATATCAGTGTACTGGCATGCAGTGCATACATGCACAAAATGTACTGCATGTAATTCATAGTGCACGCATGAATTGAAAATTGTGCAGTGCACAAAATGCACGAAATGGGAATTACAATGGATACCACGATAAAATAGCCTACCTATATAAAATCGTGTAGGTGTATTCATGCATTTTGTGCGTTTTATGCACTGTTCATTTCGTGCATTTCATGCAGGTGCACGCATGAAATGAATTTTGTGCGCACGAAGTAGAACACTGTCTAATATCATTATTGATACATGAGATACAGAACACAATCAGATAATGTTTTTAATTGATTCTGAAATTCATGTTTTTAAGGAACTAATTGTCAACTTTTATTGTGGACTGCATTGGGTATACATCGGTTCAATGGATTTAATATTTAACTTGAAAATAAAAGTTTCCGAGGAGGTTAATGCAACTTTTTTGTTTGGACTGCTTATATTATGTAAGTTGTCAATAGTTCAGTATAAATATTTCAATTTAAGATTAGCTAAGTGCAACCTCGCGGTCCGGACTTACTATGTGTATGTAGTTTACAAATTGATTTAAAAATAATGTTGTAGTTTTATTTTACAGAAGTTCTTTATTGAAATATCATTTTCAAGCAATTGGCATGCTGTAAATTTAATATATATTACAGTAACTAATTATCTATATAGCTGTATAAATAATGGCATTAAACTATAATTAATGGCTGAACTGTGGTTTCTGGCTTCATTATTTCAACCGCGGCATCGGCAACCGGTTGCACAATTCTTGGTAGGGATTTCACTAATTTGTCCATGTTGCGTTTTGACAGACGTCCTTTCTTGAAATAGTACAAGAATACCGAAAAGCCAACAGTTATTATCACACCTGAAAGTGCAAAATCAAATATGTTTAGTAAATGTTTTTCAAAATATTGAAAAGAATTAGTATTTTTAATTAATAGTTATTTACTCTTACCTGCAACGATCAGCAAATACGTCGACGTATTTATGGTACATTCGGATTTGTCGTTGTTCATACACATATCCTTAGTGTGAATGGTGACCAGCCCCAAAAGTTCCCCATCAACTTCCGCAAAGATTGATTTGCAGTCGCCATCGTCCAATGATGTCACCATCCAAATGCAGTTGCTGCTGACACACATTTCACAATTATTGGACCGGCAATTTCCTGTCAATTGTGAAATAAATAACATAAAGAATTTATAATAGTCGTTAGTTTATAGTTTATAGGTGGTTATAGTATAATAGATTCTTTTAAAACCTACCTTTTAGTGGCATTGGCACAAGATCCATCCCTTGAGTTATACTTAATATTATTAACAACTTAACACAGAAATCCATGTTGCAGCTTATTTAGTTATTTAAATTTAAATCTAGTAAAATTAGAGTAATTTTATGAAAAATACTGATTTCTAATAATAATGGCAATGAGAAAATTGCATGGAAAATCTTCAAAGTAAAACCATGACATGTAAAGCTACTATTATAGAACAAAGATATTCAAAAGTCCCGCAGATGAAAATTAGATATACATTTGTTCCACAAACCAGAAGACTGTGAAGACTACATTTTGACCTGGCACAGCGCGCCATTTTTAAATGTATTTATGTAGACGTAATTGTGCAAATACATGATATTATGGAATTGGAGCACCCATTGCAATTGTCTACGCAATGAATTCAACTGGAACTGGCAAAAATAACCCGAAAATCAAGATCAAGGTCATGGTAAGTATGTATGCAAAGATAGTAATCGGATTAGTTGTGACGACTAGTGGACTTGTATATAATATTGGACATTATTTTTTTTGCCGGATGTGTGCATGGTTACAGTTGTCGATGTCGCTGAAAGCCTGACACCAATAGTACTTTCATTTTTATGTACATTTAAGCGTTGTATTATGTTTACGGAGTTCTTATATTTTATAGCTACTTTAGTGTGCAATTTAGGTTTAAAATGATATCTCACTTTCTTTACGCATACTTTTTATGTTACCATAGTTTTACGTGCATACGGTGCCTTATAACCAGTTTCTAGGGCATACGTTGCCAGTTGTTAGTGCATATTATAGTGCATACTATGCATATATTTTCAAGCATATTTCAGAGATTTTAATATAATGATATTGTAGACCTGTTTATAACATGTCAGCTGCATTCTCCGCTACGAGGATATTCACAAGTTTTTCCATAAGGAAAGCAAAGAATGTTAGAACGAAGCCTTTGTCAATGAACCCAAACTTTCCAATGTGGACGCAAATTGGCTTCATTAACCTTGCCTTTCGTCTCACCCATGGATTTTGATGGCTGTGACTTTTCTTTATCAAATTGCTAGACAAGCTGTGCATTTCGGACGCTTGTTCCAAAAGAAGCACACTTAAGATTACGAAAACGACAGAGAGAATAGGAAAGAAAAGGTAAGCCACAAAATCCATTTTGTCTTTCAACTTCATGGTGCCGTAGATGCCAACGATGGAGATGACTTCACCCCCTGAAAGTAGAATTGGAGCCAAAATAGGAGCAATCATTCTGTTGATGTTTTTGCTGTTCAGATAGAGCCAGGAGTAGATTTCCAGTTGTTTTTCCACTCCATTTACTTTCCATAGGAAACAAATCCAGTATTTCGAGAATTGATTGTAAACGCAACCGAGCATCAAGAAGAGTGTGGCAGAAGCGATGAACGTCATCGCCACGGAGAATACACCGATTCCATAAATCAGAATTATTTTCATTTCCACCACAGTTATTTCTTTGAGCGCAAATCGTCGGTTCATGGTGAGCCGTGTCAGGTTTAATGAGGCATAGCACGATACGCAAAAGGCAATGAGAATTTCCATGGGCACAATCGCAGTCATAAATATTCCAAGGTAATCCAATTTTAATGCCTTGACCCTTGCCGTCCATTGTGAGACTTTACTTCCTGTATTCCCTTAAGAGAGAAAACGTAAAATATGATATCAGCAATTATAAGGCCATTTTAAACTGAAATGCTGTTAAAGTAAATCATAATTAGCAATACCAATATTTGGCACTAGAATATTTGATAAGTTGGCATTTTCCAATTGGAAAGTATTTATGATTGGGCATCCATCCATGTCGTTCTCCCGTCCCCCGACGCTGCCTTTTATGTTTTCATTTTCTATTGCTGTCAATTAAACAAGTCAACGATTTGGTAAATAAGCAAAGCCATTATCTGTATGAAAGCACCACATTTTCAAACAATGGGCTTTAAATTTACATTGTATTAGTACTTTAATACCTGCCAGTTTGTCATCCAGTTGGAAACACAGATTGATGCTTTCTGGAATTGCTCCCAGTCCTTGGAAGATGAATGTCATATTAGCTCCAGTAGAGACTACCGTTAAAATGATACAACTGAGAATCATCAGGTAATCTTTAATTCGGAATCTGGGATCACCAATTCCGTAGACTTCCAGAATAATCAGTAGAACACAAACAGTGAAATTGATGATGGCCCCCGTTGCGCATACTAGTTTTCTCCATTTTTGGGGAGAGACGTAGACTCGACGATTTTCTATTCCAAACGGGATAAGGCCACAGAATCCAAATATCTTGAAATATAAATTTACTGATAAATACTGAAAATCTGTTATCATGACTGCATTAGCTGTGATAAGCCTTAATCTACTTCTGAAACTTAATTTTATTTTGAAGTTTTACATATTATTTTATCCATTGGTGAGAATAGCAGTTACGGTTTAGCTTTGCCATTGAAGGTTGCACAAGGAATGGTTTCCAGTAACTTCTTGAGACGGGCACTGAATAAAATATGATGAATAATAGCTTTAATGCCTTTTGTGTGTTTCTCGTCACCGAATGTGATATTCCATATATTCATATGAAATATTGGCGTGGCTGACTTTTCTTTGGCTTGCTTTACAGACTGTTTAATATGGTGAAAATCATGCAAATTGAATTTATTCAATCAATACAAGAAATACATTAGCTGCGAAGGACCTAAATCGCTTTAAGACAATTGTGTTTTCCAATGCTTTATTTAATCTAAGTCTTAAATACTATTAAAATGTGGATATTCGGCTCCTAGCTCCTATTTGGAGTTTTTCTATTTACCTGGTTTGGAATATAATATTATTGAATGCTATACATTACCTTTGAGAAAGGAATTATTCTTTATTCTTGAGTAATTTATTTTAAATGGAAAATAGCGAGGGAATTTAATAGTGTTCCGCCTTTTCATAGTAGGATACCTGTATTGTCAAATTACACTTGGATAGAAGTACGACGGTATTGTATTGGTATTTGCACTCGTTATTATTGTGTTAAGATTGAGATGACTGAAATACTACGTGAGTATATGGGAGTAACTAATTAAACAATGTTCAATCATACTGTTTTCCCACTGTAATGTTTCTAAAATATAGTAGCAGATTTTGTAGCAGATAGAGTTCGGCGTGAACTCGGCTTTTAATCCTCGCCAATTCATTAGCTTCCCAATTAAATGATAATGTAAATTATTTATTATTATTTATTATTATTTAAAGGGGGTGACGCTTCCCTAGGGCTATTGCCCATGAAGCCAGGAAAGGGATTGCAGGGCAAGCATGATTATAAAAGAATAGTTTGATTACAAGTTTTTAGATGCGTGGGCCTGGTTTTGTACGCAGACAAGACCAGGTCTTTACCCTAATACATATATGAATTAAACCCCTACTACTTATTCTACAAGCCAGAGCGAGTGTACACAAGCCTTGACCTAGATTTCTATCTATTATTAGTTATTAGTATAAGTTATTATGATTAGTTAAAGTAATTAGATGTGTGAAAGGAAAAGGATATTTATAATAATGCCTATTATGTATTATTTTAATCTAAGGAATAAAAAGGTAATAATGTTAGGATACGTTATTATGATTAGTTAAAAAAATAATAAAAAGTGTTATAGTAAAAGGATATTTATAATAATGCTTATTATGTATTATTTTAATCTACGGAGTCAAGCTCAGTTTCCTTCTCTTTTAGGCTTCGATTTCCGCGTACTAAACTCTGTTCGTGTTTAATTACCGCTCTATATTGATATTTCCTCTTATAAGCTGAGAATTCAGCTTTTACGTTGAGCCAGCAAATTATTATTAGTGTACAAGTAATAAGACTTAATAGTGAGATTATTATGTGAAAATAATGCGTTGTGGATTCTACACTTATTTTGTTATCGTCCCTGTTTTGTAGTTGCAATTGGAGTTCCTGTTCTTCATTTTCTCTCTGTCGCATATTATTATACGCGTTTATCGCCTGAAACATAAGTTGATTGTTGTAGATATCCCCGTATCCAAGACTGAACTTGTTGGAGAATTCAGATCCAGAGCCGAATGCCGCCTTTACTGCCGAGATAAAGCCAGATACCGCTCCTGTGTTAATCATTGTAGAGAGAGTGCCGGGGATGCTGGGTAACGGTAGTGGTGCAGAAGTGCAGTTATTAATCACAGTCAGGGTGATGAGCAGTAGCCACAGGAGAGACATATTTAGCTGAAGGCTGTAAACAGAGGTATAAATGTACATATATATCGTACATATACATATACACTATATGTACATACATACATGTACATATATGCACTATACTGATTACGAAGGATTATGTTAGAGTACAAATACGGATCCCCATGTTGTAGGATTAATATGAGTCAGTTAAGTCAATAATTCACTTACGTGTTATTTAAACGAGCGTGTTAGATAGCACAAGTTTCGTTAGGTTAGTCTGCTTTGAATCTCTTAAAGTCTTTCGTCTTTGTGTTTTTGGTGCGAACTAGCTACTGTGACTATGCTTCGGCTGATATTTATATAGGTTAATCTTGCGACATGGAGTCAAAGAATTTGCGCGTCATAAGTGCTTTATTTATTTTATCTATTGTTTTTATGTGTAATCGGATCGTTAGTGTTTAATGCCTCGTAAAGTTGTAATGCATTTCCCGTTACATTATTGAATTGTTTCGTGATAGGACATTCATATATGAGATGAAATAATGATTCAGTTTTGCCCGTGTTGCAATAAGTGCAAGCTTTGTCTTGGTCCAGATAGCAGGCCCAGTTACCCATTCGAAAATATTTATTGTTTAATCGAGCTTTTGCTAATACTCGCTTGGTATTTAAAGAAGTTGCTTGGTAGAGGTGTGCATTTCCTAGTATTTCTCCATCAGTATTGATGAATGTTCTGTAGAAAGAGTTCCTTACAGAGTTATTGAGATTTGAAATATCTTTCTGTCTTAGTGTATTAGTAATTACTTCAAGAATGTGGTTAAACTGTCGCCTTATCTGGTGTGTGCATTGTGATGTGAGTAGGTGTTGCAAACCAAATTCTTCCAAGCCGTGGCGGAGCTGTGTGACCCAATTATTTTTATGCGGAGAGATATTATCGAGGTGTCTCAGTGAGTCATAGCAGATTCTGGGATATCTGGATGTAGGCATATTTAGTAATTTTTGCCAGTATGTTATGGTACGCCTCCAGATTTTTTCGTCCGTTCTAATAGTTTCACATTCCAGTCGTACAAGATAGCCTGCTGTGATAGTGTCCAGACTAAGGAATCGCTTGAGAAAGTTGGTTTGGATTTGTTCAATGTACTCCATATGCCTGAGGCTCCAAACTTCGCAGCTGTATAAGGAGACACAGCTACAGCCGACACAGTAGATGTATGTAATTTCATAGCAGCCGAAAAAGAGTTCATTTTTCCTAGTTTCAAGACATTCCATAGGCTGTGGAGGGCGCATGTTGCTTTCGTCTTCCTGTCCTCTGCAGCTTTTTTGAATGACATAGTTGTAGTGAATATTATGCCTAGGTATGTATAATGGTTTACTATTTCTAATTTGTGGCCTTTGATGTAAAAATTTGGTTGTTTGTTTGCTGTGCCACCTTTCCTGAAAATCATTACCTTTGTTTTATCTTTATTGACTTCTAGTTTTAATCGATTGAAATATTTCGCTAGGATGTTGATTTTCACTTGTAGTGCCCTCTGTGTGCGTGCTATAACCACGGTGTCGTCCGCGTAGAGTAGTATATGTAGTTTTTTGGTGGTGCTTATCTGGATTCCTCCAATGTCTTCTTTGATAAGGAGGTCTTCGATGTCCGAAATGAATAAACTAAATAGGAGGGGACTGAGGGGGTCCCCCTGGGCCAGACCCTCCGTTAGTTCTATTTGATCTGAGTGTGGCGGTGTGGAGTCAAGTCTGATTTATGTGTAAGCTTTGCTGTACATGGATTGGAGAATGCGGATGAAATTTCCACTAACCCCTAAACTAAAGAGTTTTTGCCATAACAGCTGATGGTTGATGGATGGAAAGGCACGCTTAAAATCTATAAAGAGGGCGAATACTTTCGCATTTTTTGATTTTGTCCCTATATGCAGTGTACTTTGCAAGGTGAAGATATGATCAGTGCAGCTTCTATTTTTCCTAAACCCTGCCTGCGCTTCCGGAATTATATTACACTGGATTGCCCAGTCGTTCAATCGCCTTTTGTAATGGGAGGTTAACTATTATGTCATAATCAGGCTCAGTATTAGTATTCTAGCCGACTTCTGGTTCTTCTTATTGCCAATAATGCGAATAAAGTACACGTATGCAATAAATATAGACAAGAGTTTTGGGAGAGCTGACTTAGTTTCAGGAGAAATGTACTATTGTTTTATTCTACTTAGGTCTTGTTACACACCAATGGTGATCTCACCAGAGGATAGTTAGGAGAGACAAGAGAGACAACCTTCTCAACTCCGCTGTTCCCACTCGACTGAGGATATTGGTTCAGGGAAATTGGATAGTAAGGTTGGGAGTGGGGTTAGGTGGTTTCGCGTAGTACGGTGGGACGAGTGGAGTCCCGCCACATCCTCCCCCCCTTTGACGAACGTTGGCACAACGTTGAGGGTCGTGGGTGAGTGAGGAAAGAGTTGATCCAGTTTCACCCTTTTCAATTCAATTTATATTTTAACGTAGATTTGCTGAAAACATGAAATAGTTAAGCAATTTTTCATTAATAAACATTTCCTCCTGAATTTGCCAATTACATTTAATATAGTAACAATAATGACAATGAAAGTTAATTGTTAGTTAGAATGACAAAATTATAATTATCATGCAACTAATTGATTACAATTACGTAACTTATACAAACTAATACTAAATTATAATAACCTATATTAACCTATAGTATACTATGCTAATTAATACTAACTTATGCTAATCACTGGTATTATCTAATAATTAATTAACCTAGTCTTACTTGCTAATACTAATTAAATTCATACGTTCACACATACATACATCAATTTTACGTTTCCCATAAAAGTCATATTAAAGCTATTGCATGTCCAAGTTAGGATAATTTGACACGGAGATTAGAGCAGTAGTTGTTGTCCCGGATGCCGTGATGATAGGATGCTCCTTTTGGTTTTGTCTCTATCGTCCATTGGTGAATGTTGACAAGCAGCACCAGAATGTTGACACGCCGCACCAGTAAATTTCTTGTCCTTCCGCAACCGATGTTGGAATTCGAACGGGTTATTCCCGTATCAGGTTCTTCTGTGTTGATGGTGGTTGCTTGGGGTTTTCCCATAGCATTGATGAAGTTACAATGAGTTGTTATACCGCAATATTCTGGTGATTTATTGTGATCTTTGTAGTGTTTCGTCTATAGTAGAAGATTACTGTTGACGTATCATAAGTTTGATTAAAGGACTTCTACTTAGTAAGCACTGATGGTAGTAGTATTATTTATAATTTGACAACCTTGGTAATCTCACCAAGTTTTTGTGTTTACATTGCATTAAGATATAAATAATTTGAAAAATAACGTACTTAATCTTAAAGTGTCCGCTACGGGAGTTTTACAGATATATGAGCACACGGTGCAGGTAATTTACATTATGGTTGATATACTAAATATCGTTAAGTTCAATTATTATAGTTCTTCAATCGAATGGGTTAAACTTACAATTAACCATTTCATTTCAGCCTACTTCAGCTGGTTGTTTTCCTTTTAGCATGAATTTTCTTTTTAGACGACTGTTGACCTTAACTTCGAAGATTCGTTTGGTGACGAAAGATTGGGTAAAAATGTCCCTCTCTCGATAGCGTATTAGAAAAAAATAATTGATATATCCTGCGTTCAACGGATTCTCCAAGAATTTCTTCATAGCAAGAGTTGACTGATGTGATAAAGGGGTAAGTTTAGTTGATCTTGCAAATATAAATACATCTTCCATGTATAATAGGTATCGGAGTGTTGTATCGCGAAATTCGCTTATACCTCCTGTGTACATGTTCACTGTTGGTTTAATTTCGCTGAGTAACATCTATTTGTGTAGTGTAGGAATATCTTCATAGCATGATCTGTCCGTTCCAGTATTCGGGTAAATTAGATGTAGGTTTCTGTAGGTTTACATACATTTCTGTGGAACAAGTATAAATGGGTATTAGACTGTATAGCAGGCTTTTCTCATAGATCTGGGTATTGCGGTACCTTGAGCATAGAATAACCATTGGGGTACCATTAGCATTGGAAAGTCCATAAGGAAATGTATTGATATTAAAGGGTACCTCAGACTCTTCGTACGTGTTCTTCAGTAATGTAGGTTCGCCCATTGGATCTTCCTGAGTGTCCAACGTAAAACCCAGGTAACGTAGCTTAGTTCATACGGTTCTTTCCTCATTTCAACTTCAGGGGTTAAAGTAAAAGTTGGAGAAAGTTTCATGGTACATTGCTTCTTATATGGTTCCTTAGTATTGGTAAGTTAAAGCGGTCGTATTCTCCATCTAGTGTGTGTAGCATTAGCAAATGTATTTTCTGTACAATAGGTGGCGTGAGAATACTGTAAGCAATTCTGATGTCTTGTTTCAATTGTTGTGCACTTTCTGGGGTGCAGCAATATAAGAAATCCGTCTTTTGCAACTAATGAGCTATTACATATATCCTTTGCAACTTAAGAGTGGTTTAACTTAGATGAATTTTGTCCATTAATTTTCTTTGAATTCAACTTGACAATTACATCGAATTTTTATTAACAGATCTCAACGAATTCTGTCTCTAGAAATTGCAAGTGCAGTATCCAAGTTTCCTTCAATTTGTTTCTGACAAAGGGGTTTTCGAAATCGTAGTTATCACGGTCAAAATCGATTTGCAATCCATTTTCTTTGTTGCGTATTCTGAGAATCTGTTGGTTATATTTTGGTGAATATTGGGATTATTTTTGATATCCCGTTTTTACTTGCATCCGTTATGTCTTCAAAGTTGAGTTTAACATTTGTGATTCGAGTTTCCGACTCGGAGTGTTGCTACTGCAGGATGGTCCGATCACAAACCTCTCACGACCTGCCCTTCGCAACTGACTTTTTTAATTTGATTTGGCTTAACAGAAATGTGCTTCGTATTTATCTTCAATGAATTTCGAAGAATGAAGCTGTGCTCCCTAGAATTCTTCCTTTTCCAATGACGTTGCTTATATTTTTCTTTTGACCAATCTAGACGAATTCGCGATATATCAAAAAAGCTGGAACGTCCATGAGTGATGTGGTCACTTTCTTTGCTTTCTCTTCTCCTTTCTCCTCTTCTATTGCTACAGGCGTTCCCGCGTGCACTCGGTTCCCGAACACCTTGCAATTCGCAGGGTTTTGGAATCAATCCGCTTCCCCAACTTGCATCCATAGGCTCAGCTACTTTTCTGGATGAAGTTCCTTGTGGCCAACTTTTCTTATCTTTCTTCGGGACAGAAATCAATCTTGTCTCCGTACTGCCATCAGTAGGTATGCCCACTTTTCGCGATGCAGTAATCCTTTTCTGCTCTATGAAACGAAGCTTGCTCCAGTGCCCGCTATGTACAATCACGTCACTGTACTTCCTTTCAATAATCCATCCTTTCTTCTGTTGCGTTGAAAACTTCCCAAACGGGGTTGATTTAAAAACAAATTCAAGTTTTCCTTCCAGAACGATATTCCTTGTGTTCAATTTCCAAGTTGCACGGTTTAGAAAATCGTATTTTTCAATTCGCCTTGGAGATCCTGCCCTTAAAAATTTCCTTGTGTGTACAATAATTGATTCGGCTTTGGGTGTTGGGGAGCTCTTCCCAACATTTACCCAGTGAACCCTTTCCTTTGATCTGGTCATTCCACTGACTACCCGGCAGTATCGTCGAGATTCTGTTAAGACGTCTCTCAACATCAATTCCAACGCTTCCAAGGTCTCAATGATATGACTCTCCTTTTTCAATCCTTCCTTACACACTGTTTGGCTGATTCGATTTTCTTTCTGAATTCTCTTCTTCGAATTGCATTTTCGATTCTTACTTGGGATACTCTTACATAACATAATTCTCTTATTAAAAACTGTAATCTTATGACCGTAACCGTTATACTCATTCTCTGCTGCAGTACAGTGCAACAAAGTTCTCTGAATCTTAGGTACACCAGTCATTTTAAAAGTATACAATTTTTCGTTTACTCTATGATTTAAGAAACAACATTACCGACTTGTATTAAAACGTGTTTCAACAGCAATTAACAATTCAAAATCCCACTAACATTATTGAAAACTAAGAGTTGGATGATCTCTTCCCTCTTTTACAAATAATTACTTAATTACTATATGGGTTGGTACTTGCAAACAGAACTGTACTGCGATATCAATGACTATTTCCAATCCCATTCACATGTATTGAATTAACAAGAGTTGGATAATCATATCCCTCTTTTACAAAGAACTACTTAATTACTATACAGTTGGGTAATGGCAAATAGAACTGTACCACGACGATAAATGCGAATTTATATTCCAATGTTAATTAGCAATTCAAGATCCTACTAACAGTAGTAAAATTATACGAGTTGGGCAATGAAATCTTTCTTTTACACGTAAGTACTTCAAAATATAAAGCAGGGTAATTATAAACAAAATTATACCGATATTAATCAATTAACTATACCCAAGCCCATTAACATTATATAACTAATAAGAGTTGGATGATCCTATCCCTCTTTTACAAATAACTTTTTAATTCTTATATGGGTGGGTAGTTAAGTATAAAACTGTATCGTGAAATCAAATCGTTGCCAATAACAATTGGCGTTTCTAAGCTATTTTGAAAGCCGTCTGCTCTCATTTGAAAATCATGAACAATTGAAATATGTGCTTTTTCAGCTTTTAATTTAAATTTATGAATAATAACTCCTGATTCATTGTTTGTCACTATGCTGTGGCATCTACTCTGCAATACACGTAAGTGTTCGGAAAGTGCCTGTGCTATACAATTTCTAAGTAAAGAGAAAGGTTCGCTGGTGTCTACTGTTGCTATTACATTAGAAATTTATCCTCAGCAAATGGATTTGTTAATATAACAGTAATTAAGAACTTCATTTGAAAAATTTAACTTGGAAAAATTTGAAATGTTGAAATAGAATAATTGAATGTAAATTAAATTGTTGAATAGAATATTGTTACTTAAAATACACAAGAAATCAAATAAGTTTACAATAGCGTTTAAGTTATAATGTGTATCAATGTTATCAACTTCTACTTTGCGGTACCTTTAACACGTTAAGAATAGTACTACCTTACAACAATGTTTTCCAAAAATTCAATGCCATGTACCCTGTATGGCTTACAATATTATTTATACTTCCTTAATGGGATACGTATAATCGTTACCTTATCGTTAACTATAACTATATTACAATATATACTTTCTTGAGTCTCGTGGAGCGGAGCTGAAAGGTGTCTTCCAATTCCTTTCAATTTACATATCTTCAAATATGGTAATCGGTCGGTTTATCATTAACTAGTGCCTGTTCATTAATTTGAATACCAATTAGCGTACTCTTTGCTGAACACAGCTTTTTATCCACGGTATGCAAATCACTGCCGTTCTATTGACCGAACGCGGTTTATCTTTCTTTACCGTAACCTTGGGTGGCTAATCCAAGCCTTAAACCCAAGTTAATTGAACACAACCTTAAGATAATGAGGTTATTGCTTTGCTTTAACAATGTCAACTTACAATAATCCTCTCCAGACGTTCTGGCCGTTGATTGGTCAATGGGCGTTTCCCTTCCTTTGGAGGTCAAATCGCCTTCAATCACAAAGCCCAGCGTCTCTTTTTGGTTCTAGAACTTACAACAAAGTAAATTAACATACATTCCACAGGCAAGAACATGAATGCATAATTCGACCTTTTATGTCCTTCTACTTTTCTTTGTCTTACTCTCCTATTTAACAAGAAATTTCGTATTACTTAATTCTTACGGGGTACCTTTTACATTGGTTTTAAACGGGAAACCCCTAATTTTGATTTATATTTTCTTTCACAAAGCTTAGATTGGATATATTTTATAATAAAATTTAACCATAATCTCATTTAACTCTTTCAAAATGAATCTCAATTATTAAATTTGCTACTTATTTGATACAAATGTTGCAATAAGTTCTATAAATTTTGAATTGTCTTTCGTAAACTAGGTAATCTAATTAAGTTGCTTTGTCTTATCAAAATGGTATAAGTATTGTACATTAAATTACAATTGAATTTTTGAACGATACAGAGTAATGTTACCTCACTGTACGTGGTTGTACAGTTTTACTTTTCAAAATTCCCCTTTCCGTAATCCAATTCTTCTTTTTCTGAACACGTCAATTACTCGTACCCAGGTCAAAGTTCCAGTTCTTCAAGTCTTCAACTTTTTTGAACAGATTTCTTGAATACACTCGTACAGTTTTTCACATTCTTCACTGATTTTTTTGGTTAATTTTGGCGAATAAGACCGGGTTTCGGTACCATTGTAATGGGAGGTTAACTATTATGTCATAATCAGGCTCAGTATTAGTATTCTAGCCGACTTCTGGTTCTTCTTATTGCCAATAATGCGAATAAAGTACACGTATGCAATAAATATAGACAAGGGTTTTGGGAGAGCTGACTTAGTTTCAGGAGAAATGTACTACGTTTTATTCTACTTAGGTCTTGTTACACACCAATGGTGATCTCACCAGAGGATAGTTAGGAGAGACAAGAGAGACAACCATCTCAACTCCGCTGTTCCCACTCGACTGAGGATATTGGTTCAGGGAAATTGGATAGTAAGGTTGGGAGTGGGATTAGGTGGTTTCGCGTAGTACGGTGGGACGAGTGGAGTCCCGCCACACTTTCTAATATGCTAGTAAATATTTTCATAGAGGTGTTTGCCAGCGCTATGGGCCTATAGTTATTGGGGTCCTTGGCTGTGCCCTTCCTATAGAACATAACTGTTTCTATTTCGGCCCACTCTGTGGGGGTGTTTTGTGTGTGTAGGATCGTGTTAAATATGTCTTGAAGTGTCATTAAAGTGTCTTCGTCCAGCCCTTTGTAGAATTCGTTCGTTATACTGTCGGGTCCTGGGGCCTTGTTATTTTTTAGTTTTTTAATTGCTATTCTTATCTCCCGGATTGTGAATGGTGCATCAAGCCGCTCATGCCTCACGTCTGTTAATTGTGGAGCATCTAAGTTTCGCGGCGGAAGCTAGTTTGCATAAAAATTCTTCCATTCTTGTGCACTTACTTCACAAGGTACTTGCTTTTTCGTTTTTAGATGTCTGTACGCCTGCCAGAAATCCGATGGTTTTGTGATGTCGTTTAAACTTGCTTGTTTTGCCTGCCAATGTTGTTGCTTTTTATGTTTCCTTACTTGAAGGTAGGTGGATTTTGCTATTGCATACTGAATTCTATCTCTCTCTGCCCAGTTTGACATTTTCGCATTTTTGAGCATCGAGGCGACTTGCTTTCTGAGAGATTTACAATCTTTATCGAACCAAGGCTTGTTGCTGCTTAGTGAGTGTCTAAAGTTCGTCATACGTAGCTCTTTGGCTGTTTGGAGGATGCATTCGTTTAGTGCAGATATAGAGTTTATGTTTTTTATGGCCATGTTCTCATGCATTATTTGCGAGTATTGCAATTTCTTATCTGCTTTCCATTTTAATGTTTGCGTGTGTATTATAGGGATGTCGTATTTATCTTTTGATAACCATAACTGTCCTATAAGATGTTCTGTTTTGTCAGTGTGTATGAATTTTAGTTGTTTAACAAATTGTAGAGCCATTTGATTTGCGTATACTAAATCGATTGTGGATTTCCCATTTTTATTTATGAAAGTGAATTCGCCTGGTATGTCGCCTATTACCCGTCCATTTAAGACTACTAAGTTGGCTTCGGTCATGAGGGGATTGAGTGTTTTTGCTCTAGTGTTTTCTACTCTATCTTTCGAGTTTCTTGTTGTTTCGATTCCAGCGGTCAGTCTGAATATTTGTGTATCTATTTCTTGATCGGTGCCTATTCTGGCATTGAAGTCTCCTACCAAAAATAGTGCCGTGTTCTGAAATTCCTCTTGTAGTCGTAATATTGTGTCGTTTAATATAAGTGTCATTTCTGTGTAAGTGTGTTGTGGTTGTATATATATTGTGCCAATAATGAGACTGAGTGTTTGCCCCTCTAACAAGAGAAATAGCCAATGTTGGTGTTTTTCCAGGCATGTTATTTTAATACTTTCACTATCTAATGTTAGGATAGCAATTCCGCCTTTAGCTCTGCCTTTGTTGTGGGACTTAGTAGCAACTATATGAGTGTTAGTGCGCTTCCCTATGCTGGACGGTGGTGTAAATTCGGTTGTGTGCCATGTTTCAGTTAGGCAAATTATTGGGCATTTTGCCAGAATAGCTATTTCAGGTGTATCGATATCATAAAGTGTACTTAAACCTCCTATATTCCAAAAAATAATGCTATCTATGTTTTTATGCAAAGCGCTTAATGGTCTCCTATTATTATTGTTAGTAGTAAAATTAAAATAGTGCTTATCTGATAAAAGTTGAGGGTTTGGCTCCATGGGCTCTCCGAGTCAGGCAGCTTCTACTTGTTCTACGTGTCCGTCGTCGTTAACTCGATAAACTTCCGTATTCCCGTCTTTGGTTGCCTTAAGGGTGCCGTTGCGGATTGAAGTCGTCATATCAGGATTGTACTCCTTCCATTGTTTTGCTGTGTCCCGTAGGATTTTCTCCGTCCATTGCTGGTACCTGGTTTTCTCACTGTTGACATAAATATTTTTCATTTCTTCCATGGCCCGCATAGTCTTTGTCGCCGCGAGTAGTGCGAATTTATCTTTTTTCTGGACAAATTCTACAATGATTGCTCTGGGCTTATTTTCTTTTTTCCCGATTCTTTTCGCGTCCCTGAGGAGTACATTGGTGATGCCTAATTTTCCCATCATTTCTGTTACTTTTTTCTCCGGTTCACTAAATGTTTCGTTTTCTGCTTCGGGAATTCCGGTTACACGTACTTGGTAGGCCAATATATCTCGCTTCTGGAATTCGCTCTCCTTTGTTAGTTCTAAGATTTGTTTCTCGGAGTGGCTATGTCGTGCAGAGTTTAGTTTTATTTCTTGCAGCATATGAAATAGTTTGTCGTCCAGGTCCAGTTTTTTAAAATCGTCTTTAGAGAGATTTTGCATTTTTGTTGATTTCGATTTTTCTTGTTCTAGGGAATCTTCGGGTCCTCTCTTGGCTCCTGGGATAGGGGGGGAAGGACCTGATGTTTTGGGTGGGGATCGTGTAATTCTGGGTCGAGGAATGAACGGTTGGTTTAATTTTCTGTTTGCGATCATTTCTAGATTGCGATGTATGTATTTAATGTGTGCGATGTGCGGTTTTAACTTCTAGCTGTGCTTTGATGGAGTTGGAGAGTTAAGTAGGTCAAGATGTGTTCGCTTCGAATGTCTCTTTGCAACTCTGAAGAATATAACTCCCTATACAGCAGTTTTGTGTGTCAGTCTTTTAGAGTAAGTTTTAAATAATATTAAGATGCCGATATTGATCTCTTATCTGCACTTGGAGGTTTTCCTAATTACTTGGTTGGGAATGTAAAATTTTGATAGCTAGGTATAATGTAGTGTAGAATAGGGCAGACGGAGTATTTTGAGTCGTTTAACTGGCAAGCGGTGTATTTTCGTCGTCCTATGCTTTTGGACAGAAACTCCAGTGTGCTGTGTGCAAAACCAGAATTTTGAACAAGAACTTTCGATCAGCAATAAGGGTATTTCGGAATTTAGTCTGCTCAGATAGTATTACAAGTGGACTTAATAAATTGAAAAACCTCAAAAGACGGTCGAAACCCAATATTGGCATTTTTTTATTTGACACTCCACCAGAATATGTATCAAACTCCTGATTCCAAGTAAACTTCTTTTAAAGTGTTTCATATCCATCAACTCAATTAAATGTTTTCTACGAATTGAATGAAAACAATTTTTTGTACTTATTCATATTAAAAAGTGTTCACAACTAAACGAGGTCAACAAAAAACACCTACTATATACAGCTGCATTGATATTTTAGGGCTGGAAAATGTTCTGAAGCTATTGCAAGCTAATATTGCGTCATATATTTTAAACAATGCTTTCTGTCCCGTTTAGAACCAGGAAGTTACTAAAGCCCAAATGCAAAATCATCCCATGAAATGAAAATGAAAAAATTAATGCATCCGATGGAAGAATAAATCATGGTTGAATGTAGTAAAAAGTAAAAATTGCTCAACCTTAACTATTATTGCTTTTAGTAACATAGTAAATGCGCAATTTTGTCCCATATTTTAAGAAGGCGACAAATTCAACGCACCACCAAAAATATGAAAGTATCACTAATGAAAAACCTTAATGTGCCACTTGTATATGAATTGATCACCTTTATGTGGTATAACCCGATAAATCCTTAGTCAATGCCAGAAAAACTAAACAGGTCACCTTTTAAACTGGAATTTCCACAAGTTTTATTAAATTTGCTCAACATTTTCATAAATAAAAGTCGCCATTTATTTAATTTTTTGAACAATAAATTTATAAATAAAAAAATATAACTAATAATACTTCGCAATTCATTTTGTACAAACTATGCTAACCAACGATTTCCAATAAATAAGCAAAAACACAATGCTCTCCGCGGTAACTGTTTTATTAGGAATTCAACTTGGGAACTTTTCACTGAAGATCTGGATGAATGGTTAACTTCTGAGCCAAAGAATTCAACTTGCCGGAATCACTAAAACATAAACACTTGGTTATTGTCGGTCACAAAGATTAAACTAGGTACATAGAATTGAGAAGAAGTCCTCACTTGAATTCCAACATGCGAATTTAGGAAAAATCCTTACTTGAATTCCAACATGCGAATTTAGGAAAAATCCTTACTTGAATTCCAACATGCGAATTTAGGAGAAATCCTTACTAGAATTCCAACATGTGAATTTAGGAAAAATCCTTACTTGAATTCCAACATGCGAATTTAGGAGAAATCCTCACTTGAATTCCAACATGCGAAACTAGGAAAAATCCTTACTTGAATTACAACATGCGAATCTAGGAAAAATCCTAACTAGTTCAAGTTCAAGTTCAAGTTAGATTCATTAATGTGTCCAATAAGCACAAATATGCAAATTACAAGCCCTTTAATAATAACAATTAAATTCAGTATATATTATACTGTTCTTGTTCTTGATTTGATTTGATTTGCACTTGATTTCCAAAATGGAAAAACAAAAATCTTCACTTGAATTCCAACATGGGAAAGGGAAAATTCTTACTTGAATTATAACGTCGCCACCATGGAAAAGGAAAATTCCTCACTTAAATTCCAACATCGCCAACACGGAAAAAATCCTCATTTGATTTACAAAATCGCCAACATGGAAAGGAAAAATCCTTACTTGAATTCCAAAAAGAAACAGGAGAAATCCTCACTTGAATTCCAAGAAGAAACTGGAGAAATCCTTACTTGAATTCCAAAATCGCCACAAAGCAACAGGAGAAATCCTCACTTGAATTCCAACAAGCAACAGGAACAATCCTCACTTGAATGCCAACAGGCAGCAGGAACAATCCTCACTGGAATTCCAAACTGCAACAGGAACAATCCTCACTGGAATTCCAAACAGCAACAGGAACAATCCTCACTTGAATTCCAACAGGCAGCAGGAACAATCCTTACTTGAATTCCAACAGGCAGCAGGAACAATCCTTACTTGAATTCCAACAGGCAGCAGGAACAATCTTCACTTGAATTCCAACAAGCAGCAAGAACAATCCTCATTTGAATTTCAACAAGCAAAGGGATTAATCCTCCCTTGAATTCCAACAAGCAAAAGAATTAATCCTCCCTTGAATTCTAAGAAAAGTGTTTACTTGAATTGCCAGAAAAGTCTTCACTTGAGCTCCAAGACAAACTCTCAGTTGAATTCCAACATTCAAATTTAGGAATAATGAATGTTTGTTCTGCAGGATTATAGGATGATCGTATCATAGATGATGATGTGATGTAATTTTTTAATCTATCAAAGGAAATACAAATATTATAATAATAAATGTTATTCTTAAAAACGTCAAGCATAGGGTATACACGGTATACATTATATTTGCTTACCACAGCAAGGCATTAAACAACTGTAAGCTCTGATCACCAAGACAGGATCTTAAAAGTTCTCCCATCGCCAAGAAAAGATTTTTAAAAAAGTTCTCCCATCGCCAAGACAGGATCTTTAAAAAAGTTATTCACCACAGCTCGGCTTAACTGAATGTTTTCACCTCCTAGTTTAGCGTTCAATTTTATGGAAAAGTTCACTATTGTCTGGGCGCTCGCGTTTCCAAATAAAGTTTGTTGTCACGAAATCAAAGCTCCAATCTGAAATAGACACGAAATTGAAGAAAACATTACTTTTAAAATAACAAGCACGTTTAGCACCTGTGGAATACATAACTAATAATC
Source organism: Yoshiicerus persimilis (assembly GCA_020352615.2). NCBI lineage: Eukaryota > Metazoa > Arthropoda > Collembola > Entomobryomorpha > Tomoceridae > Yoshiicerus > Yoshiicerus persimilis. Next base: position 7,169,594 of record CM036943.2, read on the forward strand.
ACTTATTTACTATTTAAAATTACAGAATGCTCACGGGGATCGGTTGGTTTCGTAGCAAATTACAATTTATCCTGCAAAATAAAAATATATTTGATAGTTATTGTTGAAAACTCATTCATCATATTGTAACTCAAAAGCGCGGAATATCAAGTAATATATATAGAATATTACACTATTTTGGAACATCAAATACCCTTAAACCCAAAAAGCCACAAAAACTCATGGGCAGTGGGTTTCTCATCCTGGCCCAATTGAAGTCAACACAGGAGGCAGCAGAGGCAATAAAACCTTGCTGCCTAATTAAATATTTTCAGGAGGAACTCAAAACTGAAACATGGCAACACATCTGGAAAAAATTAACCAGAGTATTTTATGAAACACCTTATGAAAATGGTCAAATCAGCCCAGTATTTCTAAACCTATATCAAACTAGGTTAAGTGTTCAATTACCTCTGAAATGACGTATAGAAACGGACAGATGACACTTAGACTAGTACATTTGGTCTCTCAATCTTAGTTTTTTCTTTTAGAAAATTTTGGCGATATTTACTTTTCCTCGTGATAGTAAATCCGCAAGTGATAGATGTATATTTCAGGAACTGGATTGCTGTAAACTGTTCATGAAAATAGGTTATGAGGATTTCAGATTGGAGCTATGAAAGAAAAATAAAACTACATGTTACCAATGTATTCCCCCCACTCCAAAGAACCCCAAATATGTCATAAATAAATAACATTTTTGAAAATCAAGCCTTCGTAACCGGTAGAAATATACGCGGGGATTTAAAAATGTCTACCCCAATACACTCCATTTAGCCATTCTCCACCAATCAGGGATTTTGAAAATCAAAACCCCTCCTTAATATTGAGTAGTATTTAAGCGAGTTAGAATACCAGGTAATAGGCCCGTTCCCCGTCATAAAAGTAAAATTTGTCTTCGTTCCAATTTGCAAGAGTTTTCTTTGCTCCCCGTTGCAAGAGTTTTCTTTGCTCCCCGTTGCAAGAGTTTTCTTTGCTCCCCGTTGCAAGAGTTTTCTTCGTTCCCCGTTGCAAGAGTTTTCTTCGTTCCCCGTTGCAAGAGTTTCCTTCATTCCCCGTTGCAAGAGTTTCCTTCGTTCCCCGTTGCAAGAGTTTCCTTCGTTCCCCTTTGCAAAAGTTTTTTTCGTTCCCCGTTGCAAGAGTTTCTTTCGTTCCCCTTTGCAAAAGTTTTCTTCGTTCCCCAATGCAAAAGTTTTCTTCGTTCCCCGTTGCAAGAGTTTCCTTCCTTCCCCGTTGCAAGAGTTTCCTTCGTTCCCCGTTGCATGAGTTTTCTTTGTTCCCCGTTTGTGATACTTTTCGTATTTGCCAGTTATGATATCCTTATGTCCGGTTCCATTGTTTCATACTTAACTTTCCTTAGGATTAAAAGACAAGTTATAAATGCTTTGTTAATCAATATTATAAATGGTATTTAAGGATGCTACAATATCAGCTTACAGGTTCTTTACAAGAGAAAACTTTTCCTCGTTCCAGTATTGCTGATTTCATTCTTTTATCGTTGATGGGCTTACTCCGACCAAACGCCTTATTTGATACTGAAACCACTGACAATTAATTTTTGCTGATTAAACGTGGTTCATATAATTCGATTAAATGTGACCTAAAAATAATATGTGATGGGTACTTTGGCTGGAATAAGGCTACGTCAAAGTCTTGAATAACATCCGGTGGCGCTTTGACAGTCCTACCCTTAGCTTACTATTCGTATTGATCATGAAGTCCACGAACTTTGACGTACAGACATCATTCGAAACTGCAAAAATGATTAACAATTTGCATTTCTATTTTAAAACCATTCTTTTTTGTATATGTGGTGTAGACCCTAATATATCAGTGGTGTTAAGCAAGTAATAGAACATTGAAATGATGAAACATGTGTTAAAAATGGAATTAATCACGAGAAAGCTTTATTGCTTCAAACCTGTGATATTGGTGAATCTTTTAAAATGTATTGAAGTATTGAAGTGTAAAATGGGACCGTAAAAATAGAAAATTAGAAATGGAGCCTTATATTATAAATGGAATCTTAAAAATAGAACGGTGGTAATTTTAGGGTGGTATTATAAGCGTGGTATTATAAGAGTGGCATTTTTAGGATTGTAAGGGTGGTACTTCTAGGGTTGTAATGGTAATTTTAGAGTGGTATATTTAGGGCGGTATTTTTAGGGTAGTATTTTCAGGGTGGTATTTTTAAGGTGGCAGTTTTTGGGTGGCAATTTTGGGTAATAACTTTGGGTTCTATTTTTAGTGGGATTTTAGGGGTGGAATTATAGTGTGGCATTTTTAGAATGATATTTTTAGGGTGGTTATTTGGGCTATTTACAGTATGTTCCACTCGGGTGTTCGGGTATGTATAGGACCCCCTACTTATGTAGTGTTAGGGTTAGGGTAGTAAGTTCGAAGTATTCCACCCTAAAATTTGGACGAAAAGAAAAGTTAACTTACGGTCAATATTCAAAGTAGGGTGAATATCTGAGCCAGCCTTTAATAGTGTCCATAGAATAAATCCATGTAGTCGTCTCGTTCCATTTGTCCGACAAAATTAAGTTTTTCTACGTACTTCGCTGACGGTCCACTTGTCCGGCCAAATTATGTTTTATTACATTGACATTCAATTTGTCTGACTTCATTTGCAGACTTATCTGCTGGGGTTATGGTAACGTCTTCGTGAAAAATTAACTTCTCTCACAAATACTTCCTTAGGTTGTTCTTAAAGTTCGAAAGATTTCTTATCGTCAGCATGCAAATCAATTAGCTTTTTGGAAGTTTTTTGGAAAGCTGTGGTGCGGCCATACTTTAGCTAAAACAAAAATTTCAAAATTCTATAAAATAATAATTAAATGAAGATTGGATGAGTAGTGAATAGCGCATTTGTAATGGCAATAGTAAAGCATTTTCATCAATCTACATCTTTGATATATTATATTAATATTTTGGACTGGTCACATACTCTCTTAGCTTACTATATTGCATGTTGCCTCCGTTGCCCTCAGTTTAGTTCAGATACTGCTGAAACAACACATCCAGAAAGAATTCACCAGAGTCTTTCCAACTCAGCTTATTTAAAGAGGGACGCTTAGTCATTTTAGTTTTAGAGTACTTATGCAAATGGTCAATTCAGCCCAGTATTTCCAGCATTATTAAAGGCTTATACTAGTCCGTGCTCCATAATATAATATATGTTATAAAGGCGACTTCAGACCTCATTGACCAAACAAGTGTCTGATGGTGCTATGGAAGCGCTTTCTGATTGGTAGAATTTCTGGACTTTTGGTCCTTGCAATAGGCAGATTGGCGGTGAGCGCGCGGTCTCTCAGAAAGGGGTGGGTCAACCATCCACATTTTCAATAGGGTTCTAAACTACATATATTGAAGCAAGTTCAAATGCAAGGCTTTATCCAAATCGGTCAAAGCGTTCGGGAGTTATTCTTCACTGACGCCATCACGGAACATCAAAATGATTTGAGGACTTTTGATAGGGATACTTCGAAACTTACATCTTGTCCTTGAATTGCCGATATTTTTTGCTTCGAATATGCATGCTAAAATTCATCCCACTCATTCCAAACGGGCAGTAACAGCTGCAACGCTGGAATCCTTCATGTCGACACATATCGATTTTTTGTCCCGAAATCAAAGCTCCAATCTGAAATAGACATAAAATTGAAAAAAAAATATTACTTGCACTTTTAACATGTACATTTTTAGTCATATGATGTAATTTGTCTGTCAAATAAATAAATAATCATCACCTCTGTTTAAAATTACAGAGTGCTCACCTTGACTTAACTGACGACCGTCATCATCCGGATTTTTCATTGTAATCAGTCATTCAGTGACTCAACTTGTCCTGCCAAATTAAAATTTTCTACTATCCGTGGAGCAGTTCTTTCCCTCCAAAAGCACTTCCACTTCTTTTGTATTATTTTTCATAATTCAAGGCATGTAAGAGGAAGCAAACGGAGGAAGACCCTACTTCAAACTAGTTGGCATAAGTTCAAATCTGAGGTTTTATTCAAATTGGTCTATGCTTTCGGGAGTTATTGTGTATACATACGTACGTACGGACGTATGGATGACCAGACAATACTTTTCCATAAGTGAACTTCTGACTCCCTAAAACATGAATTACTACTGTTCTTATTGCTTTACAAAAATAAATATTGAATGACTTGTTTATTTTCTTAAGAAATCACGGTTTCCAAAGGTATTGTAAATCGTGTGGATTTATAACGGTAAGTGCCTAATCATTCAAGCATTAAGATACCCAAAAGGCAAGGTTGGCGTACCTCCTGTAAGGTTGTCTCTAGCGAAAATTCTTTAACCAAAATGCTAGTTTTTCCAAATAATTTATTTTTTCCATAGCTATAGATTCCATACGTTGTGGTGCTATATTCCCCAAGCTCCATAACGAATTTTTAAATCTCAAATTTTTGCTTGACAACCTTAAATGGTTACAGTTACACCAGCCGTGCCCTAAAAGTATAGTTAAACTCACAGGGTCGAAGTTCACTGGTGACGCCATTACGGAGCATAAAAATCTTTTAAAAGAAATTTTCCCATTGTCCGGGTGTTTCCAAATAAAGTTTTCTGTTTTAAACACGAAATTAAAACTTCAATCTGAAATAGAAACGAAATTGAAAGCAACACTACTTGCACCTTTGATATATACCTGTAACACCTATTGTATAAGTACATAAACCATTTCAACGCTTATAAAAAAGGAGCAAAGAGCACATGCTAGTGGAAGCAAAACATACAAAATATCTGAACGCCAGCCACAATTTAATATATATATATATTTATTTATTTCTGCAAGTTAGGTATTTTATTTTTTATTCCGAGTCAAAGGTCAGAAATGGCCCATTTTTGAAAGAGAACCTACACTTTGTCCCTAGATGACCCACTGAAAGTTTAATCAAAATATTTCAATCCGTTCCTGAGATACGTGCAATCTCACTAACACATTAAAGCTAACTAACAGACAGACAGACAGACAGACATACAGACACCCCGACAACATAAAAGGAGAGTTCGGTCCTTTAATAAATAATAATCCCTTCTTTGCTATTTAAAATTACAAAATGCTCACCTTGACTTCATTCGACGATTTAACAATAGAATATTCCCACCCGATATTATAGCAAACGCAGGCAATTCTCTCCCAAATACTTCGGTGGTTAAAAGGTCGAACAATAAATAAACCCGTTAACACAGATGTAACAAAGAGTCGCGTCGTGAGCGGTGAGTGCTTCATTGCGGGTCACTGTGCCCACCACCTCTACCTCTGTGGGTTGCGGTGCTCAGCTTTAAAGCGAACACACGCACAGACAGACAGACCTCCAGACAGACATCCAGACAGACAGATAGACATCCAGACAAATCAGACATAAAGACTCGCTGCGCTCCTCTTAATAAAAAATACTGGCTAAATAATGAATAGCGCATTTGCAGTGGCAATAATACGTGTATATCTCAATCTGTTGACCATATTATATAATTATAGGCCGATCAGTTTCCATGAGCGTTCACTTAAATCTAGCCGGCAAAGCAAATCCAAGATTTGCAGAAACGAATCTAGCTTCCAATTTTTATCAATGCGGTTCAACTTTGTCAAAAGTAGAATTTTAAAAAGTGCGCCCTTACTTCTCCAAGCCAATGAGCATTTGGCTACACATAATTGGGAACACAGAAGACAATCATTCTTAATCATTATTCCTTCTATTTATAAGAGTAATTTTATTTATATGAGTAATATTGATATGTTGGGCTGACCTACCTCCAATTATTACTTCAGGCAGCTTTATTCAGTTTTTCTATCCAGGACGTTCAACTTGTCCTGCCAAATTAAATTTTACCAGGATATTCAACTTGTCCACCCAAATTAAATTTTTCCTGGGTCCTGGACGTTCAACTTGTCCGGCCAAATTAAGTTTTTCCTGGATCCTGGACGTTCAACTTGTCCGGCCAAATTAAGTTTTTTCTGGATCCTGGACGTTCAACTTGTCCGGCCAAATTAAGTTTTTTCTGGGTCCTGGACGTTCAACTTGTCCGGCCAAATTAAGTTTTTCCTTGATCCTGGACGTTCAACTTGTGCGACCAAATTTTTTTTCTGGATGCTGGACTTGTCCGGCAAAATTAAGTTTTTCCTGAATCCTGGACGTTCAACTTGTCCGGCCAAATTAAGTTTTTTCTGGATCCTGGACGTTCAACTTGTCCGGCCAAATTAAGTTTTTCCTGGGTCCTGGACGTTCAACTCTTCCGGCCAAATTAAGTTTTTCCTGGGTCCTGGACGTTCAACTTGTGCGACCAAATTTTTTTTCTGGATGCTGAACTTGTCCGGCAAAATTAAGTTTTTCCTGAACGTTCAACTTGGCCGGCCAAATGAAGTTTTTCTTAGACGTACAACTTGTCCGGTGAATTTAAGTTTTTCTGAACATTCAACTTTTCCTGCCAAAGTTTTTGAACCCCGGCAGTTCCACCTTTTTGTCAAAGGGAAAAGTTCTGCTATCTATTAAAGGGAAAAGTTCTTTCTGTCAATGGCAAAAGTTGCTTACCCAGTAAAAGGCTTAAGTTCTTTTTTCAATCAAAGGCAAATTTTTTTCCAGTCAATGGCAAAAGTTTTTTTATTTCACAGAGGAAAGTTTTTCTTTCCGTCAAAAGGCAAAAGTTACTTTTTTCCGTCAAAAGGCAAAAGTTACTTTTTTCCGTCAAAAGGCAAAAGTTATTTCTTTCCGTCAAAAGGCAAAAGTTATTTCTTTCCTTCAAAAGTCAACATTTCTTCTTTCCTTCAAAAGTCAACATTTCTTCTTTCCTTCAAAAGGCAACAGTTCTTCTTTCCTTGAAAGGCAATAGTTCTTTGTTTGTTTTGAAAGTTTGCGCCTGAATATTGGTTTATATTGGACCCACTTTCACTTACGCTATTTTACTTCCTTTGCAGTCGTATTAGCTAGAAAACTTCACATTTTTCTTATTCACGTGGAAATGGTTTACGACGAAGTCAATTCGATTTCTTTCGGAATTACTTCCTTCAGTTGTTCTTGAAGGTCGAAGAAGATTTTGTACTTTCCCATCGTCAGCATGAAAGATAATTTTAGTTTTAATTTGTCGGTAAGCGGTGTTGGGCCATATTGCAGCTAAAATATCATAAAACAATTAATAAAGAAAGAAAACTGGATGAATAATGAATAGCGCATTTGTAATGGCAATAATAATAGGTTCATCACTCAATCTCTTCGTTATATTTTATTATTTTGGCGGACTTCCCTATTTAACTATTTACCGATTAACTATTTTCATGAAGTACGCAAAATTGAAAAATGGCGATACATCCGGAAAAATACACCAGTCTTTTTTTACCACCAGCTTTAGTATTATTTACTTTTATTTCTTTATAGTATTAAGTACTCACGACGCAATGGCCTGATAGAAAACATTAAAGAACTGAACTTACATTTGAATTTGGAGTCGGATGTGTCACTTCAGCTCCCTCTACCAAGACAGGATCTTTAAAGAAGTTATTCAACACAGTTAGGTTTCACTGAAAGTTTTAATGTCACTGACAGTGATGTTCAACTTCTCCGGCTAAATTAAGTTTTTCTACCGACCGTTTAGCGGTTCTTCTTTTCGTCCAAAAGAAATTCCACTATTCATTTGTATTATATTCCATAAACCTGATGGAAGTCCAGCCATATAAGGGGAAACAAACGGTCGGGGACTTGGTTAATAGTTAGATAGCGTTGCCGTGACGTTATCTCGGTGACCTTATCTCGATGACGCTAAATTCAAATTTTAAGGTCGCAAAATTTTGTGCTGGCTATTTACGTCACATAGTTAGCGTTCAATCGCCTTATCTGCCAAACCCTAATGGGAGCCGAGTCTTAAATCGGGATTTGTTACTATGGTTTCCATGGAAATTTTGATTGATGAAATCCAGATTCATGCTCATTGATTTTAGGTAAGGATAAATGCCGTCGTACCTTATCCTTATTTTTTAGGTCGACCTAGTCTTGACCTACGACCTAAAACCTTAAAAGCGTCGTCGACGTAAAATTAACGTCTACCTAATTTTTTGGTCAAAACGCTATCTGTCTAATATTGGACTCAATTTCCTTTTTCTTATGCTTTTTTAATTCATTTGCAGACTTATCAGCGGGGGTTATCTTCATAGCGAAAAATTAACTTGTGGAAATGGTTTACAGCAGAGGTAATTCGATTTCCCTAGCAAACATTTTCTGCGGTCGTTCTTAGAAGCCGTCTTTCTTTTTGTCAGCATGCAAGTCAATTAGCTTGAGGTTTTCGGTAAGCGGTGGTGCGGCCATATATTGTACCCAAAACATCAAAATTTCAAAAGTCTGCAAAACAATAATAAATCATTGAAGCGCGTATAATAAAAGTAACGGTTATCGGTAGCTACTTATAATAATGCTCTTTATCACACGGGGACAGCAGGGGAAACTAACTCTAAGATCCGATGTGGAGAACTGGTATATTTGGTCCCTCTAATTTCCGATATGGAAAACTGCATGGTATATTTCATCTCTGAATTCGGTCTCCCGATAAATTTGTAAATTCAAAAGTGTTAGATCCGATTTGGAAAACTTGTATATTTGGTCTCTCATTTTAATTTTCATTTCGTTTAAAAATATTTGGCTACATTTACTTTTCCTCCTGATTTGTAAATTCAAAAGTGATGAGGCTTATGTCCAGAAGTGGTTTGCTAGAAATTTGTGATACTTTTTGTATTTGCCAGTTATGGGATCCTTATGTCCGGTATCGCATTCAATTACCGTTCCTTAGAATTAAAAAACAAGTTATAGGTACTTTGTTAAGTAATATTAAATGTCATTTACGGATGCTACAATGCCAGGTAATTATGCCCCTTGCAAGAGAAAACTTTTTTTGTCCCATATTGCTTTCTAACTGATTGGTGGTTCAAATCAAACTTCAATTCAAAGATTTTAGCTTAAATTTCAACCGTCAGATTCAGATAATCAGTGTAAATTGACATACAATTCAATTTTTTAGTATGATGTGATTGGTGCTTTGGTATTTGTACATTCAAAAAATGAAAAGCCATATGTGAAATCTGGCTAGTAAATTGTTGATTTTGTCAATTCCATGCCTAGATGCATTGAATACATAGAACTAAGTATACAACTTAGGACTTAGGGGCCTTCCATAAAGGACGTCCGCGATTTTTGGCCATTTTTAGACCCCCCCTCCCTCCATTGTCCACATTTGTCCAAATTTCAGGACCCCCCACCCCCCTGTGGACGTCCAGTACCTCAAGTACAAAATATATAAAATAAATATGCATGGAGCGACAAACTCAAACTTTTTACTGCTTATTTTTAAAAAAGCACATAATATTCAGTGAATATTGAAAACGATAATGCACCTCTCAAAAGTACATTGATGAGGTAAGTGCTGTAAATTAGCAATTATTGAAGTGGGTAATGTCAAAATTTACTGAAGCTACACTTGTTGTGTCTTGATCTGAGTGACTACAGTTTCATTCTATGCAGAATTTCTGAAAGTATGTTTACTTTTCTGCAGGATACTAATAATAGGGAAACAAATCAAGTCAATATGATTAACGATATTTAAGAAAACATTTATTAAAGTAATATTTTAATCATGTGGATAAAATCAATGGGAATCATACACTTAAGCGACGCCGCTTCTTTAATTTGTGTAAATATTATTTACACTATTGAAGAGTTATAAATTGAGAGTTTTGAGGGAATATATTATTTTGTTGAAATGTTTGCTTACTATTTATGCTGGGATAAATTGAACTTAATTGTCTAAGAATTACTCGGACGTCCGATGTCCCTAGACCCCCCCTCCCCCTATGTCCGGATGTGTCCGATTTTGCTTAACCCCCCCTCCCCCCATTAAGCCGGACGTCCTTTATGGAAGGCCCCTTAGGTAGAGGTAGGTACATATCTGCAGATTTTAGGGTAAAAAGTATTCCAGTCTACCCTCAAAATTTTTTACGAAAAGAAATGTTAACTTACAGTTAATGTTCAAAGGTATACAGGGTGAATGCTTTGCCGTCATTATCCGGCTCTTTCGTTGTAATCTGCCAGTCGGTGACGTTCAACTTGTCCTATAAAATTATGTTTTTCTACAGTGACGGTCAATTTGTCTGGCCAAATTAAGTTTTCTACGTTCAACTATACTTTGGCGGTCAACTTTTCCGGCCAAATTAATTTTTTCTACGTTTAATTACGTTGGCGGTCAACCATTCCGGCCAAATTACGTTTTTCTACGGTCAAGGTCAACTACACTGGCGGTCAACTTTTCCGGCCAAATTAAGTTTTTTTCTCCGTTGGTGGTCAACCTTTCCGGCCAAATTAAGTTTTTCTACTGTGTAGCAGTTTTTCTTTTTTTCAAAACTCATTGCAACTTTTCTTTTGTATATTGGTTTTCATAAACATTTTGGAACTTCACACTTTTCTAAATATTCACGTGCAAATGGCTTACAAACAGCAATTCGATTCCTCTCGGAAATACTTCCTTCAGTCGCCTGTTTGAATTTGTGTTTGAAGAGTATTTGAAGATAAGAAGTCAATTTTATCGTCACCATGAATGCCAATTAGCTTGAGGTTTGGTGCGGCTGCAGCCATACTGTAGCTAAAACATCAAAAAGTCTCTGAAACAATTTAAAAATAAAGAAGACTGAGTGTAATAGTAATACTAATTAATAATACGTTCACCTCTCAATCTCTTCGCTATGTTATATTAGTATTAATATTTTGGAATGACCTTCTTCCGTCTATTATTTGAAGCAACTTTATTTCGTCAAAATATATTATTGCCAATATTAGATTTCAATTACCATGATACCATGACTTGAGGAACATGAACATGGAATAACTAAAATGTTAATTGGCACACATCCGGAAAACGTTTACTAGACAGTCGTTCAAACTCAGCTTATTTGAAGAGATGCATTTTCTTGCGGGCACTTAGCTATTTTAGTTTGGAGTACCTTATGGAAATGGTCAATTCAATCCAGTATTTCCACAACTATTGTAGTTGCTGTCCATAAATAATAATGTACATTTAGAAGTGTTCAATTACCTTTGAAGTAACGAATGACGCACAGAAACGGACAGGTGACAGGTGACTTAAATCTAAAGTGGAGAACTGGTCTATATGGTCTCGCAATCGCAATCTTAGTTTTCTTTTCTTTTAGGAAACATTTGAGGATATTGACTTTTCCTCTTGATAAATTTGTAAATTCAGAAGTGATAGAGGTGAATTTCCATAACTGGATTGGTGGTTGGCCTCCCTCATGACTTTCTTCTGTCCGGTTCCATGCTCAGAAAGCTTTCCTTAGCATTGTAAAACAAGTTATAATACTTTTTTAATTAATATTAAATCCATTTAAGGATGCTACAATACCAATTAACAAGTCCGTGGTAAGAGTAAACTTTTCTTCGCTACGGCACGAGTAAATTTATTCCCAATATTGCTGACCTAATCCTTTAATTACGAGGTCCATTTATATGTCCCCCTAATCCTTTAGCTGCTCCTTAATGGGGTTGGGTAACCTTTGAAAAAACGCCTTTTATTTTCCAATGAAACGATTGATAATAATAAATTTTCTTAATCTTAATATATCATTTATATATTTTCACTTTATGTGGTATTCTTCATATTATTATGGTAATGTTCGGTGATATTATTTCAATTTAGTAGTGTCAATTAATTCAACTTTGTAGTACTTTGCGTTTACTTACATTTGAGTCTGATATCGAAAGTTCTTATTTTGTCGTCATCATCCGGATCTTTCATTGTAATCTCGCAATCTACCAGTGACGTTCAACTTGCTCGGCCAAATTAAGTTTGTCTACCGACCGGGTAGTTCTTAGTTCTTTCCATCAAAAGGCATTACAACTTTTCTTTTGTATTCTCTTTCAGATTTTGTGCTTTCTTATCGTCAGCATGCAAGTCAATTTTGAGTTTTTCGGTAAGTTGTGGTTTAGCTAAAACATCAAAATTTCAAAAGTCTGTAAAAACTTAATGAATAATAAAGAAGACTGGATAAAAACTAATGAATAGCATATCTGTAGGTGCATAGGGGAAGTTTCAATGTATTCCAGCCACCCTCAGTACAAAAAGAAATGTTAACATACCGTCAATGTTCAAATTAGGTGTATCTGAGCCGTTAATAAAAGAAGTTGTTGGATGGGGACGACCCACGTTAAAGGCTTGAATAACATCCTGTGGCAATTCTGCCATTAAGTATTCCGACTTCCGACTGTTCATGAAGTTTACGAACTTTGACGCACAGATATCACTCGCCACTAAAAATATTAAAAAAAGATTTTTAAAACTATCTATAGTACCATTCACCAGTAAAGAAGAGAATCTGTGCAGCAGCGTTTCACTAGGCCCAAATTATCGCATTGAGCACACAAACTTAGGATCACCAAATTTTTATAGGAGATACATCAACATCTTAGGAAGGTCTGGCCCAAGTTATAGAAATGAGGTCTCTTTTGTTTCGGAGATAAAAAATCTTCCGTGAGGGCACTTTTGCTACTTAAATACATTGGGGTCAACTTCTATTGAAGAAAAGTGTGCGAGCCCAAGGTTTCGGGTGGGATTATCCCACAATGGGAATATTCCCAACTTTCCCGGGTGGGTTAGTTCACTTTTTGTGATAAAAAGTGGGAAAGTTGGGAAATATGGGAAAGTTCCGGGAAAGTTGTTAAAGAGCAAGCAAAATACACAGTATTGCTAAAGTAAGCCACAGATTAAGTTATGAAACTAGTTTTGAAACATCTGAAAGCAAAACATTGTTGTTTCAAATTGAAAACTGAATATTGTTATTGAAAAGGTATTCCACACACAATACGGAAAATATAAGATGTATTTTCCTTACAACCTTATTTGTTCCTTTATATGACGCTCCAAACGTACAGATGGATATTTGAAATGTCGCTTATCAATTTTCGTCAATTTATTCACATAACTATTTTAAATGCTTAAATTTCGATGTAATGAGCTATTTGCTTTCTTGTGTCATAAAATTATGATTTATATAATTTAATCTTTGCAATTTATATAATATACAAATCTTTGCAATTTTTACAAAGATTTAGGCTATTGTTATAGGATTTGTTGTTATTTGGTACTTGTTGCTATAATGGACAGTGCATTCATGTGATATGTTTAATTGTTTATTTATTGCTCCCTTTCAATACTTAAGATATAAGTAGCTTGAATCTTAAACCGAATTATCACTGGCATAGTTTAGATTCCACGTGTATAATATAAACTTTCCCAAACTTTCCCAGAGTTTGGACATAATTCCCGCTTTTTAGCAATTTTCCCGAATTTCCCAACTTTCCCAGGTGTCCAAACTATTGGGGTGGGAACTGGGAAATACCGAAACCATGGCGAGCACACAACTTTAAAATTCTAAAAAAAATATTTTCTTATAATTTAAACATTTCTAAGCTGATTTTGAAGTTTTCAGAAATGAGGTCTCTTTTGTTTCAGAGATATTCAAAAAATCATTTTTGAAATTGGAGTTTTTTCTAAAAAATTAAGAAATATGCTCTGTCAGGGGCCTTTTTCGCTTAGTTTTATCAAGATAACTTGAACTCCATAGTTTACCTTTTTGGTAGTCAGGTGGCAAAACACTGATTTGTGGTTTCATGTAAGTAGTAGGAGCTATGGGTCGATTTTTTCATCTGGAAATTGATGTTTTGGTTCGAAATGGTGATTAGGGACTTTTAGAAATCATTTTTAGTCAAAATGATGATTTAGAACTCTAGCAATCAGATTGAGTCGAAATGGTGATGAGTGATTTCTAGCCATCTTTTATAACGAAATGGGGATTTGTAACTTCTAGCAGTCATTTTGGGTTGAAATGAGGATTTGTGACTTTTTGCAGTGGGGATTTGTGACTGCCAGCAGTCATTTTTGGTCGAAATGGGGATTAGTGAATTCTAGCAGTCATTTGTGGTCGAAGTGGGGATTAGTGAATTTTAGCAGTCATTTTTGGCCGAAATGGGGATTAGTGAATTTTAGCAGTCAATTTTGGTCGAAATGGGGATTTTGGAATTCTAGCAGTCATTTTTGGTCGAAATGGGGATTTTGGAATTCTAGCAGTCATTTTTGGTCGAAATAGGGATTTTGGAATTCTAGCAGTCATTTTTGGTCGAAATGGGGATTTTGGAATTCTAGCAGTCATTTTTGGTCGAAATGGGGATTAGTGACTGTGTAAGAGTATGAATGGGTCGAATTTGGGGTTTCCAGCAGTAATTTAATGTCGAATTGCGGATTTCATAAATGTTGACTTTTATGACTTGAGTTTTCTTAGTTTCATAAGTCACCAAGTCGATCCATAATAACTCCCCTAAGTCACAGTCCACCATTTCGAGCCGTATTGCCCATATTATAAACTACTCGAAGTCACAAGTTGCCATTTCGACACATAATGACTTTTTCGACCCATAGTGACTTCTCGAAGTCACAAGTCACCATTTCACCCAAAATAACTCCTCGAAGTCACAAGTCACCATTTCACCCAAAATAACTCCTCGAAGTCACAAGTCACCATTTCACCCAAAATAACTCCTCGAAGTCACAAGTCACCATTTCACCCAAAATAACTCCTCGAAGTCACAAGTCACCATTTCACCCAAAATAACTCCTCGAAGTCACAAGTCACCGTTTCGACTCAAAATAATAACTCCTCGAACTCACAGTTACCATTTAGACAGACTCATAATAATTCGACATCTGTCACTATGTGGGCCTATATAATCGACTTGTTGACAAGATTGAATAATCCCAATTTCTACAGTTCTCTCCAGCATTGTATGTACTTTGCCTGGAGGGCAGAAGGTGTAATGGAAGCGGCAAGTGAGTGGTCAAAAATTATTTAAATATTGCGATTTGATTGGTCGATTTTTATTTTTGAACTAAGCTGTTTTCTACAGTAAGGCTATCTTATATTTAAGGAAGAAACTGCTTAGGCAAAGCTTTTTCCTATTTAGTAATTATTTTGTCGTAATGTCGAGGTGAATTTATCTACACGTTTGTTTGTTAATGGTTTAAAGAGGAAAAAAAGGTTTAATTCTTGAATCAATTTCACATTGCGTATTATCTCATGAAATGATTTTTTTCCATTCGAAAACGCATATTTAGTATATATTTTGCACACATATGGCATTCCATGATAATGAGTAGACAATGACATTGTGGAAATATAAAAAGCACCTCTGTCGAAAACAGTTTAGTTCGAAAATAAAAATCGACCAATCAAATCCCCAATATTTAAATAATTTTTGACCACTCACCTGCCGCTTCCATGACACCTTCTGCCAGGTAAAGTGCCTACAGTACTGGTGAGAACTGTAAAAGTTAAAATGCTTTTACAAAAGAAAGAACTTGTTAGAGTAAAAGTAAAAGCTTTTAAAAATTACTTTCTTTTGTAAGAGCATTTACAGAACTAAAAACCGCAACATCTTGTAATGGGAAATGGAGAATCACCGATTGCTGTTAAAGTTGCTATTTTCATTACCTATTTAAGAAAAATTATTATCCATAGAAACTCTTTGGTTCTACAACCTTTAATGAAATGCATAATATTATGTTACTAATGTGTAACTAGGGTTATGGGAGACATGATTTTTTGATTTTTCGATCAAAAATCTTCAGCCCAGCCGTTTCGATGTAGTTGCAATGGCAATGGGCCCAAGTGACGGTGGATAAACGATAGAATTCTTTAAAAATACTTCAGTTTATAATCCAAACAGTTTATACACTGGTAATGAGCGCTTTGGCAACGATCCGTTTATAAATCTTGGCGTTCAAGTATTACCTAGGTAACAATGCGAAACTATGGTGTTCCGTACAAAATTTGTCGCATGTATCACAAATAAACGGTTTTTAATCAAATTAAACCACTCCAGACTGGTTTATTTTTGTTGCGTTTATAAACCACGGTTTATAAACTCGCACATGCGCAGTTGTGCTGAGTTGGACAAAATAAACTAATAAACTGGTTTTTTGGTTTATAAACTCGGCCAATGAATGGCACTTATATAGATCTTTCATTGCAATCTGTCAGTGACGTTCAACTTGTCCGGTCAAATTAACTTTTTCTACCGTGTAGCAGTTCTCCTTTCTGTCAATAGCCCTTGCAAATTTTCTTTTGTATTCTTTTTCATAAAGATTTTGGAATTTCACAATTTTCTTAGTATTCACTTGGAAATGGCTGACGATCCCAGCAATTCGATTTCCCTCACAAACAGGGAAGGAAAAAGCCAGCTTTTTGGCTTTTGGCTCTGACGTCAACAGGCAAATGCCAATAAGAAAAATACACTAAAATGTTATCCTATTGATGTTATTCAAGTGGAATTCAGCACATAATCCATTATTATTTTACTTTGATTAATTAAAACCTGCAATAGTGTCAATAAACATGAAAATGTAGAAATATCAAAGTTTAGAAATGTACACTGGGTGGCAGTTGGGGTATCAAAAAGCCAAACAGCTGGCTTTTTGCTGCAAAAAACCGAGCTTTTTCCTTCCCTGCTCACAAATACGTCATTCCGTAGTTTGTTTCAATTTGCGTTGAAAGAGTGTTTGCTTCGGTTCGATTTGGACTTAGAATTTTTTCTAATGGATTCACAAACTGAAACTCCAATATTTGTACTACTTATAATTGAATACACACACATTTGAAAATGCTTTTCAAATAATGTTTTTTTCAATTATTTTTCAAATAATGTTTTTTTCAATTATTTTTCAAATAATGTTTTTTTCAATTATTTTTCAAATAATGTTTTTTTCAATTATTTTTCAAATAATGTTTTTTTCAATTATTTTTCAAAAATTGGCAAATTACAATATTTGTAATATAAATGTTCCCTTTTCTGAGAGATGTTGTAGAACATAAAAATCACGGATTGTAAACTCATTTTAATAGCAGTAGAAAGACCAGTTCTTAAAGTTAACCCTGTAAGCGCTTATAATTGAACTTTCGTACTACCGTACTCTCCACCTCAGTTCGTTAGTGGCAAAGCAATTATTTTATGTCATAAAAGAAGTAATTTTTAGTTCAAGGACAAATAATTTTTAAATTCGTTCTTTCTTCGTCGTAATGTTAGTACCTACCTATGCATTACACACATTATATGTACGCAATTCTATTCCCAAATAACTTTTTTATGAATTTATACATGTTTGCAGTAAACTTGAGAAAGATATGGGTTGTCTTTCCCTGTACAGATAGTAAAGTTTCCCAGCTACTACAAGTTGACTTGAGAGAAGATGAATGTTACATTGTTAATTGCTCTAAGTAATATCTGCAGAAACTTAATTATAAACTTAATTAATTATAAAGCCTGTATCTTAAATATGTTCTTTGGCAAAACTTACCTTGCCCTTGCTTAATGAAAAAAATCACTCTTACTTAGTAAATGCAAGTATTTTCTTACTTAGTAAGCACCATCGAACAATAATATTGAATAACACATGAAAAGATTAATGTGGCTGAAGGGCATACACACATAATAAATATGTGCACTTGTAATGGTCTTGTTTACATAACTATTTTATTTGCAAGCTATCTGTCTAATATCTTCTACAAGCAATTCAATAGATGAGTTGAGCCTGTGGTTTTTACACAAAAGTATATGCATCTTGTTTTTATGTCTTACATACTATTTTCCACATGCAGGTCAGTATTGTTTATGCAATGCTGGTACAATCCCTAAAATACACGTATACTTTACTTACCTTGCTCATTTGCAGTTTAAAGTGCATAGTGTTTGGTGCATCACAGAAGTTACAAGTAATTATATCATTATATTTAAAAAAACATTTTCGAAGCAAAAACTTTTTCATAAGTAGAATTTTCTTCCGATTCCAATGCAATTTATTTTTATCACTTGCTCTGCTATTCAGATAATGGTATTAAAATTTTAGTAGGCCAGATCGTAATAGTTGGATTTAAAATTCGATATGTAAATTGTAGACGGTATCAATAGTTATTCATCACTTCAATTACACTGATCGTTCAATCAAAACTCTTCCCTTGACCTTTGCTTCCCATATTTTTACTTAAGCAATTCTGAATGGGAAAGCAGTCTAAACAGATTGAAGAGATAGCATACAGTTAGTCTCCAATCATATCGTATCTTAAATCAGCATTCTATATTTACTTCCCCATTTCCATTTTACTGACAATGGAGCTTGTGAAGTCAACTAACCTGAATAAAGGAGATCACCCTTTTTTGTAAAAATAGCGGTGGAGGGTTGGATATTGAATATTTAATAGCATCCGCTTGTGCAACAGCTAAATTAGTCTTCCCATTTTAAAAATGTAAATAAAATTGGGTAACATATAGTTTTCCTGGATATATTATTCAAAGAGAAAACAAAAAATCGTTACAGCTCTTCTTTCTGTTACTTCTATTGTGAAAAGATAATGTGCATGTCAAGACTCGCGTAACCAGCCTTGAGTGTATATGTGATATATCTATCTATTCATATTACAGTTAGTTGCAAACATTAATAATTATTGAAGTGCGTGTTGTAAAGAGGCGTTATAATTACAGTGGCTTACAAAGTTTGTTTACATGAAGATAGGAATAGATAAATTGACATTGATCTAAGATAAAATAATTCCATTATACTTCAACAAGTTTTCAATTTCTTCAATACTAAATATTTTCTTTACCACTAATACTACAAGAGGAGAAAATATTCTTTAAGTCTATATAGGTTTGCAAAGTTTACTGAAGTGATAGTTCTAAATATTTCAAGAGAATACTGAAAAGGATTTGAATTACTATGGCGGAATTGAGTCCGGAAGAAAAAGTTTTAGTAAAGCAGGTGACACAGTTTTGGGAAAAGGTAATAAATTAATTTTAAAATCAATGTTTTAAAATTAACGTGTTCAAAATCTAGTTCCGTAACAATGTGCAAGATGTATTAGAGGACCGGGATGAATTCATGAAAAACGATCATTACTTGATTCGGTGGATTAGAGGTACAATTGAGCAGTTTTAAATTACTTGCCAATTCTCACCGATTACTATTAACTCTTTTTTACCTTTGATATATACGAATTTTTCAGCCAGAGACTTGAATTTGCAGAAAGCAGAAACGATGCTTCGAGATGTAAGTAGCCAAAAACACTATTCTGTTTAAAATGAGCTTATTTTAATTTTTAAGGAAATTTAACGGGGTTTTTATCGTAGTCAATGAAGTGGCGTGCTGAAAATAACGTTGATACTTTGCTGCATGGAACTCTACCTGAATTCTTATATACTGAATATCCTTATGACTTGAATACGAAAGACAAAGAAGGCCGCTTGGGTAACTTAATTACTTAAGTAGACTCGGTGTCAACTGTACAAGAGAAGCGTTTGGAAATGTTCTCATTTTGCTCAGATTGGTTAAATTAATGATAACTAAAGTAAATTCTTTTATTTTATAATTTGCAGTTATGATTATACCGATTGGAAGTTGGTAATAATGAAAATTGTCTATTATCATGCATTTTGTTTGAAAAAGTTTAAGTAAAAATATATATTTAAGGGATGTGAGGAAAGTCGTAGATTCTGGGAAAACAACCGAATTTATACAATACACAAATACTATGTTTGAGAGGATTTTGGATAAAATCAAGACAACTAAATCGCCTAATCCTAACTGGCCCCACACTCAAGTGACCATTATCTGTGACTGTGGTGGATTTTCTTTTACACAACTTGTCAATATTAAAGGTATGTTATTTACTGCACACATTATCAGTAGAGGAGAATATTTTGAAAATATTGACTTGTAATTCAATTTTTACAGCTGCCCAAGGCATGTTGCAAATGGCAAGCACTTACGAAGCTCATTATCCGGAAATACTTTTTCGTTGCCACTTACTCAACTGTGCGTACGCATTTAGCTTGTTTTTCAAACTTTTGAAACCGATTTTGGCACACAAGACGATGTCCAAAATTGTCATTTATGGATGCAATCGTGATGAATGGATTCCAGCTTTGTTGGAAAGCGTTGATGAAAAGGAACTTCCTGAATATTATGGAGGCAAAAATGAAAGAAAACTTTCATGGCTATAACCTGTATAGGCTATAAAAGCCTATAGGGACGAACAGTAGATTTTTGTAATGGATGTAAATGGGATTTTTATAAAAACACATTTTATAAATGCATCTACAATAAAATTCCCAGTTTAAATTATTGATATGAGTATGGAGAAGTACAGTTTAAAACAATTTAATTAATACTACATTTTGTAACTTCATCAGTACAATATTAGTTTAATTTGTAATAAACTTGTAGTATTTAGCAAGTATAGTATCATGGAACCTTCTATTTTTACATTTGTAAGCTTTTTCTCTTAAAGTTCTTTTCTTGTCGAAATGTTGTATTTGCTACTGAACTTATTCTATCTAATACTTGTAAACATCTAGTTTAAAAATAAAGCAAAGCTAATCGAACATTTAAAAAATTCTTTGATAAAAATTATTGTGCGAAATTTCGAAATTGTAAAAGTGCACAAAAGTCATATATCATATCTGCAAATAGGTTGAAAGCAGATTAGTTACGTATTTTCTCCCATAATAAAAAAGTCGTTATACATACAACAGCATCAACACTATAAATTAGTATTCCCATAACCACCTCCCAGAGAAAAACATTACTACGAAAAATTACGACTCCTTTAGAGTCCCAGGGCAAGGGGAAAATATCCACATATTTTTTCTTTTTAAAGCATTTCTAATATAAAAAAGTGAATATAGTGTATATTTATAATATTAAACTTTATTTCTAAAATAAGCAACAGATTGATGCTTTCATTGCTTGCTGGAATTGCTCCCAGTCCTTTGAAGATGAATATTAGCTCCAGTAGAGACAACCGTTAAAATGATACAACAGAGAATCATCAGATAATCTTTAATTCGGAATCTGGGATCACCCATGGCGTAGACTTCCAGAATAATCAGTAGAACACAAACAGTGAAATTGATGATGGCCCCCGTTGCCCACGTTAGTTTTCTCCATTTTTGGGGGGATACGTAGACTCGACGATTTTCTATTCCAAACGGGATAATGCCACAGAATCCAAATATCTTAAAATAACCCTTATACAGCAGTTTTGTGTGTCAGTATTTTAGAGTAAGTTTAAAATAATATTAAAATGTCGATATTTGTCTCTTATCTGCACTTGGAGGTTTTCCCAATTACTTAATTGGGAATGTAATACTTTTGATGTTTTGTTAGCTAGGTATAATGTAGAATAAGGCTAACGGAGTATTTTGTGTCGTTTAACTGGCATGCGGTGTATTTTAGTCGTCCAATGCTTTTGGATAGAAACTCCAGTGTGCAAAACCAGAATTTTGAAAAAAAGCATTCGATCCGCAATAAGGGTATTTCGGAATTTGGTCTGCTTAGATATTATTACAAGTGGACTTAATAAATTGAAAAACCTCAAAAGAGGGTCGAAACCCAATATTGGCATTTTATTATTTGACACTCCAGCAAAATATGTATCAAACTCCTGGTTTCAAGTAAAGTTCTTTAAAGTGCTTCATATCCATCAACTCTAATAAATGTTTTCTATGGATTTAATGAATACAATTTTTTGTAACTACTCATGTTAAAAAGTGTTCACAACTAAACGAGGCCAACAAAAAACACTTACCTAATAAGTATTCATAGCCATATAATAATTTTACCATTATTCGTAAAATGAATTTATATTATTTAAGTATTGAAGAATTTGAATAATTTTGGCCACTACAAACACAGGCAAAGTATAAAAATATTTTCGTAACATAATGAGCACCATGACGAATTCCAAAATGCAATGTCCTCCGCGGTAGCTGTTCTATTAGAAATTCCATCAAAGATCTTGGGAAAATTTTCACTGAAGATCGGGATGAATACTTAACTTCTGAGCCAAAGCATTCAACGCGGCGGAATCACTAAAATATAAATACTTGGTTATCGTCGACCACTAGATATACAGAACTGCCACCTCTAAAATTGATAGCATCGTCTTTGAAACTACACTACTATTTACCTATTTAGGGAAAGTCCTCATCTGAATTCCAGCATGTTAGGGAAAGTCCTCACTTGAATTCCAACATGTAAGGAGAAGTCCTACTTGAATTTCAAAGGAGAAGTCCTAACTTGAATTCCAACATGTAAGGAGAAGTCCTACTTGAATTTCAAAGGAGAAGTCCTACTTGAATTTCAAAGGAGAAGTCCTAACTTGAATTCCAACATGTAAGGAGAAGTCCTACTTGAATTTCAAAGGAGAAGTCCTAACTTGAATTCCAACATGTAAGGAGAAGTCCTACTTGAATTTCAAAGGAGAAGTCCTAACTTGAATTCCAACATGTAAGGAGAAGTCCTACTTGAATTTCAAAGGAGAAGTCCTAACTTGAATTCCAACATGTAAGGAGAAGTCCTACTTGAATTCCAACATGTAAGGAGAAGTCCTACTTGAATTCCAACATGTAAGGAGAAGTCCTACTTGAATTTCAAAGGAGAAGTCCTAACTTGAATTCCAAAGGCCTTACTTGAATTCCAACATGCGAATTTAGAAAAAGTCCCCACTTGACGTCTTGAAGTCCAAGATGCATATTTCGGGAAAGTCGCCACTTGAATCCAACATGCATATTTCGGGAAAGTCCTAAAGTGGATTCCAAAATGTGTGTTTCAGAAAAGTCTTAACGTGAATTCCAAAATGCGAGTTTCTGGAAAGTCCTCACTTGAATTTCAACATGCGAATTTAGGAAAAGTCCTCACTTGAATTTTAACATGGGAATTTAGGAAAAGTCCTCACATGAATTCCTACATGCAAATTTAGGAAAAGTCCTCAGTTAAATTCTAAGAAAAGCCCTCATTAGAATTCCAAGAAAATTCGTGACTTAAATTCCAAGAAAAGTTTTTACTTGAATTCCAAGACAAATCCGCAGTTGATTGCCAAGACAAATTCTCACTTGAATTCCAATATGCGAATTTAGGAAAAATTCTTGTTCCACAGCATGTTTAATAATGATATTATTCACTACAGTGTCTCTACACAGTCCACTACAGTTTCTTCAATTTCTCTCTCAAATATTCCTGTAGTTAAAAGTTGCTAGTTGAAGAACATTTAGTGCTTCCGGTTTTTTTATTGTTAGTATGCCAGACAATTAGCTAGAGTTTTCCGGTAAAAACATCAAAAAGTCTACATAACAATAAAGATAGGATGAATAATAAATTGCAATAATAATGGCAATAATACGTTCATTTCTCAATTTCTTCGCTGTATTATATAAATATTTTGGGCTGGCCTACCTCCGGATATTACTTCAGGCAACTTTATCAACTTTGTGGATGATTTCAAGCAAAAATGGAAGATTTCAAGTTGGTAGATAAGTGTTGAATTACCTCTGAGGAACTAATAGTGCACAGAAACGGACATGTGACACTTAATTACAATTAGTAACTTCTTGGTTTCCTTTGCTAATGATGATTGATGTGATAATTAGCAACTTTCATTGTAATTTTTAATCACGACGTTCAACTTGGCTTGCCAAATTAAGTTTTTCCTGGACGCTCAAATTGTCCGGACAAATTAGGTCTTTGAACCCTCGACGTTTAAATTGTCCGGTCAAATTTAGTTTTCCTGGAAGTTCAACTTGTCCGGACAAATTAAGTTTTTGAACCCTCGACGTTCCACTCGTCCGGTTAAGTTTTTCCAGGGCGTTCAACTTATCTGACCAAATTAAGTTTTTTACCCTGGAAGTTCAACCTTTCCGTTAAAAGAAAAGGCAATAGTTCTCCTTTCCGTTAAAAGGCAATAGTTCTTCTTTCCGTTAAAAGGCAATTGTTCTTCTTTCAGTCAAAAAGCAATAGTTCTTCTTTCCCAGCAAAAGACAACAATTCTTCTTTCCTTCAACGGGCAACCGTTCTTCCTTCTGTTCAAAGCCAACAGGTCTTCTTTTTGTATTTCCCAGTAATAGAATGGGATCCTTATATCCGGTTCCATTTCCATACTCAATTTGCTCTCCTTAGGAATAAAAAACAAGTTATCAATACTTTGTTAATTAATATTAAATGGCATTTATGAATGCTACAATACCAGCTAACAGGTTCATTGCAGGAGCAAACTTTTTTCGTTCCAGTAATGTTCCATGATCTTTTACCGTTGATTTAAACAGTTAAGCTGTAAGGGGCATTCTCCAAGCAAACGCTTTATTTATGCTAAAACAATTGATAATTAATGTTATGTTTACTGATTGGTGGTCCAAATTACTCGACCAAATTAAGTTTAAAGGGTATTGCAACTTCTTTTGTATATTCTTTCTTATAAACCTTTTGGAATTCAAGCCACATGTAGAAAACGGTCGGGTAGTGCTTGCTGTCGTCACAGTCGTCAGCATGCAAGTCAGTTAGCTTGAGTCTTTAGGCAGCGGCTGTGCCGCCGCTCTGTAGCTAAAACATCAAAATTTCAAAAAGTCTATAAAACAAATAATAAATAAAGAATTCAAGACTAATCCCAAGAAACTATAAAAACTATATCTCGAAACAATGGTGAAGGAGCAAGGAGCAATCCTCACTTGAATTCCACCATCGGCAACATGGAAAAGGAAATATCCTTACTTGAATTCCAACATGGAAAAGGAAAAATCCTCACTTGAATTCCAAAATCGCCAACATGGAAAAGGAAAAATCCTCAATTGAATTCCAAAATCGCCAACATGAAAAAAAAATCCTCACTTGAATTCCAAAATTGCCAACAGGGAAAAGGAAAAATCCTCACTTGAATTCCAAAATCGCCAACACGGAAAATCCTCACTTGAATTCCAAAATGGGAAAGGACAAATTCCCACTTCAATGCCAACATGGAAAAGGACAAATCCTCACTTGAATACCAACATGGTAAAGGAATAATTCTTGTTTTACGGGGCCATACGATGTTAGTAATCCACTGTAGCTCCTGGGGGCACATCGATAGTCTATAATAAACGCAATATTTTATTATAATGACTTTGTAATGTATTTAAAAACGTACTTTTGACATGAGGATGAGTTATATATTGTGACTTCATCTGATGACTTAACAATTTAACATTTTCCCTGCCGATATTATAACAACTCGCAACATTCGCAATAACAGGTAATTCGACTTCTCTGGTTGGAGTGGTATTGCAAGAACTGGATTGCTTAAAACTGAAGATACTTTTCGTATTTGTCGGCTGTGGTATCCTTATGTCCGGTTCCATACTCAGTTATTGTTCCTTCGGATTGAAAGACAAATTATAAATACTTTATTAATTTATATTAAATGGTATTTAAGGATGCTACAATATCAGCTTACAGTTCCGTTACAAAATTACACTTTTTCTTCGTTCCAGTATGGCTGATTTAATTCTTTTACCGTTGATGGGCACTCTTGGGCTCAAAAAATGTCATTTTTTGAGATTTAGGGGGACGTGGAACCTAATTTCACCTTCGTAATGAGGGGGCATTAATTCGAATTTTACAGTATGATGATGCAGTAGATATGCCGTATGTATGTACTGGCGAGTACTTTACTTACATTTGAGTCTGATATCTAAAGTTCTTATTTTGTCATCAACATCCGGATCTTTCATCGTAATCTGTTAGTGAGTGACGTTTCACTTGTCCGGCCAAATTAAGTTTTTCTTAGGTGAAGTTCCACTTGTCAGGCCAAATTACGTTTTTATTAGGTGACGACGTTACACTTGTCCGGCCAAATTAAGTTTTTCTTAGGTGACGTTCCACTTGTCCGGCCAAATTAAGTTTTTCTTAGGTGACGTTCCACTTGTCCGGCCAAATTAAGTGTATCTTAGGTGGCATTCTACTCGTCCGGTCAAATTAAGTTTTTCTACGTACTAGGTGACGTTTCACTTGTCCGGCCAAATTAAGTTTTTCTACGTTCTAGGTGACGTTTCACTTGTCCGGCCAAATTAAATTTTTCTACGTACTAGGTGACGTTCGACTTGTTCGAGAAAAATAAATATTGAGGGATTTTAAATTTTCTATCACGGATTTCTAAAAGCATTAAAATGTTCGCCATCGCGGAACATTAAAATCTTCGCCACCAAGGAACATTAAAATCTTTTGAGGACATTTGCTAGTGTAGCTTCAAAACTTAATCAATATCTTCTGAGCCAAAACATTCAAGTCGGCGGAATCACTAAAATATAAATGATTGGTTATGTTATTATTGACCATGAAGATTAAAGATAAAACTAGATGTACAGAATTACCACCTTGACATCAACCTCAATTATTGTATTTGCTTACCCTTCCTAACCAACTAAAGTGCGAGTTCGAAAGAACCCGGTTGACAACAACGAACATACATACAGCACATGTTCACAGGTCAGCACGCTCAGTTGCTGGATCTGGTCCATGATAAATAAAGTCTATACAGCTTTGGTTTCGATGATCCCTATAATTTTCAAGCACAGAAGTAATTAAGGTTTTCTTGCCAGTGACGTAGAATGTATCCGGCCACATTAAATTTTCCTACCTCTACCGACCGTGTAGCAGTTCTTCTTTCCGTCCAAAGGCATTGTAACTTTTCCTTTGTATCATTTTTCATAAACTCTACGGAAGTTCAGCCTTATAAGGGAAAGCAAACGGTTTATGTTGGACCCAATTTCCTTTTTGTTATAATTTTTTACTTCATTTGCAGACTTATCAACCGAGGTTATCGTCACAACGAAAAATTAACTTTTGGAAATGGTTTACAACAGAGGATATTCGATTTCCATAGCAAACATTTCCTGTGGTCGTTCTTAAATGTAGTCTTTCTTATCGTCTGCATGCAAGTCAATTAGCTTGAGGTTTTCGGTAAGCGGTAGTGCGGCCATACTGTACCTGAAGCATCAAAATTTCAAAAGTCTGTAAAACAATTAATAAACCATTTAAACGCATGTAATAAAGTAGCGGTTACATAATCTTGATTTAATGCGAACGCACAGACAGACAGACAGATTATTATTACAAAGTAGCTACCGGCGAATGACATTTTAGTTTGGAATTACTACTTTAAGGAAATGTCGATTCAGTCCCGTATTTCCAGAACTGGCTCTAAGTTTCGATGTGGAGAACTGATATATTTGATCTCTCAATTCGGTCTCCTGATAACTTTGTAGATTCAAAAGTGTTAGACCCGATGTGGAGAACTTGTATATTTGGTCTCTCATTTTAATTTTCTTTTCTTTTACAAATATTTGGCTACATTTACTTTCTCTCCTGATAAATTTGTAAATTCAAAAGTGATATGGGATCCTTATGTCCGGTTCCATATTCAATTAGCGTTCCTTAGAATTAAAAAAACAAGTTATACGTATTAATTAAATGTCATTGACGGATGCTACAATGCCAGCTAACATGCCCCTTGAAAGAAAAAACTTTCTTTCGTCCCAGTATTGCTTTTTTACTGATTCAAATCAAACTTCAATTCAAAGATTTTAGCTTAAATATCACCCGTCAGACTAGGATAATCAATGTAAATTGAAATACAATTCGAATTTTTAATGTGACTAAAAATAATTTCTGATTGGTACTTTAGTATTTGTACATTCAAAAAATAAAAAACCAAATGTGAAATCTTGCTGGCAAATTGCAGATTTTGTCAATTCCATGCTTAGATGCATAGAATACATAGAAATAAGTAGACATAGGTAGGTGCATATCTGCAG
Source organism: Yoshiicerus persimilis (assembly GCA_020352615.2). Taxonomy (NCBI): domain Eukaryota; kingdom Metazoa; phylum Arthropoda; class Collembola; order Entomobryomorpha; family Tomoceridae; genus Yoshiicerus; species Yoshiicerus persimilis. The sequence goes on from CM036943.2 coordinate 7,197,364, forward strand.
ATGTTAGGGTAAAAGATCTAAGTATTCCAGCCTGCCTTCAGAATTTATTGCGAAAAGAAATGTTAACTTACAGTAAGTGTTCAAAGTATACAGGGTGAATGTTTTGCTGACATTATCCTGCTCTTACTAGTAATCTCCCAGTCGGTGACGTTCAATTTGTCTGGCCAAATTATTTTTTTCTACAGTGACGGTCAACTTTTTCGGCCAAATTAAGTTTTTCTACGTTCAATTACGTTTGCGGTCAACTTTTCTGGACAAATTAGGTATTTCTACCTTCAACTACGTTTGAGGTCAACTTTTCCGGCCAAATTAAGTTTTTCTACTGTGTAGCAGTTTTTCTTTTTATCAAAACTCATTGCAACTTTTCTTTTGTACATTCGTTTTCATAAACCTTTTGGAACTTTAAACTTTTCTTAACATTCACGTGCAAATGGCTTACAAACAGCAATTCGATTCCCCTCGGAAAAAACTTCCTTCGGTCGTTTGCTTGAATTTGTGTTTGAAGAGTATTTGAAGATATCTGAAGATATTTGAAGATCAATTTTATCGTCACCATGAATGTCAATTAGCTTGAGGTTTGGTGCGGCTGCGGCCATACTGTAGTAAAACATCAAAAAGTTTATGAAACAATTTAAAAATAAAGAAGACTGGGTGTAATAGTAATAACAATTAATAAAATTAATAATATGTTCATCAATTTATTCGCTGTTATATTAATACTTTGGAATGACTTCTTTCCGTCTATTATTTGAAGCAACTTTATTTCGTCAAAATATATTATCAATATTAGTTTTCAATTACCATGACTTGAGGAACATGAACAGGGAATAACGTAAATATTGGCACACATCCGGAAAACGTTCACTAGACAGTCGTTCAAACTCAGCTTATTCGAAGAGATGCATTTTCTTGCGGGTACTTACAACTATTGTAGTAGTTGTCCATAATATAATAATAATATACATTTAGAGTGTTCAATTACCTCTGAAGTAACGAATGGCGCACAGAAACGGACAAGAGACAGTTAGACTTAAATCCAATGCGGAGAACATATTTGGGGATATAATTACTTTTCCTCCTGATTTTGTAAATTCAAAACTGATAGAGGTGAACTTTCAGAGCTGGATTGCTGGAAACTCGTGATTTTCATCGTATTTGCCGGCAATGGGATCCTTCTCTCCGGTTCCATACTCAGAAAGCTTTCCTTACTAGCATTCTAAAACAAGTTATAATACTTTTTTAATTAATATTAAATCCATGGGGCCTTCTTCATATTATTATGGTAATGTTCGTGGATATTAATTCAATTCTGTAGTGTCAATTAATTCAATTATATAGTATGCATGTCGTATGTACTGTGCGTTTACTTACATTTGAGTCTGATGATATCGAAAGTTGTTATTTTGCCGTCATCATCCGGATCTTTCATTGTAATTTCGCTATCTGCCAGTGACGTTCAACTTTTCCGGCCAAATTACATTCGTTTGTGTAGTAATTCTTTCCGTCAAAAGGCATTGCAACTTTTCTTTTGTATTCTTTTTCAGATTTTGTGCTATTTTATCGTCAGCATGCAAGTCAATTAGCTTGAGTGTTTCGGTAAGTTGGGGTTTAGCTAAAACATCAAAATATCCAAATTCTGTCAAAAAATTAATAAATAAAGAAGACTGGATAAATAATGAATAGGACATCTGTAGGTGCATAGTGTAATTTCTAAGTATTCAGCCTGCCCTTAATATTTTGTACAAAAAGAAATGCTAACATACAGTAAATGTTCAAATCAGGGTGAATATGAGCCAAGCGTCAAACTTTGATAGTGTCCATAGAAGTCTTTTCCAAGTAATCGTCAAGTCTAAAGAGATTGACGTCACCTCCCTGAAGAAATTCTGTTACAAAAATTGTTGGATGGAGATGGAGATTTTGACCTTCCGTCAAAATGCACTGCAACTTTTCTTTGACATTCTTCTTCATTAACCTTTTAAAAGCCATATAAGAGGAAGCAAACGGTCGGGGAATTGGGTAATATTGGACCCAATTTATTTTCTTTTGCTTTTTCCTTGCAGACCTTTCAGCTGGGGCTACCGTAACGTTTGAATCCCTAGCAAACACTTCCATCGGTCGGTCGTTCTTAAAGGTCTATGAAGATTTTGTGCTCTCTTATCGTCAGCAAGCAAGTCAGTTAGCATGAGTGTTTCAGTAAGCGGCGGTGCGACCATACTGTACCTAAAACATCAAAAGTTTAGTAAAATATTTAATAAACCATTTAAATTCATATAATACCCTTAATATTATAGACCCTTAATTTAATGCGAACGCACAGACAAACAGACAGACAGATCAGTCAATATTACAAAGTAGCTACCTGCGAACGCAAAGACAGACAGGCATATACCGGTAGATCGAGCATTACTATAAAGTGGGTTTTGGCGAACGCACAGAGAGAATAGAGGGACAGTGGTGGAACCACCTAAGAAAATAGTAAAAAATATTCCATTGTTTCCAGTTTCCATTGTAAATCTTATGTGGAGAACTGGTATATTTGGTCACTCATCTTGTTTTCTTGTCTTTAAAAATATTTGGTGATAGATTTACCTTTCCTCTTGATATATTTGTAAATTCAAAAGTGATAAGGGTTATTTCAAAAACTGGATTGCTGGAAAATTGTGATGATTTTCGTAATTGAGACGTATGGGATCCTTACGTCCAGTTCCATACTCAATTAGCTGCCCTTAGGATTTAAACACACAAGTTATAAGTTATAACAGTGATGAAGCATATTGCCGCAATAATGGAATTAATACCACGAAAGCATTATTATTTCAAACCTGCGATTTTGGTTAATTTTTGTATGTGTTAGAAGCTCTTGGGGGCAGTATTTCACACTGCATGGGGTATTATACATTGAATGGAAGAATTGATGTAATCAATAAGTACTCAAAGCAAGTCGCAGTGAAATGACTTACCGTTGTCGGCAGCATAACTTGAAATATTGTTTCTGGATGCACGTTTTCTAGATCTTGTCCTGCCAAATTAAGTTTTTCTACCGTGTAGCAGTTCTTTCTGTCAAAAGACATTGCAACTTTCCGTTTCTAATCATTTTATAAACCTTTTGGAATTCAAGCCATATAAGGGGAAGCAAACGGTCTGACAGAGGTTATAATGGACCAAATTTCTTTATTTTCTTATGATTTTTGCTTCTTTGCTGACTTATCAACTGGGGAGCTTCACATTTTTCTTAATATTCATCTGGAAATGACTTACAACCAAGGTAATTTGATTTCTCTCGCAAATACTTCCTTCGGTAGAGGTCGAAAAAGATTTTGTGGTTCTGTCTTTCTTAAAGGTCGAAGAAGATTTTGTGCTTCGGTCAGTGCGGTCGTTCTTAAAGGCCGAAGAAGATTTTGTGATTTCTTATCGGCTGCATTCAAGTCAATTAGAGTGTTTCGGCCTCGCGTCGCGCGGCCATACTGTAGCTAAAACATCAAAAAGTTTATGAAACTGTTAATAAATAAAGAAGACTTGGCGATTAGCGCGTTTTTAATAGCAATACGTTCATCTCCTCTCAATCTCTTCGCTAAATTATATAATATTTTGGACTGACCTCCCTCCGTGTATAAAAAGCAATTTCCAGGACCTTGATTTTAAGGTGGTGGTTAGTGGTTGTCGATATTGTCAAAATGTATTATTACCATTACTAGTTTTCAAACTGAATCAGCATCTCTGTAGTGGTTGTCCTTAAATTGCAGATAATTTCTTGCCTCGAAGTTTGTGTCTGACTGCATATGAGGTATTATTCAGTTTTCTTCTCTTAGTTTACCTTACAATTTTAGTAAAATGTTGCCCATTGTCTCGGTGTTTCCAAATGAAGTCTTCTGTTTTAAACGCGAAGTCAAAACTCCTACCTGAAATAGACATGAATTTGAAGAAAACATTACTTTCACTTTTAACAAGTACCTTTAAGACATATTGTATAAATAAGTATGTAATAATCACCTCTTTACTATTTAAAACATAGAATGCTCACCTTGACTTCACCTGATGACTTAACAATAGGATATTCACTACCGTCGTCAGATATTATAAAAACCCCTAACCCTATGCAATTCTTTCATTGTTTTGCAATTTCACCTTTATACCTCACAACTGTCATTAATGTAGGCGATAATTAAAGGAAAGTGCCTTTCATGTCTCGAATTAAAGACACGTTTCTATTAACGAATGAGGGTAAAATCGCCTGTGAAGCAAAATTTCATGGAAATAAAATTTGGTAAAAAAAATAAAACTTTTGTTGGTGTTGGTTGGGTCCAATGGAAGTTTTTTTCAAAAAATTTCGGATTTTCATATATCATGACCTCAACGTCATTTTAGCCCCAGAAAATCCTTTTCGATTTTTTTTCATTCTAAGTTCCCATATGACTTTGCTTATAATATGCCGATGATAGGTGAAAAACGTAAACGTGGTCAGCCACAAGGAGCGAAAGTGCTATGTACGCTATACACTATTACACCTTGCCTATTGAAGCATGCTCATGCTATTATGACTAGATAAATCTGTGTTGACAGTGCTACTACTATTCACTAATTTTATACTTTATGGTGTTACAAGCTTACAGAAACTTAAAAATGTCTTTATTTTCCGGAAAGCTTTATCGAACATCATTTCTTTTAATGGGAGCGACAAAATTTTAACTAGAAGACAATTTTTTGGAGAAAATTAATGATTACTCGGTAATAAGGGTAATCATTACTATTAAAGCCTAGTAAAGATAAGGCATTACCTTTAATGCCCAGGCATTACCTTTAATGCCCAGGCATTACCTTTAATGCCCAGGCATTACCTTTAATACCTATGCGCTACCTGTAATGCCTAAGTCGCAGCTAAAGCAGTTGAGGCTGGCAATATCGGTATTTCCTAGGCATTACCAGTAAAGCCGGCTTACCCTTATTACCGTAAACATATACACTGCATATCTAACAAGAGCTTATGGAATATAAAATCTTTTAAGAGGAGGGTCCAAAAAGACAACATTAAAAAATATCTTCCAATAAGTACAGTTCATTGAAATGTTTCTCTTCAACAGCTTTCCCTGTGCCTCCTTGGAATAAATAAAGCTCTGATTGTCGGTCCACTTGTTTTGAGAGAACAGAAATCTCAAAATCTTCCTTTTCCCAATCAATAGGTCCAATTGCAATTGTCGGTATTTGCTTTTCCAGCAACTTAGTCAAATCAACTGGTGTGTATTGGGGATTATATTTTGATAGTACGAGTTGTTTTATTTGGAAGTGAGGCAACACAGTTTCCAGTTGATTCAAGGGGAAGTCCTCTAGGATTAGTTTATCCAAATGAATCACTCCACCCAGAAATCTTGTTCCCCAATCACTTCTATCTATTCTGATAATTTTGGCAGTTGGTGGAAGGAAATCCACATTCACTTCTTCCACCTCTTTTAAGTACAAGTAAGTCAATTCGAGGGAACGAAAATGAGACAAATTCGATATTTCTTCCAGTTTCAAATATTTCAAGTTTGGCAAGTCAATTTCTCCACTCACAAATACTTCTGTTGAAAATAAATACAGTTTTTCTAGTGATGATGGAAGAATGGACAGATCCAATGAACAGTGCCATATTTCTGCTTCTTTGATGTTGACTCTTCCATTGGCTGATTTCAAACTCAATACATTCACCCCATCTAAGCGGAGAAATTCCAAGTTGGCAGATTCCTCACTCAAGTCAATCGACAAATTCTTTTTAAAAGGACAGACGAGTTCCAATCGCTTCATTTTGTGGAAATCGATGAATTCATTGACCTTGACATTTGATACTAATTCTTGTCCATTCTCAACAAAGATAACTTTTTGTAATTTCAATACCCTCGGAGAGATTTGATTTGCAGAATTCAAACTCAATGAACAATCAGACAGATAGATATTTTCAATGGAGGAAATCAATTCCAGTGGCAAAATTATATTTGTATTATCCCAAGACATTTCCAATCTGTTCAGTTTCTTTGGAAGCGAGTGAAGCCACTGACAAATATCAGCCACATTTGCGTCTTTTCCATTTCCATCTTTGAAATGCATTTTAAAGAAAACCAACTCTTGCAAATTATGTGGAAGTGACAGAGACAAGTCAGCAGAGAAGTACTTGAAATCTATTTTCTTTGTGTCCCCACCCATTACAAGTTTAATCATCGACCATCCTTCACATGCAAGAGAATAGTTGGAACTGATTAAATTGGAATTAAGAATTTTCATCAATGTAGTTCTCATCTCTTGGGAAGGAATCATCTGAAAAGAGTTTCTCTGTTGCAGAATTCCTTGCATTCTTTCTTGGTTGTTCATTTTCCACAAGGAAATCAACAGGTGGCCTCCAATTAAGGACTTTGACAAATAAGCTTCCAAATTCATCAATCCAATTTCCACATCGTCATCATCATAATCCATTTCTTCTTCTACATCTTGCCTGTACAAGTCTTCCAGAACATTTCTTTCATCTTCCAACTGTCCGTTCTTCCCCAGACAAATCGCATAATTAAATTTGCTTGTATTTGTTTCAATTTCTTTGTGGATTAATTTGGCCAACTCCAGAGATTCTTCGAATCTCATTTCCCTCAACAATCTCAGTAATTGCCGTTGATCCACCAATTCTGCTTTAATTTTTGGGAATTCTTTTCTTAATTCTTCATTTGCATACTTGGTAAAGGGAAGAAGTTTGTATTCCATGAATCCTTTGCTGCTGAAAATCTTCCTCAAGGTCTCCTTTTCGGTCTTTCTTCCTTTTTGTCGAATAACTTGCTGTAGAAGTCGATGGATATTGAACAGTTCCTGTTTCTCTTCTTTAATAGTTTTCGTTTCTTGTCCAATTAATGAATATTGTGTTAGCAATTCCATTGCTGAATTGAATTCCTCTTCGTGAATGTTCAGAACAGCTTTGAAAAACTCTTTTGGAATACTATCTGGTTGAATGTATCCACAAATGAGAAGAATATCATAGGCAACATTTCCCTGGCTTCCTCTAATCAGTTCCATTGCTATTTCTATGTTTTTGTTGATCGTTCTTTCGTAACCATCGAATTGGACATCAACTGTGTTATCAGTGTTTGCTGTTGTCGTTTTCTCAATTTTTTCTGCACAGTGCCCATTTTCTGTGCTACGCAAAATGTTCACAAATGCATTGATTGGGAAATTCTTTCTTAATAATACACCGAGTAACTTGAAATTTCGGATTTTCAAAGAAGTGTTTCCATTTCTCTATTATTAAAAGTTAAATAAAAGAAATAAATCGAAATAAATTACAAATAAATACATGTACTTTATTTACTTACAATCTCTTCACTTTCGTTGGGCGAAATGATGCCACTTTGGATTAATTGTAAAATAATTCTGTCCAAATTTCTGAGGTTGTCAGCCAAGTAAACCAAATTCTGTTTGATTTTATTGTCCATTTTAGAGAAACAGTGCAGCTTGAAATTGAAGTTGTATAGGTAATTAGAGCGAACCCAAATAATGTTAAATGGCGACCGATGTGTGCTTTTTTATCTGCTTATCTCATTTGACTTATCTTTTCCAGTGGAGAGCCGCAGTCGAAAACAGCGTCACGAAATTTTTGTCTCCATATAAACTACATATAACAAGGATCGACCGACTTTATTTAATTTGGCCGGGAAATAAAGGAATTAAGTCTTCTTGAAATGCGTGCATTCTAAGTAAAGGAGTAAAGGACTGCTCTTTTTAGAAGAGTAGACTGTAAAAATTTATGAAGGAAATTTTCCCAGAAAAATAAGCATTGTTAATATTTAACAATATTATTGTAATTCCAGTGTACTGGCAAGTAAACCCAATGTTTCAAGATAAAGATATTTACGGAAGACATTCTTTACTTACATTGCTCATGCAATTGACAACCACAGACAGAGTCACAGTTATGGAAAGTGTAAGAGAAGCAATGAATAACAAGTAAACATTTTAGTGAGGCAAACGAAGAGTTAAAATTCGTTAAAAATTATTGGATAAAAAATTTTGGAAAAGTAAATAAGCTGCCAGGAATAGTTATGTATTTCTACTGTAAAATTGTTGGTAAAAATTTTCAAAAACTGTTAAGTTACATTTCGTTAGTGCAATTCATTATGGATAAAGGTAGAAACCATTTCCCAGAAACCGTTTGGAGATTAAATTGTTTTACTCGAAGTACTTTTTATTTTATTTACAGCAGACATTGACTATTTAATTAGAAGAAATGTATTTTAAAGCGAAGAACAATTTTAGCGTGGCATGTTTCAGCTAAATAGCAGAAAAATTCCTTTCATTAAAGTCATGTTAAAATTAAGCATCGTAAATGCATCAGGAGGTTTACAAAATTTGTTAACAGTTTTTTGCAGAAATGATTCTCAGTTAATATCAAAATACCAGGAATGCAACAGCCAACCTTTGTGGATAATTTACTTTTCACTCCAATAATTATAACTGTATTATTAGTAATCAGTGATTCAGTATTATTAGCTTGGTGAGGATGAGATGAGACTAGTTGAGTTAAGCTGTAGGAGATAGCACCGCGAATAAGAGATAAAAGAGTCCATTTTAATGATTTCATGAAACACACCAATCATACCTTCGGCTTACGTATTGAGAGCAATAACAGACTTCAATTAGGTCAAATGAGTTGGCAGTCGCCCGCGTTGTACAAAATCACATTAGCCTCTAATAACAGAGTCAATAATATTGAAGAATGAATTGTAATACAAAGTTGATTTGCAAAAGGGTGTTGCGTCTAGATTTACAGCTAAAAGCGATTTCAAATGACATTTACGATTTTGCAAACGGCGCGGAGTAATTCTAGACTCGTCAGAACTTTGTTTTCTTTTCGTCAGGTTTTTCAAGTTCACCAGTTTGACTTCATTAACAAAAATAAATGAAAAAATCCATCAAAATGCAAAATCAAAACGTAATAAAAATGGCTGCATCAGAAATATTTGTTGTATTTTTCGAGAATTGGAATAAATACGCCATAAGAGTTTCTACAGTAGTTACAAGTTGCAATCCGACTCTTGAATTGGAAAGGCCTCTTCCAATTTATTCATTCCTCAGAAGACGTTTTCTGGAGATCATCATGAAATATGCCCTATTAAGGTTAATAATAGAAAATATTTTTTAATAACATATTCCTGTAAAGTATTTTATAGATTCCTACATTTTTACAGATTATGCGATGTGACTGATTGCAGAAGATCACGGAGTAGAAAATAAATTGTGGGATTTCAGAGATGTGAATTCAAAATGAACGCTCACCACTCCGTTATCTCGTTCACCCAGCCAATTGACAGATGAGGAGGGATGTTTATCATTTCCATTACGAAATTCCAGCCAGGTAAAGAAAATTCATAAAAGCAAAAATTTTCTAAAATTTCAGTCTCATTTTCTTGCAAACTCTGTCCGTTTATCTGCTCGTCTTTATGGAAATCTCGACTGCAGCATGAAAGACGGAACAGTAGCTATTCATATCTGCGACTTGTGAATAATACAAAACTTTAATATACCTCAAAAATAATCGCTTTACTGTTAAAAAAATAATCGCTTATTTACCTCATATAAATACATTTGGCTGTGATTTAATCCTTCCATGCAAATGAATGATATCGGCAGGAAAGAGAAAGTCCGCGGACTAATGAAAGTCGCAGGCGGCCAATATATATGCAAATGAAAGTCGCAGGCGGCTAGTATATAAGCGAATGAAAGTCGCAGGCGGCTAATATATGTGGAAATGAAAGTCGCAGGCTGACAATATTTGGGCAAATGAAAGTAGCAGTAAATGATTTAAATTAGCATGAAGTGCAACTGTAGACTGAAAACAATGTAGTTAGTTGGACTGTTTAGCAAGAAATATTTTTCTCCCACTCTCTCAACTGTCTTTATATTCCTTTTGTTATAACGGTTTCCTATACAATGCATATGTATAGAAAACCGTTAATGTTTAATGATAACAGTATAATACAGACATGTATGTCTAATGTGGTTGTGTATTGCACATAATGAGCTTTACTGTTTTCCAGTAAGTTAGGTCTTGTAAGTGTCAGCAATATGGTAATATCATGAAGTAGATAAGAAAGGTGGAAGGACAAACCGTTACTTGGCTTTACCAACTATAATGATTGTCTTTACACTCAAGTTTACAGTCTTCACTAATATACTGTCGTATACCTTATCTTTTCGTGACTAATTTTTGTTTTCGCATTCATATTTTAATTCAACTATTACCAGGCTTCTACAATTATTGCTGCTGCCGAAAGTTCAACGACAATTTCTGATTAAATATATGCATTGCAAAATTCATGCTAATTTAAATCATTTACTGCTACTTTTATTTGCCCAAATATTGTCAGCCTGCGACTTTCATTCGCTTATATATTAGCCGCCTGCGACTTTCATTCGCATATATATTAGGCGCCTGCGACTTTCATTTGCTTATATATTGGCCGCCTGCGACTTTCATTAGTCCGTAGACTTTCTCTTTCCTGCGGATATCATTCATTTGCATGGAAGGATTAAATTTTAGTCAATACATTTACCTAATTAATATTATTCAGTCTCAAGTATCATTATTACTCCGAACTGATAATATACCTGCACTTCAAGTTTTGATGCAATTTGCTAATGCTTTAGTACATTTGACTCAAGTGTAGTACAAAATCCTAACTATACTTGAGGTAAATGTAATAAAACATTAGGAAATTGCATTAAAACCGGAGGCAAAGTATTATCAGTTCGGAGTAATGATACTTGAGACTGGAAAAATGTTTAATAGCTAAATGTATTTACTTAAAGCAGATTAAGTGATTATTTTTTTGAGGTTAACCGATTATTTTTGAGGTTACACTTAAATACAAGCCTTTTAACACTGTACATTAGTACATTACGTCGAGAAAATTTCTTTTATTCATTTTGTGGCAACATCACAAGTCACGAACGAAAAATAAGTGAGAATGACAACAATTATTGTTGTCAAAGTGAGTCTCACTTATTTTTCTCATTGACTTGCAGTTGTTTACTATTTATTCTCCCCACATGTATTTATTTCAACAATGGACAGTATAATTTTGAATGCAATTACCTACTACGCTAGATTTTAATATTCTTATATTATAAATAAAATTTGAACGTTTTTTGTTATCTGAATCAGTAACGGTGGTCTGAATAATTTAATTGTGTATCTTTAATTCAAATGGATAATGCGATCTACTTTCTTACAACTTTACTTCAGGTTTCAGAATATTGAGAACTATGTTGAACGTCTTAAGGCTTGAATACAAATCAAATGAACATGATTGGCAGAACCGTGTCGAAGTTAATTAGATTCTTAGTAATCTAGGAATTCATTGTAAACAATGGGACAAACAAGAGTAAAAGTAGGTATTTTCATATTTGAATTTCATATTAACCTATTTCATTCATATTTAAGACCATTCGAGTTATTTGGAATACAGAACTTGGCAATTGTAACTCCAAAAATAAAATATTTATGTAAAGAACACTGAGATCCTTATTTTGACTTAACTGCAACACTTTTCTTTTTTACTATTAAAGCAGCAACAAAATAAAAATGCTTGGTGCTTTTTTCGTAATTTCTTCATTTTTGATTCTTGCTTGGGCAGGAAATTCACCTGGTAAGATGTGCATTAATATTTTATTAAAATAACTATTAGTATTACCAGTTAAGTATACTAGCATACATTGGCATCAAATTTAAATGTATTTTACACAATATTATCTAGGCTTTCATTTATGTACCCCACAAAAATAATAGATTTGTCACATATAAATCTAAAAATTGACGCTAGTAATTTATTTCGGTGGTGTATTTACGATATCTCCATATTTCTTTTAGGTACTGGTCATATATTAACTGTGAGAATAGAGTAGAAATTTATTTAACCTTTTGAGCAATAAATTTTTAAGTAAGACAATTATAATTAAATACGCTACAATTAATTTTGCACAAACTTTACTATATTTACCAACAATTTTCAATAATAAAATAAAAAACACATTTTGATATTTATGGCTAAGAACTAATTCACTAAACTTTGTTTTAGTCTATCGTAAAATGAAAATGGATGACATGATAGTTTACGTCACTGAGGACGAAACTCGAGCTGGTGTTCAATCCTTTAAAAAGTGGGGAGGAAATCTAACGTGGCCAAAAAACACTATCATATATATGAGTTCGATTCAAAAGCTCCAAAATGTAAGTTTCATATCTACTCATATTTTCTACATTTTATGACTTTAAAATTGCTTCCTTTCAAATAACAACTTTAAATATTTAAGTTAATTAGTATTCCTACTCTATTTCTTTTTCTTTATTATAAAGTGTTCATTGAAAACATCTTAGCGCCAATTCAATGAAATACAAAGATTTTTCAAACTTTTCCATAATTAAAGTTTAATGTAATTGATCTTGCAGCTGAAAGAGCACGACTTAAGTCCGCCATGGAGGATATAAGCGCCGCTGTACCAAATTGTGTAAAATTTCGAGAAAAAAAGCATTCTGATAAACATTGGGCTAAAATTAAAATTTTGGATCCTGAAAATGAGGAAGACTGGTGCGAAGCTACAATGGGATATGCGGCTCCCTTTATAGACAAAGATGGCTATGACACAGAAATGGAATCCCCACAGGTAAGTCTGTTTTATTCAGAAGAATAAAATATTTTTATTTTCCCAATGAAAAATAAGGAACCTTAAAAATTAAACTAAATGCATTAAAAATTACTTACTTCATTTATTTATTACAAATCCATATTTGTTTTTTATATTTTTAATTATATTAATTTGCGACATAATTAGTCTGTTCTTAATGTCTTATTAATTGGATATTCATATTGCAGATAATTCAAATACACCCCCAATGTCCAATTGGCACTGTAGTGCACGAACTTCTTCATGCAGTTGGGTTCAGTCACGAATTCCAGAGAGATGATAGAGATGACTATGTCACCATTAATTACCAAAACCTTCCCGAAAGTAAGAACTAAAAGCAACTCTTAATAATCTTTACAAATGGGGTACCAAGAACATTTTTAAAGGTTAAATTTTAATACTGAATGCAGGATTATTCCAAAAATGGCAAAAATTAAAGATATAATGCAAGAATTACAAATATTTTATCAAAATTATTGAAAATGGAATAGTATTTTTATTTTAAATTGAAAGTGTTAACATTTCAATAACGTAAAATGCAGGTATACATATTTGTCAATTATTATTGTGCAGGTTTTTGGTATAACTTCGATAAAGACAGTGAAGGGGAATGGGGATACATAACCAGCTATTACAACGTAACATATAATTACGACAGTTTAATGCACTACCCTGCCCGAGATAGTAGAGCAATTTGTCCAAATAAACCTATATTTTTTAACTTGGTAAGCCAATCATTAATTACCAGTATGTAGGTATTCAATTAACTGTGTTTTAACTATATCAATCTAAACTATATAGTTTATTATGCTAATTTTGACTTTCCACAGCACAATCCCAATGGCCTCGGCCACAAGAGAGATTTATCAAAATATTCAAATCTGCAAGGATTCAGTAAGGGAGATTTACTCATGATCGCTAGAAAGCACCACTGTAAGTATTCTGATGTTCTTAGATGAAAATTTGTAAAAATTTTAAAATTTATTTTATAATGTTTCACAATAAATAATGTATCACAATTTCTACAGGTAAAGTTCCTGAATATGAATGGTATCCAATTAGAGGTGCTAAAGAGTTTGACGACCATCAGGCACCTTGGAATAAACCGAAATCAAAAACTAAAAGAAGTATCAAGAAATAAATCAAATGTTAATGCGTCCAGGTCAGATTTTTCAGAAGCCGTTTTAAGCATAAAAATTCAAAGTTTCGTCAAAAGTTTAATTTTAATTTCAAAATTTATGAAAAATTGGCTTGCATATGGCATGTTAGTAATTATTGTTGTGGATAACGCTAATTTTGTAAATAATACAACCCTATGCAATATCAAAAATTAATAATTTGCTGAAATATCAAAATCTTTAAACAGTTCGTTGCAAAATAAAAAGTATTAAGCTTTTTCATCATGAAAAGATCTATTGAGTTGTTCTTGGTGGTCATAAAAGGTAAATCATTGTATTAAAATTAAACTAAACTTTAAAAGTTAAAATGTAAATCTGTGGAAAATATTCGCATAGTAAATACTAATTCTAACATCCCTAATGACCACAAATGCAATGCGCTGCAGTTTGAGCCAATGAGCGTAGGCACTTTCATAATATCAAATTTAACAGAAGTCAATAATATTGAAGAATGAATTCAAAATTCATTTACAAGATAGTATTCTACATTTACAGTTAAAAGCGATTTCAAATGACAGTTACACTTTTGCAGAGGTCGCGGAATAATTCTAGACTCCTGAGGAAATTTTCTTATTTGAGTCGGGTTTTCCAAACATTTTATTTTTTCCCCACAAGACTTTTCTAGAGAACGTGAAAGAACTTGAGACTCCAAAAATAACATATTAAGGTGAAGAACTCTCCGTATATCTGTTTCATTTCAACACTCTCCTTTTTACTAATAAAGCAGAAACTTAATAAGTAAAAATATTTGGTGCTTTTTTCGTAATTTCATCATTTCTGGTTCTTGCTTGGGCAGGAAATACACCTGGTAAGATTTAATTTAATATTTTATTGAAATAATTATAACTATTACTAATTAAGTATACTTAGGTATAGAATACTACGGAATTGAAGTGTTTTCTAGAATTTATTTTGGCTTCCATTTATGATTCCTACAAAATTAGTAGGGTTGCAAATAAAAATCTAAAACTTGAGTTTTATTATTATATTTGGCCAACAAAAACCGTTTTTTCTCCGTTTTGTTGCATCGACTTGCAGTGGCTTATTTATTCTCCCCGCATGTAGTTATTTCAACAACGGACAATATAATTTTAATTTTAATTACCTACAATTTGAGCATAATTAGTTTGTTCTTAATATTCTTAATATTATGTTAATTTGACATTGTAGGTGATTAAAATACACCCGCAATGCCCAATCTGGTACTGTAGTGCACGAGCTTCTTCATAAAGTTGGATTCAGGCACGAGTTCCAGAGAGATGATAGAGACGACTAGGAAAGGTTTTGGTACCCCCAAAGCCAAAAAAGCCAACAAAGAAAATGAGGAAACCTTCAAAGCCACCAAAGGGAAACTTGTCAGACAGCGAATTCATTCGAATACTGCCGGTAATAAAAAATCTCATAAATTGTACAGCCAAGGTGTTTTGATATTTTTGGCTACCGTGTTGGTAATAAGGTGATGACATTGATAATTAATAAACTAATTTCAGTTATATGACCAAAGTGTTTTGATATTTTTAGTTACCTTGGTAATAAATTAGGTGGTGACACACTCAATAATGAAAAATGTATTTTGTATGTAGCCGGAGACGCACCTGTACCTTTTTTCGCAGCATTTGTTTTATCACTTCTTATATACAAGTGTGTTGTTATTGAAGCTACAAATACAGTCCACCCATAATTCATATTCAAAATAAATGAAAGTCAACAAAAATTCTTTTATTGCTCAACTCAAGCATTTTTACTTGATATAAAGCTGGATCTTGTCTTATCTTATTAGCAACATTTCAAATATTGCTCAAATACAACCAGAAAGTATATTTTGGTATATATTTGTGAAAAATCTTGCAAGCAGTTCAAGCAGAAATACGAAAACAGGAATAATGAGCAGATATCCAAATACAGGAAAAATTGCACCAATTTTCATGTCAAAGCTCAGACTCCCAACTTGCTGCTCTTCAGACTGCTTTTTCTTTTCGAAGAACCTCGTTACACGAGGAAAGAAAAATCTAAGTTGTCTCCAAAGGTCGTGTATTCCCATTTCATTCAGTTCTTGGACAACATTCATAAGTTCATGCCGAAAACATCCATGAAACACCCATGAAAAGGGAACATAATCTGCATGTTCTTTTGATCTGAAACATTTCAATAAGGGAAGTTCTTGTTGCATAGGGGAATAGAGTATATCTATTTTTGCTCCTCCAAGAAAGAGTTTAAGTTTCGTGTCTGACAAACACGATTTCATTGCATCATAAAATGAAGTTACATTAGTCTTATCAGTATCGTAAATATAAACACCCGAGTTTTCTTTGTCCTTCATTCCATATTGTGCGAAATAAGGACGCATATTAGAATAGCCATCACTGTGAGAAAATCCATTTAGATTCCCAATGAAGGAAACTATTTTATAGTCATTAAGAATGAGTTCTTTGAAACTGTTCATTCTTTTTGTGTCCACAGGAGCCACCACTTCATTTGTGATGTAACTCTCATACTGAGTTACAAGAATATTTAAGACCAAGCAGAGAATTCCATACAAGCAGAGTTTCCTTTGGTTGTGGCTTTGGCGGAGGAGAATGGCAATGGCCGACAGGAACAAGTTACTAATCGATTCAAATGTCACTTTTTGTTTAGAGATTCCAAATATGAGTGCATTACCTAAAAGACAACAGATTAGCAACAATAGCCAGGTACTCCAGTCCATTATGGATATCCAGATAGCCAATGGCTTATCCAAATACGTCTCTTTCTCCACACAGTACATGAATGTTATTTTGGTAGGATATGTTATGTAGATAACGTTGTCCCACCGGTACTCAAATACATTTTTGAAAGGGGCTTCAGAAATAATCGCACCGCACAAATGACTGTCCTTAAAGTAAGGTCCGTAGACAGCCGTGAAATTTAAATAGTCAGCCATTACTTCTACGAGCGGATACTGTACACTACTGGCAAAGCATTTTCCAAATCTTCTTTTCTTAATGAGTTGGTATGGGGAAGAAGCACACTGTCGTCCTTTAGTCCGGGACCCTTCATAAGCAATAATACCTTTTTTATGAAGATTTCTGTGTAAACCTTTTCTTGCCATTCCACTCTGTTCGAATTCTGATGCTGTGAAGTCAATCCTTGTAAACTCTTTTGTGAATATTGACACTGTGAGTACTTGAATGTCCTCCTTGGAATTGATGACCATAAAATAAACTGCAGTCGTCAATCTCCATTCCAATCGATCCATGAAATTGTTTTTCATTTCCTTGAACTTATTCTTTGTGCAAATTATTAGAAACTTGTCGCTGGGTCGACTCATTTCTCTGCCAAATAGATTTGGAAGATGAGGAATAATTTTTATTCTTCTCTCAGGTGGTTCCACTACTGCTATGATATTCCCCTTTGTGTTTGACAATGAACTTGGGTATTTATATCCTCCTTTGTAATTAGCATACCATTTCGTTGAATTAATAGTTTTTGTATCAACTATGGTTCGTGGTGAGAATGCAATTTTTTCAAAGACATAATCCGTCAAATTACTTGGATAAAGATCAATGTCAAAATTATAATTTGCTAGTTGTGAGGGAAGATGTTGACATTCTGCAGTGAAAATATAAACAGAGAGTAGAATAACCGGGATGTATTTTGCATGTGAAGCCATTGTAACTGTAATTTTTACCTTAGAATGTTCAAAATTAGAAATAATGTTGGTATAGTTTTGGAATTGCTATTACTGTTTATGTATAGCTACGCAGAGAGGATTATTAACTTGGAACGGTAGGGTTTTCCCAAGGTTATTTAGTATATTGACTACTAACCTAAAAATTATTTGTGATAAAAGTTTTTGATAAAATTCCGTAGCCCGTCACAGATGATTTTTTGTCTCCATCCAAGGTTCTTTGTATCGCTAAAACGAGGAGTAACTTTGCAGTACACATTTATGCGGTCCTACTATTATTTTTTTAATCTGTAAGTGCAATCGTTATGAGGCTGAAGCTTTTATTGCAAATCTATTGTAACAGGGAATATGATAGCCAGGCTGTTGTCAAGAATATCACAACATTAAAATATTATGTCCTAACAATATCTAGACAACCTACATTGTTAAACACACTTGGATATCCGATGACTGCCATTGCCATTTGTTTCTTCAATGTTGAAGTGATTTGAAAGATTAGCAGACAATGTTTGAGAGAAGGCTTGTGATATAATATTCTGTAAGACGCCAGTTCAGACACAATGTCAAATGTCCTATATAGCTATGGATTGGGCAACTCCGTAGTCTCCCCAGATCTGGCATGTACTTTTATTTACTTAAAACTAACGAACTATTGGAACTATAACTTAAAGTAGGCCTTTCATGTGTATTCTCCTATTGCCTTCTCCTTTGTTTTCTTTTCTTGTAGCCTAGAAGTAGACGATTAAAACATTCATGACTTTAGGTTAAACCCAACCGACTTTTCTAAAGAACTAAAAGTCTAGAAATTTCTATTTGTTTAAACTAAAATTGTGCTGAATGTCACGCTATATTTTCTTCTCCGGTGGCTCCACTAATATCAAGATATTCCCATTTGTGTTTGACAATGAACTTATTGGGTATTTATCTTCTCCGTTGTATGTAGCTTTCCATTTAGTCGAGAAGCCTGTATGGGCCAAGTTTATAATGGTAACTTGATTTTTATTTTATTAAAGAGAGGAAATAATTTTGATGAGTTCTATTGGGACGGGACAATGAAATATTTCCTATTACTAATAATTACTTAATTAGGTATGTGTTTTATCTATATCAATCTTAAACCTTAGCTTTCTATTGGAACATTGACTTTGCACAGCACATTTCCAATGGCCTCGGCCACAAGAGAGATTTATCGCAATATTCAAATCTGCAAGGATTCAGTAAGGGAGATTTACTCATGATTGCTAGAAGGCATCACTGTAAGTGTTACGATAGTTCTTATGAAAACTTGCAAACTTAAAAAAATGAATTTAATAATTATTAATGTATCACAATTTCTGCAGGTAAAGTTCCTGATTATGAGTGGTATCCAATTAGTAGAGGTGCTAAAGAGTTTGACGACAATCAACACCCTTCGCACAATCGGAAATCAAAAAAAAAGAAATATCAGGAAATAAATCAAATTTTAATTAATCCAGGAACCGTCTTATGCATAAAAAATTAAAGGTCTCGTTAAAAAATTTTATTCCCAGGCCAAAAGTCATGGAAATTGGTTTAGATATTGGATTTTATCAATTATCGTTGTAGATAATTCTAGTTTTGTAAATCATTCAAGTCAAGATATTGGTATCAAAAATTAATTATTTGCAGAAATCTAAATTGCATTATAAAAAGAGTGTCAAGCAGAAGACACAATTCCTTCAGTTGACCTTATTATTAAACCTTGATGAAGTTTATAAGGTTTTAACCTTTTATCGAAATAAGTTGAAGAAACAACGAATTTTTTCTCGTTTTGAAATGCTAATAATATTAGCATTTCAAAACGAATTATTACTATTAATATTAATTATTATTAGTTATTTCTGCAGAATCATGAAAATCATTCTACGGTATTGGAAGTTGAGTATGACCTGTTTCTAAATGCAAAAAAATGAAGAAAACATTTATTATCTTTAATATTGTAACGTGAGATAGTGTAATTCAAGAGATTTATTGCATAGACAGAAAGAGTTTCGAGCAATTTAATCTTTATTATCTTCGTTATCTTTAAATACAAATCAAACTGTATTATTTTCAATAAATGTAAAGAAAATCGAAATGGAAACTCCATTGTTACTTTATCCAGAAGAATTCGCAAAGTCTTTCCATTCAATAGCTTTTCCATTGCCTTCATGGAATGAATAATATTCTGATCTTCGATCCACAAGTTCGGCGAGACTGGACTTCTTGAGGTCAATGAAATATTCGTTCTGCCAATCCCAGTCAACTTTTCCAATTAGAATTGGGATAGCCTTGTACTTGTTTATAAACGGAATTACATCACCTGCTTTGAAGGAGCCATAAGAGAGGACGAGTTGTTTAAGGTGGAAATGGGGCAAAATTTCTTCAACTTCGATCAAAGAGAACTCATGTAGAATTAATCTGTCCAAATGAATGACTCCACCGATTAATCTTGTCCTACTGTCATTTTTTATAAATTGTTGATTTCTTGGATGTTTGATTTTTCTATTTATTCGGATAATTTTGGTACTTCTTGGTAGAATATCCACATTAATTTCATCTGCCATATCTAAGGTCAAGTGGGTTAACTGGAGAGAAAGAAAGTTAGACAATAGAGGTTTATCGCCTATTGCCAAATGTTTTAAGTTTGGCAAATTAATTCCTCCACTCACAAATAATTCTGAGGGATCTGATATTGAGAGTCTTTCCAGTGAAGGTGGAAGAACGGACAAATCCAATGACTGAAAGGACAAATGTTCCAATGCCAAAACTTTGAAGTTTGGCAGATCAATTCCTCCACTCACAAATACTTTTTTTGTTTTCAATGATAAGAGTTTTTCTAGTGACGGAGGAAGAATGGACAGATCCAATGAACAATTTTCTAGTATCGCGTCTTTGATGTTGACTTTTCCACTGCCATCCGCTGATTTCAAACTTACGATATTAACTTGTGAAGACAAGTAAAGATATTCAATGTTCGCAGATTCATCACTTAAGTCAATCGACATCATATATCGGAGAGTCAATCGCTTAGTGTTTTTCAATAAAATAAGCTTTCCATTATTTTAGAAATTCAGGAAGATTCTAACAGCTGAAAATGTGTTTCGAAAAAATGTTTACGATTTATTAAATTGTTTCATAAAATCGGAAACTGAAATAATTAGCAAGTAAAAAATGTCCACAATTTATTTTTATGAAACTTCGATTGTCAAAATTTGGAAATGTTGATATGAATTGGAATTGCTTTGCAAAAGCAAAAGTTCATAAATACACGGAGAGTTTATTACTTTCGTGTTGGTGTTAGATTCTTTTGTAATTTATTTTATAGTTAAAAGTTTTCATTTGGGATAAAATAAATTTGAATATTAACTTATTGTTTCCCAACCTTTGTCTTTAATACAAATTATGCCGAATTATTATAGTAAAAATGTTAATATTATAATTCGGTATAATTCGTATAGGCAATTTTAATTTAAAATTGACTACTACTTAAACTAATTGTTTAAAGTACTCGAAAGTAGAATAGCAACATTTTAGTTCAAGATTTGACCTTACTGATAAAGTCACAATGTTATCATTTGTCAGAATTTTACAAAAATTTTCATTTGCCCTTTTGCTTTGTAGTGTAGATTTACGTTTTGTTTGGCACAAACAATCAACTAGGCAACTATAAAACAGTGCAACGTAATTCATGAATTGTCCCTAATTTAATTTTTGCATTTGCTTATTTAGTATTTCAAAATTTTGAATTTCATGTACATACTTCTTTGGCGCTCAGTCTCAATTAAATACGATATCAGGATAAGTGTTGTTATATGGTATCTAGACAAGACTCGTGTAAAACCATGATAATTCTCCTATAAGGTTGCCCCATGGATCCATACCCATAGCTAAAATCCCCAAATTTAGCTCCAGACAAAAAAATACTTAAGTTTTAAATTAAAAATCTCGCTCGAGAGAACCTTATAGGAGATCGTCATGGTTACTCGAGTCTTGAGTCTTGATATCTAGATAATATTGGATAACATCTACATAAATTGCATATTACCAAAAAATTAGTTGGATAATATAATACTATCTGGATATACTCCCCAATATTGTATACTATGCGTAACATATATGTATATTTGGGGAATATATTCGCATGAGAAACATTCCAAAATTCCCCCATTAACCACAAATGTAGTGCGTAGCAGTTTGAGCCATTGACTTATCCTGAGTGTGATCTATGTTTATTTAAGCCCCCAAGTAGAAACTGAATTTAATAAATAAACTGGTCAAGCGATGCGATGTCGCAAAGTGGACGAAGAGTAGCAATAACAGTTTAATAGAAAATGCGTTTGGCTTTGTAATTACTAAAACTGTCGGGCTTACAGCCTGTGACACACATTAATCACTTACATAGCCTACGACATCTACTGACACATGTATGTGTCCCCTAAATATGTTTGCAAGTGCATTTCCTGAACCAATTGACCCATTTACCCTATCTTCAAACTATAACTTCCCCAGGACCACAACTACACACACCACAATATGGAAAGGTTATCTCAGTTATCTCTATGGGTTCTTGAGTTATGGATACAACAGATAGATCGACAGAAAAAAACCTTATATCAGACCATTAGTGCTTAAAAAGCTCGGCCAATTTAAGAAATAATCTCCCAATGTACACTGATGTTTTTGTTGTTAAAGCAAATATGAAAGTTAGTGTTTGGTTAGTAAATGTTCCAATTCATGCCCACAAAATTGAATTATATTAAAAGCAAATTATGTGCCGTGCGTCGTACAATATGCTTAGTGCACCAAGTAAATGAAAATGTGAAAAAATGAAATATAGAAACCGCAAGTAACTACGTCATATGCTATATGGATACTTTTTTCGGATTGCAAAGTGTGCATTTATTTATATACGTCAGCTTCACAATTCAAACAAAACATTATTGTTCATAATATAACATATTCATTTTTGAGTACCAGTTCCGCCGTTGAAAAACACGTGGAAATTAACTGCAAATACGATAATCTCAATAAAATTAATATATCCCACATTTTGAAATATACCAAATATAATTTACATTTACCTAAAATGAAGCAGCATATTTTTCAGTTCGTTTTTTGGTAACTAATTATTCTTTAGTATTTATTATTCAAATAGTGTTTGATTAGGAATGAACTAATTACATTACTTGTGTTTGATGTATTTCATTGCTAAAATTGTAGATTTATTCCATAAATACAAGTAATTTTTGAATTATGATCCATTTTCACAATTCTTTTCAGCATAGCAATGCGGTTGACAGCACAATGCTGTTCCGCAGCGACATCCAAACCTATCCAACCATTCACAAGCATTACATGTGCCATGACTGGTGGCACAAGTACATTTTTCTTCTGTCCAATCGCAAGGACCACATCGTATATCACAACGACAATTGCTGTTTGCCCAAAGACAAACATTGCAGTTTCCACACTGTGGCATTTTGTTTCAAAATACCGATTATTTTATTTAAAAAAAATAATGTTCTGATAATGTAATTTAGCACTCTGCTAACTATGATCCACTAGAAAATGTGTGATTAAATATGCTTCTTCAATTCACAAAATTTGGATTTTTCTTTATGTGGTTGGAAGTAACTGATTGCACAAATAGGGACTGAATAATCTTAAAAGTAATTGCAGTTTAAGTTGCGTAAATAACAGAACAATGGTTAAGCACCTACCGCTGAATGCTTACTGATGTTTCTCCTTTTTGCACAACCCCACCCTTTGATATATGTATTGAAGATGATTATTAATGTGATTACTAGAACATTCTAGCATGGTCCATTTCCAGAAAGGTTGATTTGAATGCATGGAATGTTCTTTAGCAAAATGGCATAGGAAGAGTTACTGAGTATTGATTAATGTGTGCCAAATTTGTGCTAATCATTTTGCTGTTATAATCTTTGAGATAATGTAAATATTTAACAACAAGCCATATCAAAAACCGGCGAACCCTTGGCTGTAGCATTACGTATTTGACCAACTTTTGGCGAACGTTATCAGTATAAAGCTCAAGGACATTAGTATTCACTGTGCTTTATTTATGGAGGAAAAATCATGGAGGAATTTTTCCTTAAAAATAAGCATTGACAATAATTTATATATGCTGTTCTTCTATAGGATAACAATATTATGGTAATTACAGTGCATTAGCAAGTAAACCCAATGTTTTAAAATATATATACAGAAGACATTGCTCATACAGTTAACAACCGACGACTAAGTCACAGCTATGGAAAGTGTAAAAGAAGCGATGATTACGAGTGAACAGGGAATAAAAAAGCATACGATTTTGTTAAAAAAAGCCTTTTTGCTTTAATTAGATTTCCAATTTCTTATTTTACTTCTAAATAGCTCGTAAAAAGAAGTGCCAAAAAGTAATTTGATTTTTTCCCTAACTCTACGGCAAACTTTGCTTTCTTATTTAAGCTTGCAAGAAAGTAAGTTTGCTTTTCGCTGTTTTGTTCCCTGCGGAGTAAATATATAATAAACATTAAACATAAACATATATAATAAACATTATAATAAACATAAATATATAATAAACATCATTTAACAACATAAACAAACAACATTGTTTATTGCAAACGAAGAGTTAAAATTCGTTGAAAATTATTGGATAAAAAACTATACAAAATAAATGAGCAGCCGAGAATTGTTACGTATTTTCACTGTAAAATTTGTGGTAAAAATTGTCCAAAACTCTGCTTTAACCCTTCGGAGACGAAGTTTAAATTTTGATCCTACAGTGTTATCCTTTTCAGGAGACCTTACTAGGGTGTCTAAGTGCGCGTACAGAGAATTTCAGAAATTTCATGTCAAAGGTCAAGAAGATATAGACTGGCACCATATGGTGCCCATAGGCTCACATGGTAGCAAAATTTTCATTTTATTAAATGCATAGATAAATTATTACTGACTCAGTATAATGTGTTACAATGTGTGAAAACACTGAAAACAATCAACGCACAATCCAACGTTACATTTCTTGCATTCCGTTCGGCCATACGATTTGCAATTATCTCCAGCACATCTTCTTTTCATCCCAGTTACTTTTCCAACAAAGTGATCAGACCTATCATAACGAATTTTATCCGAAACTGCACTTTTACTAACACTTTCTTTGGACTTCTTTGTGCGGCCAGATCCTCCTTTTTCTTCTTCAGCAAATACACTTAAATAGTGACTTACTATTGCTCTCCTAAACTCCAGTTGACTCAACTTACCAAAAGCACGTCGCTGAAGGATCCAAGCATTCTGTAGCATTGCATCCAAGCTCCAAGTAAAAATGCTCCACCACCATTTCTTGCCACGAATTCCTATTCGGTAACGCCCAATATTTTGATCCATTTGATCAGTTCCGCCCATAAAATTATTATAGCAAGCAATGATATTAGGGCGAGGAACTTGAACTTTTGCTTTCTTTTCTTGAGAGTATCTTGTCACCATTTTTATAGGATGTACACTATGGCAAGTTGAGGCAGCGTTTACAACAGCGTTATCTTTCCATTTCACAATGACCACATTGGCAGGTACATTAACGTGGTAATTGAAATCGCCGCGATTCGATTTACTTTCATCGAAATCATCAGGATAATCCTTTGGGATTCGATTTTTGCGTAATGTTCCTGTGCATCCGTATCCCATTTCTTGCAATTTTATCAAAAGGTTCATTCCAGTGAACAGATTATCCAAATAAAATTTGAAGGGCAATGCTTTATGATACGGGTTAAATTCGGAAATCATTGTCAATAAAGGTGAGGCGCATTTTCCGACAAGTGCTTCTATTTCAGTTGTTCCACGAATGCTACGACCTAAGAACAAATGTTTGCCTACTAAGTTTTCATTACTAAGCCACTAATTTCAATTTAAATAGTAATAAGAGCCTACCTTGATAAGCTTCGAAATTTATTAAATACCCGTCAAATGTATTCATGCACCAAACTTTGTAACCAAATCGTATGGGTTTTCCGCGTATAAATTGTTTACATCCATGACGGCCGTAGTATTTTACCATGGATTCATCATAAGATATTTCCTGAACTGGAACAAAATTCTCCAGACATTTACAGCGCAAATGGTCGAAAAGAGGCCTCAATTTCCAAAACTTGTCATTTGGATCCACAAATTTGTTGTCAGAAAAGTGTATGTACTTCATTATTTGGATAAATCGATCTCTTCTCATGGCTTTGGTAACAGCTAAGTTTTTCATGTCGTCAGACATATCCCAGTACATCTTTTTCCCCGGTAAAGTATTATAGCCACTAACCATCAAAATTGCGATAAAAACTCTCACTTCTTCCTTTTTGATTAGCGGGTCAGGTTCGTTTCTGTAAACTGCGTATTTTCTGGATTCTCTTAGTATTATTTCAATGAGATCATCTGTAAAAAATAATTCAAAGACTTCAACTGCGGACATGCTTTTGTACTTATTAAAATCTGCAACAGGAAAAGTGGCGTTCACATTTTGTTCCAATTCGTATTTTGCCCACGGAGATGGACCAAATAATTTTGTACTTTTAGAAGTCCTCTTTTGCAATGGAAGTGCATTTCTTTTGTTGGCCACTGCATTTCGATTTATTGGCACCGCATTTCTCTTTATTGGCACTGCATTCCTTTTCTTGGTATTGCAATTTTTAGCCTTTTGCTGAACAACTTTCTTTCTTGAACTTTTTCTTGTTCCTACTTTTACTGATTTCGAAGATGGGACTTTGACTGCAACAACTTTTGAAGATCGGGGAGGAGGTTCGTCGTCATCACTATTTTCTTTATCACTGTGTTGTGGTAATATATCATCTTCCTCAGCACTAGTTTCATCTTCGTTTGCAGCATAAATAATTTCTCCAGGTGCCCGTAGCTGGTTGCCTGATAAATTGTCCAGCAATCCACCATAGTCTTCTTCTGCAGAATCTTCATCAGAGAGAGCTGATGGGTCTGGGGGTTCGATGTAGATACCGCTGATCCCTGGAATGCTTTCATCGTAAGTGTCAAGAAGATCCAAAATTTCGCTAACAGTCAGAGCCCTGAAAAACAATATGCTCATGTTAAAGCCTACGGGCACCGTACGGTGCCTAAAACGCTGGAAGCGTTTATTGTTTAAATTGAAAGCGCAGTCAGTGTTTACTTTGCTCTATAAAATTGTTAAATAAGTCTGTAATAAAAATCTAAAACAATAACTGATAAATGATTTTTGTAAGTGTTAAAAATAGTATTTTCAAATTTTACCTTTTTCGGGCAGCCATTTTTTTTCTAAAAATTTGATTAACTTTTTTATTTATAGTCCAATTTGAATGGAATAACTTTTATTTTATGTTCAAAGAAGCCAAGTTCCTTAAATAGTAGCGCTATGCATTTCATGCGCAAGGATTTCGAGGATATGAAATGTAGAATGCCGGGCACCGTATGGTTCCCTAGTCTCCGAAGGGTTAAGTTATATTTCCTTAGTGAAATTCATTTATGGATAAAGCACTAAGACGACAGCCATGTAAAACCATTTGAAGAACCATTTTCAGGAAACAGTTTGAACACTACATTGTTTCACTCGAAGTTCATTTTATTTTATTTGATGAAGACTTGAAGACATTGACTATTTAATTAGAGGAAATTTATTTTAAAGCGAAGAACGGTATTATCGCTGAATGTTGTTGTTAAGAAGAAGACAAATTCATTTCATTCGAAGTCATGTTAAAATTAAACAAGTTGCTTGCACGTAATAACGAAAGTGTTAACTTGAACACTGAGTGCAAAATACCATACAAAAATACGCAATATGCAAAATACATTTTACCAAAAGTTCAAGATGAGCATTGACGGGAATTGTGTCCATTAGTAGTTTAAAGCGTTATGTGCCGCTTAATTATTCCAGTACCACGGTAATGGTAAAAGCATCATGTTTACAAAATTTGTCGCCAGATTTTTGCAGAAAAGACGCAGTGAATCTCAAAATAACGAGGGATACGACAACCAACCTTTGTGGATAATTTACTTTTCACTCCAATTATACCAATATTATTAGTAATCAGTTTTAAAAGTGATTCATAACTGCTTGGTGAGGATTGAGGATGGTATGGTTCACTACTCTCTATAGTATTAAAACTAACATTACTAAGGATGATCTAGTTAAAGCTGCAACTAAACTGAAATATCAGGTAGCAAATGTAAGCAATGAGCTACCAGGAAAAGTGCTGCAAAACTGTATGGACAGCATCTTATCTCCACTCACCACTATCTTTAATAACATCTTGTCTTCAGGTAGTTTTCCTGATGCTTGGAAACTTAGCATTATCCATCCATTGTACAAGAATAGTGGTAGTAGAAATGAGCCTTTGTCCTACAGGCCAATTTCAAATTTACCTCTCCTAAGTAAATGGTTTGAAATTATTATAAAGGATAATATTATGAAGTACTTTTTAGATAATTTAGACTTCTAATTTAGATAAACCCAAATCTAAAGCTATAGCCATTTTCTATGACCTAAAAAAAGCCTTTGATTATGTATGCCCTCTACGCCTTGTTGAAATCCTCAAATTTAAGTATAAATTGGACGATATTTATTTAAAATTGATTTATAACTATTTTCTTGACAGAAAACTCAAAATTAAGCTTCATAACCATACTTCTGAAACGTATGATTACGGCAGAGGAGTTATTCAAGGATCGGTACTAGGTCCAATTTTATTTAATATGTTTATTGACACCCTTGCAAATGACCTTGACAAGGTGAACATTAAATTCATCTTGTTTGCAGATGACCTTGTAATTTTTACATCCCATGAGTCACTATCAATTGCTTCCTCAACCCTTCAAATGTCAAATAACATTATAGAACATTGGTGTGTTAAGAACGGAATGCAAATTAATTATTCTAAAACTAAATATATGATATTTTGTAAGACTAATACCAAAACTAGTGATTATTCATTGAATATTCTATGTAATGGACACCCGATTGAAAAGGTTGCCAGTTTTAAATATCTTGGGGTACTTCTAGACTCCCACCTTAACTTTAATGAGCACTTTCATAAAGTCGAAAGAAGATATGCAAGTGTAGTTGGTGCACTCAATAGAGTAAAAAGAATTGTACCATTCAATGTCTTCGTACTTTTAATTAACTCCTACTTACTCCCCGTTTCTGACTATGCAATCTCAATCTGGGGTCCAACAAAAATAAATCAATTGCAAATATTGCAGAGTAAAATTAATAATTTATTATGTCTCTTTCACTACCCTCAAATTAAACAAATTTTATACTAAAAAATATTGGTCTAAAGCTAACAAAGACGGTGATATTGATTTGTCAAAAAATAACTGTTTTACTGACCACCAAAAAATTGACTACTGGTTTTTTATTGAAAAGGGTAATTTGTTAACCGTCACTGAAAGACTTTACTTTTTAACACTGACCTGTCTTTATAAGTGGATAATATCTATTTATACTGTAAAAGATCTATGTAATTATCTTAAACCTGCTCAAAATACAAACCATACTGCCCCTAACAGATCTACGAGGCAAAATAACAATATTCCCATACTTGTCCACAGTACGGCTCTGTTTGCCAAGAGTCCTCTGTGTTACGCAATAAATTCCTGGAACAACCTTCCCCCAATACTTAAAACAAAACTTTATTCTCCCAAATTGTTTGCAAAAAAATTAAACGAATTTATCCTAGCACAAAGGTAATCCTTTTGCTTAACATTACTGTGTCCCCTCACCTTTAATGAGCTTTCCTCATTAAAATAAAGAAGTTTTTCTGTACATATTCTTATTTTGACTCTCGATTGATCTCTGGTTACGAACTCGGCCTGTCTGTTGGAGTAAGGTTACTATAACTGGTAGTCGCCTTCGGTGCGTAAATATGTTATCACAGGATTATCATTATTGTTCTGATACTTATGCACTTGAATAAAATTTAATTCTAATTCTAATTCATGATAAAGGTACCCTTGTTGAATTACGCTGTAAGAGATAACACTGCAAATAAAGGGAGATAAAAGATTCCGTTTGAATGATTTCATGGAAGACACCTACCATGCCTTGGGTTTCCGTATAGAGAGCAAAAACAAGCCTTCAAAACGTCGAATGAGTTGCCATTCGCCCGCTTTTTACAAATAAATCACATTAACCACTAATAACAAGAGTGAATAATAGTGAAAAATGAATTGTAATAACAAATTTATTTGAAGAGAGCATTTTATCAAGATTTTGAATTAAAAGCGATTTCAAATGGCATTTACACTTTTGCGGACGGCGCGGAGGAGTTCTGAACTCATGAGAACGTTTTCTTCTTTTCGTCAAGTTTTCAAGTTCACCAAGTTTTCCAAAACTTTATTAGCAAAAATAAATTCAAAATATAGAAGTTAAAGAGCATATAAATGTCTTTTCTAGATTCTTCATTTTCTTTGTTCCCCACAATGGTCTGGAGAACATCATGAAAATTGTCCCATTTAGAGATTTAGATAACAAGGTTAATAAATTATTGACAATTTAAGATAAAAAAGTTTTGTTAGCATATTATTGTAAAGTATCCTTCATATTTACAGGGGTGTGGCACAACTGATTGGAGAAGATCACAGACTATAAATAAATTGTGGAATTGCGGAGATGTGCAAATGAGCGGTCATCGTAACGTGGTGACCGATTTCCATTCCTACAGTGAGAGTATTCCAACCGGACACCATTCCTACTAGACTGATCACTCCTACGAAGCGCTTTACTCCTACAGCGCGCAACAGACCTACGAAGGAGCTTATTCCTACCAAAGGGTTATTCCTACAACCATCATATTGCAGGGCGTTGCATGCAGTTAACAAAAACCAATGCTAAGTACTACAAAGGAAAAATAAGTATTCTAAAATGGGATATGGTATTCCAACCTCGGATGTAGTTAATATTAAGGAGACTTTTGTTGAGACTCAAGCTTGACATTTTAACAAAAATTTCATGTAATTTTAGTCAAGTTTTCAACGCTCACAAACGTATTCATCAGGACAAGAACCAATCGAAAAAACATAGAATCAATTCGTTATTAACTTATTAAGACATTTTAGTTATAATTACACTAAATCTTAAACAAATGTTGCGGTTTTTTAAGACCACAGATTATCACCATTAAATTATCATTATAACTAAAATAACTTGTTAAGTTTAATGTTTAAAACGAATTGATTCTATATTTTTTCAATTGATTCTGGCCCTGATGAAGACGTTGTCTACCTCGAGTCTTAAATGTTTCTTAAATTAAATTTTTTTTCGTAGATTATTTAAATAAATATGTTATATGAACATTTACGAAAACTAATGTACGACATACAACAACATTCAACTGCAATCATGCTTAGTAATGAATGCTACTTTTAAATGTCATTTTAATGATTTGTAGTATTATTAATTTGTAAGCGATAATATGCATACATATGTATTTGTAAACAATGTTTTAGGCCTTTCACATATATTCTAATTAGAATAATACTGCTGCATGCAATGTCGTGCAGTTTTGCTCGTTGGAGTGATGCACTTCGTAGGAGTAAAAGTCACAGTAGGAATAATACTCGTAGTAGGACTGAATTGTCTCGTAGGAATGAATTACTTCGTAGGAATCATGTCTTGTAGGAATACTTACGCTGTAGGAATAATGCTATGTAATCTCGTAACGTTACCCCGTCCTCCCATATTGCGAAATTCCAGCTAGGTAAGAAAAATTCATAAATGCAAAACTTCCCCCAAAATTAAGTCTCTGTTTTCTTGCAAAGGGGTACTTAAAAGTATAACGTATTACTTTATCTTCGAATATTTTCCTTTGTTGTTGTTATATGAACAAATTCTTTTACTGAATGAGATTTACCGTTATGCAGTTAGTATACGCGATAAGATCCATTAAGGGGGGGTATGGATGATTTCGATCACCATGGTTTCCGAATTTGACTCCTCATTTCCAATGTAAATTTTACTTTTTTTCGTTTCCCAGAATATCAAAAACGGTTAGATCTTCATCAAATTTGAAATTTTTATAAAATAGAAGACATTTAGGGCTATAACGTAACGATAAGACATAAGCGATTTTCATACTACTTATTGAGTTATAAATTATTTTACTCAATTTTCCTGACACACTTATAAAATACTAAATACAATCAGAAATATCTTATAGCAGAAAAACCGAAAAAGGAAAAGTCTTATCGTTACGTTATAGCCCACAATGTCTTCTATTTTACAAAAATTTCAAATTTGATGAAGATCTAACCGTTTTCGAGATTCTGGGAAACGAAAAAAAGTAAAATTTACATTGGAAATGAGGAGTCAAATTCGGAAACCATAGTGATCGAAATTATCCATACCCTCCTCTTTTCGAAATTTTTGCATTTTTATGAAGAAATGGCCACACCTTACATATCATTAAAATCATTCTGGTTTAAATAAATACCTAATCGGTGTGCCAGTTCGTGCACACCGATTCCTCCTTATGGAATCCTTATGGAATCTCAAATAACACTGAAAAGCGGAACCGTGTAATACTATACGTTATTAAGGGGAAATTTTCCGTTACTCATTTTGTAACAACTACACAAATCAAACGAAAAATAAGTGAAAATAACAATAATTGTAATTAATGTCAGCAATCGCTTATTTTTCGCCGCTTTGTTCCACTGACTTGCAGTGCTGTATTTATTCTCTCCGTATATATTTATTTCAACCACGAACAGTATAATTTTGAATGTAATTACCTACTACGCTTGATTTTAATATTCTTTATTATACGTAAATGAAATTTAGTTTAAAAGTTTTATTATCTGAATCGATAACGATGGTCTGAATAATTTAATTGTTTACCTTTAATTTCTGTGGATAATGCGATCTACTTTCTTACAACTTCACTTCAGTTTTCAGAATATTGAGAACTATGTTCAACGTCTTAAGGCTTAAACACAAATCATGATTGGCAGAACCGTGTTGAAGATTCTTAGTAATCCAGGTTTTCATTGTAAACA
This sequence comes from Yoshiicerus persimilis, assembly GCA_020352615.2. Lineage (NCBI taxonomy): Eukaryota > Metazoa > Arthropoda > Collembola > Entomobryomorpha > Tomoceridae > Yoshiicerus > Yoshiicerus persimilis. The sequence goes on from CM036943.2 coordinate 7,229,926, forward strand.
ATAGGACTAACAAGAGTAAAAGTAGGGACATACTTTCATATTAACCTATTTCATTCATATTTAAGACCGTTCGAATTACTTGGAATTCAGAACTTTGCAGTTGCAACTTCAAAAATAATATATTAATGTAAAGAACACTGAATATCCCTATCTTGGCTTCACTGCAATACTTTTCTTTTTTTACTATTAAAGTAGCAACATAATAAACATGTGTGGTGCTTTTTTCGTAATTTCTTCGTTTCTGGTTCTTGTTGGGGCAGGAAATTCACCTGGTAAGATCTGCTATACCTAATTATTAAAATAATTATCAAGTATACATTGGCAGAGGTATATAGTAGAGAAAAGCATCTCAGAAAATTTTAGGAACCAGAACCAAACCGGAACCAGAAATTCTGGAACCGGAACCCAACCGGAACCAGAAATAATTCAAATTTTAGGAACCGGAACCGAACCAGAACCAGAAATTTTGGAACCGGAACCAAACCGGAACCATTCGTGTACTAAATCAAAAGTTGTGTTATGTTACTACAGTTATCTTAAACCGTAGTTTATTAGATAGTTGATTGAAGGCTTAAAATCTCCTAATTAGAATACATTATAAAAAGTACACTACCAAATGGGTAACTCGGTCTGGTAAATTAATTGCATATTGATGTACAAATTAATGCAAACAAAAAGCTTATTTTAAAATGCAATGGAAATAGTCCGTTCTTCTATTTCTTATTACACATAGCAGTTTCGAGAATTCTTTCTGCTACCAGTTAGAGCAATTACTCGCTATAGTAAAGGCATTCTTCATTTAATTTTTCATTTCGAACTAGTGTGCTTTCCTATTTCCTTACTGCATCTGCTTACTGTGCATTGTAAGTATGTGTTGAGTTTGGTGTAGCATAATAATAATTAGTAATGCTTAGTTTCAGTACAGTTAAAGTTGTAAAGCAGACCACCTCTGTGCTTTTTACTTGTACTTCTCAGAAAATTTACGGAACCAGAACCAAACCGGAACCAGAAATTTTGGAACCGGAACCGAACCGGAACCAGAAATAATTCAAATTTTAGGAACCGGAACCGAGGAACCGGACCGGTTCCGGTTTGCCCTTCTCTAGTATATAGGTAGAATGGTACGGAATTTATCTTGTTTTCTTCTGTGTGTTTTCTAGTATTTATCTTGGCTTCCGTTTATGTACCCCACAAAAATAATAGGTTTGCCACAATGAAATCCAAAAGTTGACTCCAGTAATTCATTTAATGGTGGTGTATTTACGGTATCCCCAGTTTTCTTTTAAGTACTGGTCATATATTAAGGGGAACTATTAACTACAACTCATAAATAATCGGGTTACCTCAATAAAAATAATCACTTTGCCTCATATAAATCCATTTACCTAATAAATATTTATTCTGCCTCAAGTATCATCACTTATAACTGATAATTTTACTACCTTTGCCTCAAGTTTTAGTACAAATTGCTAATATAAAAGTACTTTTGCCTCAAGTTTAGTACCAAATCCTAATTAATTGGTACTGGCTATGAGTACTGGATATGAGGCAAAGTGAATATTTTTATTGAGGTAAACCGATGAATGAGACGCATTAAATAGGAGCCATATATTAACTGTAAGAATAGAGTAGAATTTTATTTAACCTTTTGAAAATTGTAACTAAATACGCAATAATTCATTTTTTGCAAACTTTACTATTAATCAACAGTCTTCAATAATTAAACAAAAAACACATTTTGATGTTAATGGTTAAGAACTAATTCATTTCACTTTTTTGCAGTCTTTCGTGAGATGAAAATCGATGACATGATAGTATACGTCACTGAGGACGAAACTCGAGCTGGTGTTCAGTCCTTTAAAAGATGGGGAGGAAATCTAACGTGGCCAAAAAACACTATCATATATGAGTTCGATTCAAAAGCTGCAAAAGTAAGTTTCATATTCCTTCTACATTTTATGATAATAATAATAATAATTGGCTTTATTGACATGTCAAACATTGTACATTCATTAGCATTACACCAACAAAATCAGTATTCAAATTACAAAACGAGCACTGCTCTCCCACACAAGACATGCTAAACTACAATGGGAATACTTATACACAAATAAAATAATATTATTAATAGCCAATTCATGGGACAACAAAAGACATTATTACATATAATTGCTTGTCCAAAAAAACAACATACAACAACACATAAACAATATAATCTATATGATAAACATAAGACAAATGTACTTAAAAAATTAAGATACTTGTTATTATCATATAATTACGAGTAAAAAACAGTAGCTTCATTAATATCAAATTAGTATACATAAACACTTTTCCGATCAGCAGCCATGATTTCTTTTTGATCCTTAACAAGACAATTTAACGACATTTCCTCATAGACATATTTCCTGGTCAATTTATTCCAAGCCATTACTGCAGAATGTTGTACAGATTTCTTCCTGAGTGCAGTTCTGCACAAACTAACTTTACACAGAGGGAATCCACCCGATTTCCGACTACCATCTGATAAGACAAACCATCCCTCAGTCCCACAGTAATTATTCTGCAAACCTTTCCAAGCGATTTTTAATAAATAAAGATTCCTTCTCTCCAAAACCGTGAAGATTCCAGACTGCACCAGGCACTCATTGACATCAATCTTTCCTTTGCATTCCTTAGAGTTATAGTGTTTGCCTTTACCCATTTTGTGCAACTTGTACAAGAATTTAGACTGTTGCGGATAATACAAGTTATATATAAATCTGTTCACACAGTCATCAATGCGTTTTATTTGTGACAAGGGCTGGGTCGCCCATAGTGCTACTGCATAGTCCGCTATACTTAACACAAAACAGTTCAACAAATTGCACATAACCCGATGTGGTAACAATCTTTTTATACGATATAATCTTCCAATTGCTGCCTTTGTACGCCGTTCAATATTCTCCAGATGAATACGAAAATTCAAATTTGGATCAAACCACACACCTAAATATTTAAACTTAAAGACTCTCTTTAATTCCAAACCATTGTACAATAGTTTATCGTACCCATCATTAAGAACATTTAAGTCATTCGCCTTATGGAATATCATAAACTCCGTTTTCTCAGTACTCAATATAAGAGAATTGCTCACACACCATACATACAGTCTATCCAAATTGGCGTTTAGTTTCTCAATACACTCATTTACATTATCACCACTCTCCCAAATTAAAACATCATCTGCATACATCACATAATTCACATCAAAAAGTGTACCAATATCATTAATAAAGAGAGTGAACAATAGAGGACCCAAACAAGAACCAGCTCCAGTACCCGCCTCAAATGAATAAACAGTTTTCGAAATAGCAGTGCCGTTCTTTACAATAAATTTCCTGTTATTTAAGTAGTCCAAGAGTAGCTTAACCATGTATGACTGTACATTAAAGTCTCTGATCATTTTTAAAATCAATAGATCGTATTGCACCGTATCAAACGCCATTTTGAAGTCTAGGAAAACCCCTACTACTCTTCCATTTCTTACATCCAATTTGTCATACACACTTTGTGAGAAGTGTAGCAGTGCATTCTCACATCCTCTATGTTTCCTAAAGCCAAACTGTAAATTGTCCAATTTTTCCTCAACCATATCTATTAAACGCCAGAATACTATCTTTTCAAATAGTTTGCACACATAAGGCAGACAATTAATAGCTCTGAAGCTACTACAGGCAGATTTAGGACCTTTTCCTTTGTATAGTGGAATTAAACAAGAGGTTTTAAAATATTGCGGTATTCTAGCTGTTCTACAAATTATCGTAAAGAATAATGCCAAATGAATAGATATTACATCTTGTAACTTTTGATAAACAACCATTGGCACCGAATTGAATGTGGAACCTTTATCAACTTCCTTAATTGCCAATTTAACTTCCTCGGGTGTAACAGCATAAGAGGATTCACTTTCTGTATGACTTTCACAGTAGTTTACAACCTCCTGCTCAACAGTTCTCTGAGAAACAGAAGCAACTTTTTTTACTATGAAATGGTTGGCAATGAGATCATATAGTAGATTTTGTTCCTAAATAACTTGACCCTCAACAGTTACCAACTTAGTTATTTTAGGGGAGCTCTTCTTTCTGTAATTAGTTATTGAGTCAATCGTATCCCAGGTGTTAGTGGACTTCTTATCTTTTCCAAACTGATTTCCAATATGTAGTTTCTTAGTTTTTCTAATTAAGTTTGTAGTAGTATTTTTAGCCACTCTGTACTTTTTCTTATCAATTGCACTCTTTGATTTTTCCGCTATCTTTTAAAGTTTATCTCTGCTTTCCATTGCTGCCTTTACTTCCCGATTAAACCATGGAGCAATAAAACTTTTACACATTTTTGTTTTTAGCGGTGCTACTTTATCTAGCAATTGTACAGTTTTAGATTCAAATTCACTCCAGATTCTATCAATGGAGATAGAATACGGTGACAGTGGATTAAAGGTCTCCAGACCTACAAACTCAATCGATTCAAAATTATTTTGGAATTGTTGCCAGTCTAATTTAGCCAAACCTCGAGAGGTAACTTTGGCAGGAGGGAGAGTCAGTTTCTCTGCCCCGCTGACAATATAAGTTAAATGATGATCAGGGCCAGCGAAACCGAAATGCCCAGCTTTGGAAAAAAGTGCTCCATTATTAACATAAACATGATCTAACAACGTTTCTGAGTTTTCAGTAATACGAGTGGCTCCCCACATTTTCTGAATAAGATCAAACTCTATAATGACCTGTTTCAGTTGAATAGAGTCTTCAGTGTGTTTTAATTAATCAATGTTGAAATCCCCCAATATTGCAATATCATACTTTAAAGCGTTTAGAAAGTGCAGTAGTTGTACAAACACACTGATAAACTCGCATTTGAGAACTTTGGTGGGATGATTATATAAGTAGGTGACTATAATAGGCTTTATACCCTTCGATTTAATTAAAAACACCTGTATTTGAATTTCCAGGTTTCTATTTACATAGTCAGGCGTGTCTATAATCTGAAAATCAACTTTATTATTTATATAGACAATTATACCACCGCCTCCTCTATGAATTCTATCAAATCTTTGAGATCAATATCCATTTATCATGAATCTAGTGTCAACATCAGCATCTGATTCTAGTTTGGATTCAGTTATTCCACAAATCATAATGTTCTTTTCCATAGTCAGTAAGTAGCGTAATTCCTCATCTCTCGCTTTACAGTTTAGTCCATTCATATTCTGATGAATTATTTTTAACCCTTTGGGAAACAAAGACTGGTATTTGGAATCACCCCTTTCATTGAATTCAGTGTCAGGGGCCGCTATACTACTTTCAGCATTGATAGTGACACTGTCACTACCAAATAATAGAGTCAAAGTGAAAAGCTGACTGCAAATTATTTTGTTGCACATCCAGTTGCTCGCTCTGGATTTTACAATTGTTACAGACATAACCATTTTGTTTTGCAATAGAGTATTCTGTTGACGATAACTTGGACTGACATTCTTTCCGGTGGAAGTACAAACCACACAGCTGACAAATTAGAAAATGAACACGTCCAGTTATTACCTGCGCACAATGCCCACACATTGCTGGTCCGTTTTGTACCATCATTATATACTTCACAATAATGTCACAATAAGTGACATAAACAAAATCAGCAGAAATATTCTCAATACATTACACACAGTGTACAAAGGGTTAGTATTTGTTGTTGTATACTACAATCATGCTCTCTTCATAATATAATCGCACCTCCTCTAACAACACAAGACTTTTGTCATTTCGGTCGCTGACGTATTCTGTCTAGACCTCAATTTCAAAAATTTATTTTTTATAAAGCAATGACAATAAAAAACAATATCAACAACCATAAAACAATAACAATAAAACAATAAGAATATTTTGTCTTTTCGTTTCGGTCTCTGACGTATTCTGTCTAGACCTCCACTTCCAAACTTTACAGCAGCAAACAACGAATTTTGTTAGTAACAAGTAATTATTATGATTTAGGTATTAATTACCGCATTTAATATTCAGCTAGTATTCTGGGAAAACCCACACTACCCTTCAAAATTCAACAAAATTTGTGATTTCAAAAACAAAAATTGGACCAGAACAATGAATTTGAAATTGTTTATTTTCAAATGAATAAATTCAAAGTTTAAATTAATTAGTATTCGTACTATATTTCTTTTTTATAAAGTGTTTTTATAAAGTGTGTAACATCTTAGCATCAATTCTATGAAGTACAAAGATCTGTCTCACTTTTTCATAATTAAAATTCAATGTAATTGATCTTGCAGCTGAGAGGGCACGACTTAAATCATCACTGTAAGAACATATTAGCGCTGCTGTACCAAATTGCGTAAAATTTCGAGAAAAAAAGAGTCCCGATAAACATTGGGCTACAATTAAAATTTTGGATCCGGACAATCAGGAAGATTGGTGCGAAGCTACAATGGGATATGCGGCTCCATTTAAAGACATATATGGCGAAGACGTAGAAATGGAATCCCCACAGGTGAGTCCGTTATATTCAGAAGAATAAAATTATTTTTATTCTCCTGATGAAAAATAAAACACCTCAAAAATTAAATGAAATACATTGAAAATTAATTACTTCAAATTATTTATTACAACTCCATATTTGTCTTTTATATTTGTAATTATATTAATTTGCGACATAATTAGTCTATTATTAATGTCTTAATTTATTAATTGGATATTCATATTACAGGTAATTCAAATACACCCCCAATGCCCAATTGGTACTGTAGTGCACGAACTTCTTCATGCAGTTGGGTTCAGTCACGAATTCCAGAGAGATGATAGAGATGACTATGTCACCATTAGTTACCAAAACCTTCCCGAAAGTAAGAACTAAAATCAACTCTTAAAAGTCCTTACAAATGCGGCATAAAGAACATTTTTAAAGATTACACTTTAATACTCAATGCAGGATTATTCCAATTATTAAATATTATTGCAAAAATTAAAGACTATTCCAAAAATTATAAATGTTACTATCAAAATTATTGATTGTGGTTTTAAATTGAAAGTATTAAGATTGCAATAACTAGAATGACAATGGAACTACCTGGGTATACATGTTTGTCATTTATTATTTTACAGGTTTTTGGTAAAACTTCGATAAAGACAGTGAAGGACACCACCGGCTATTACAGTGTAACGTACAACTACGACAGTTTAATGCACTACCCTACCCGAGAGCGTATTTACAAGCCCTAAATGGTACAGGGCCCTTTTCAAAAATCCCGCCCCAGAAATCGCGTTTTCTTCTAACCTAACCTAACAAAACATAAACATAACCTACCTATGTAAAAGGTCCTGAACCATTTAGTGTTTGTAATTATGCTACCCGAGATGCTAGAGCTATTTGTCCAAATAAACCTATATTTTTTAACTTGGTAAGCCAATCATTAAAAATTTCTCATTATTTATTTACAATTAAGCAATTGTTCCACTCTAATCATGAAATATTTTCCATTACCAGTAATTAGGTATGTAATTAAATGTATTACTAATGATCGTTAGAAAGCATCACTGTACACTCAGAATATAAATACTTGATAAATATTCCCATTTTACCAAGTAGATTTGCCACGTAGAATATACAAACTATGAACATTTGTGAACTAAGGGAAAAGTTCCATTTCTAAGGAGGTAAAAATCTTGCATTAAAAAAGGGAAAATATTCCCCTGGTACACTGCACACATTACCCATGCACAGTTAAAATTTTAATCTGGTGAAGGGAAGAGTGTGCCTTGTTAAAGCATAAAGATTAGCCATATATGGTTAACATTTTAACTCAGTGAAGGGAAAACTTTTCCTTTACAGAGCATAAGCATTGCATTCTTATGAGTAAAACATAACACTTTGTAAGGGAACATCCAAATCCAATCTACCCCCTATACGGGTAAAACTTTAGCTTAATATGCAATAAAAATTATTAGGCGCTTTTTGTGAATTAATATAGTTTTGTTCAGAATTAAAATATTGGTATTTCTTTATTACATACCTATAGTAGACATAAACGTGCTAAGCAGTACATTTGTTTATTACAAACTAACATTTTATTTTAACTAAGTATATACTTAATCACGCTTAACAGTATTTAATTTTAGTAGCATTTAATTTTACAAAAGTAAACTTTCACAGTCTTAAAAATTGTACTTATTTGGCAGTTTTACACGGTAGAATTTAATTGACTCAATTATAATTATAAAATTGTAATGCATAAATTAGATGCATTAATTAATTGATGTAAAATTTATTAAATTTATATTTAATTCATATTTAAAAGATTCAAAGTAAGCTATTTAATTAATCAAGCGATTAGATATTCCCAGACTTACAAAAATCTTTAAGGGCTTTTGCTGTGCAGGTCAGTTCTTTTTCATTAACAATATTGTAGACAGAATTCCCTAAAAAATTCCACGCCTGTCTGCATTCCGTGGGGAACGAAATGTGACACAAGTTGTAAATCTTAAAACACAGATCTACAGCTTTAAGCAATGAACAAGCAAAAACACACCTTCTTTCAATTATAAATAAATATTGTTCGAACTGCAAATCCATTACATTTCCAATTGCAGCTATAAAAGGTTGCGAGGGAATGTTATCACTTGAACAGAACTCTTCTAAACTACATCCAATCTATAACAGCAAAAATTTAACAAAATTAATTAGGAGAATGTGATATCATTGTTATCATAAATGCGGTTCAAATTTCTACCTTGAGGAATTGAATGAAATGCTTTCTAGACTCTAAAGCCGATATTTTCTTGCTCCGTCCAGTAATCAATTTATAGCCTCCTTGAATGATATGGGGAAGTAAGAGCAAGGCAATGATTTGAATATCATCTACAATGTAAAAAAAGTTTTAAATAATATTAAGTGTAAGCAAAATAAATGAAAATTTAATTTGTGGATTTGGATAATTGTAAATGTGCATTGAGATGGGGAAACATTGGCAATTACCTAAGCCGTTCACCGTAAAATCAAGTTTTATTCCAAGAAACTCCCTCCATTTAACTCCCTTTTGCTGTGCATACAAGTAAATTTTCTGAGACATCTGAGGCCATTGTGTTTTGATATCAAACGCCTCTGGATACACTTGGTTAAAGTCAATGTCTATCTGCATAAAAACAAAAGGACGCCAGATTATAATGCCAGAATTTTCAATTAGAGGAAGAGAAATTTATCGTAAAATTACATACCATTCCATCACAATCCGTAAATCTTGGCCAATCCCTAAGAAATACTGCCAAATTTCCACAAATGTTCTCGGCTTCTTTTCGTCGCAATAAAAACGTCTTTTGCATCAAAGACTTCAATTCGCCATCTGAATATTGGCTAAACTTTAGTAGCTCCTTAATATTCTGCTCTTCTTCGCCGGGAGCTGTGGCATTCAAACACAAAACGATAATAAGGCTAAAACTCTAAATACATTCTTGAAGTTCATTTTTCGAATAGCTTACTTATGCTACTTTCGGGATTAACTACTGGAATTTTTTTGGTTCTTCGTTTCTTCTTCAGATCTTCAGGTCGAATATATTTTAGTCGTTCAGGAATATATCCTCCGATTAGTCTTCCCGGTACTCGATAAAAAAGCCGCGACTTTACAATGGTTGGCAAAGCTTCAGCAATGCTCTGCGCAAATTGATCCTGAACTTCAAAACTGGGACTGCAAAATTGTCATTACAAATTATGAAGTATAAAGTTGAATATTGTAACAGCATTATAATAGCATTGTTTCAGCTTACTAAAATCCACATTGCTCTGCGAGACAGCCTACTAAATAACGCAGGATATTGTTTTGCACTGATGGAGTAAGACATTCGGGGTTTTCTGCAATTTCTGGGTATGTACGTTGCAACTCTGCTTTGACGTCTGGAATGTGTAGTTTACGCCTTTTATTTTGCTTGGGATTTTGAGAAACAATACCGCTTTGTATCACTGCAGGATCAACCTTGATACAAACATAACATGTATATGAAAATATTGCATATGCATGAAAATAATTTCTGATAAAGAAAAATATAAAGAATTTTTTATTATTTCATAATTACAGTTATTATTTCGACTCCATTAGTTCCGTTTAATCCCGCGTACACAAAATTCTTTGGATAGAAATCACAATCAAACAAGTTTAAATGGAAGCATTACGTATGTGTTATGATCATCGTTATCTAAACTAACAGATTCAGATAAAGGTTGTGTAAACTGAAAGTCTATCAATTTCTTAACACCATACGCATTGGTTCTCTCTACGTAATGACAAAAGAAATGACTGTGAAATCCTAAAGTTATGAGCTTCATAAAAATTGCTACTACATCATTGTTTTGCATTACGAGCTCTATGATTTTTACAAATGTTGGCCCAGAATCTGTGTATAAATCTATTAGGATATCTCCTTTTTTTATGGTGCTACCTTTAAATTCTAATTTGGGTACACAAATAATTTTGTCATCTCCGCTGTACCCAAGGGAAGCCATAACATCTGCAGTCGCCTTTAAAAGAGTATTTATACGACAAACAAATGATTTCTGTATAATAATGTCAAAATTGGCTGGAGTTATTAAAAAGTTAGCAAAATTTAGTAACATTCGTTTAGTTACTGTTTGTGGTACATTGCAAAAATTATTTGAAGTGTGCATGATTGTTTTCGCAAGTTTATGCTTAGCTTCAAAGCGCATTGACCAATATTGTTTTAGAGGCCCTAAAGCGCGTATTGCGCTAGCATAATGCAGCAAATTGTGATGCTTAGGTTTCAAAGTTTGGCCACTCAGTTCTAAATACAAAAGATGATGTCTTTGAATGACATTGTCCAAATAACAGTGACCTTCTTTCGAAATTATAGGAGCAAGTACTATTTGCGTAATTTCTATTAAAAGGCAAATTAACTCTAACCATTTATCTTCATGAGGAAGTAAATGGCCAAAAATAAGTGGCAATGAGTATATGAAATAAAGAGCTTGAGAGGCTGTTAATGCCGATGTTCCTCCATTAATAAAATTTTCTGAAATAACTGGTTTGCTATCATTTCCATATGGTAGTTTATAAGACAAAATGTATCTTTGAATTGTAGTGATACTAATATTAAAATTTTGAAGGTGACTGAATATTTTTCTAATCCAAGAGCTTCAAGGTGATTGTATACTATTGGATCCATTTCTGTATGACCTTGTTAAGAGAAAAATATAGTCTTCCTAATTCCGTAAAAGAAAAAGTCTCTTTTTTTAATCCGAATCGGAGTCAGTCTTGAATAATCTAGAATTCGCATAATTGCTTTGTCAGACATACCGCTATTGTGTACATAGTAATTCGGTATTAATGTTATATAACATAATTACTTACTCTTTTAAGAATTTTTCACTCTTAGGACTTAGTTGCTTTCCTGTATTTGATGCCTCTTGGTGGCTACTCGACGATACCAACGGTTTACTAAGATTAGGTATTTAGTACATTAATTAAATAAAACATTCATGTTAATTCATTGTTATTCAAATTAAAGAGTGATGTTAATACCGTTTAGCTAATATTTGAAAAGTTTTTCGGAAATGAAACATTCGAGATTGTAATTCTTCAAACAAAATCGCATCCACAAGTTCTTCTGGGTCTGAGCAAATTACTTCATCTTCTGAAGCACACAATCTGTTAAAAATATCTAGCCAAATATTTTCTGCCGCTTTTCGTATTTCACTTTTAGCATTAGTAGCACTAGTGCTCTAAAGATATCACAAAAACAATAATAATGTAGTAAAACTCTATTGATGCATTTATTGATATAAAAAAATATAGTATTGACAGTTCAAAATTATCATTCAACTTACCATATTGTGCAAACGAAGACTGCTGCTTGTTTTTTTAGATACGTATTAAGGTTTGTTTTGGGAATCTATTTGTACTGATGACAGTATTTTTAACTACATAATGAAGGGCAATTTACTATAAAATACCACGAAATCACTGACAATCGAAAAATCTATGCAGCCGCACATTTATTAATTAGAAAAGACGCGCTATGATCGCTACAACACCTAAGGGAAATTATCCACTTCCGCAATGGTAAATATGCCGCTACTAAAAGGTATATACGTTTTCCACTTAAAAGTGTAGAACTTACCCTTGCATTTGTTAAATGTGTATTACATTCAGGCGAATGCAAATTTTTTCGTTTGAAAGGGAAAATGTTTTGCACGTTTCCCTCATTGAAGGGTGGTTATCATTTCCCTTTCAGCTTTTACCAATCTGTTTTCTGAGTGTAAGTGTTACGATGTTCTTAGATTGACTTAGATTAACAAATTTGAAAAGTTTTTTAAAATGAATTTAATAATTGTTTGTGTATCACATTTTCTGCAGGTAAAGTTCCTGATTATGAATGGTATCGAATTAGGGGTGCTAAAGAGTTTGACGACCATGAAGCCCCTTGGCGTAAACCGAAATCAAAAAAGAAAAGAAATACTAGGAAATGAATCAAAGGCTAATGCATCCAGGTCAGATTTCCCGGGAACCATTTTAAGCATAAAAAACTCAAAGCCTTGTTAAAATTTCTATTTCTAGTTCGAAAATTATGAAAAATTGGCTTTTTTATTGGATTTTACTAATTAGTGTTATCGATAACGCTAATTTTGTAAATTATTCAATCCTATCTAGTATCAAAAATTAATATTTTGCTGAAATATCAAAATTTTTAATCAGTTTAATTTTTAAAAGATCAATCGAAAATTGTTCTTGGTCCTCATAAGAGGTAAATCATTGTATTTAAATTAAACTAAACTTTGAAAGACAAATGTAAATCTGGGGAAAACATTCTCTTAGTAAATACTAGTTCTAAAATCCCCAATCAACCACAAATGCAATGTGCTGCAGTTTGAGTCACTGAGAGTAGGCACTTTCATAAGCATCAAATTTAACAGAAGTCAATAATATTGAAGAATGAATAAAAAATTCATTTACAAGGTAGTATTTTACAACTGAAACTGTAAAACGGAACCGTTTAACACTTTATAATATATCCAGAGAAAGTTTTATTCATTTTGTGACAATTTCACCACCACAAAAGAAAAATGAGCGAGAATCACAATAATTGTTATTCATTTGAGTCTCAGTATTTTTCGTCATTTTGATGCATTGACTTAACTTGTGGTGGTTTATTTATTCTCCCGTCATGTGTTTATTTCAACATCGGACAGTATAATTTTGAATGAAATTACCTACTACGCTACATTTTGAATGAAATTACCTGCTACGCTACATTTTAATATTCGTAAATATTATAAGTAAAAAAGCAGTCTGAAAGTTTTTGCCTCTGAATCGATGGTCTGAATAATTTAATTGTATATCTTATTACTGTTGATAATGCGATCTACTTTCTTACAGTTTTACTTCAACCATCAGAATATGGAGAACTATGTTCAAATTCGTAAGTAAGCCACAACTTACATAAATCAACTGAACACGATTGACAGAACAGTTTCGAAGTTTTCTGGGTTTTTAAAAATGTAAGTTTTCAGAAGAAAACAATAAGACAAAACAGGAGTAAAAGTAGGTACCCTGTAATTTCATAACCTACTTCATTCATATTTAAGACCATTCGAGTTGTTTACTGTGATGTAGAGCTTTGCAGTTGAAACTCCACAAATAAAGCACTAAAGAAAATTCTCAGAGTATCCTTACCTTTGGTTTCATTTCAACACTTTTCTCCTTTTACTGATACTAAAGCAGAAACATAATATGTTTGGTGCCTTTTTCGTAATTTCTTCATTTCTGGTTCTTACTTCGGCAGGAAATACACCTGGTAAGACCTGCCTTAATATTTTATGAATTATTACCATTAATATTACCATTTTCTGAAAATTTTCAGTTCATAATTAAGAAACTTGGAATTGTAGCATATTACTATTAATTTTATACAAACTTTATTTCGCCCACAATTTTTAATAAATAAATAAAAACATGTTTTGATGCTTATGGCTGAGAAATATTTCTATGTTTTGTTTGTTGTAGTCTTTCGTAAGATGAAAATGGATGACATGATAGTAGTCGTCACTGAAGACGATACTCGCGCTGGTGTCCAATCTTATATAAAATGGGGAGGAAATCTAACCTGGCCGAAAAACACTGTCATATATGACTTCCACCCAGGAGCTCCAGAATGTAAATTTCATATATATATACCTATATTTTCTATACCTTATAAATTTGCATTTGAAATTATTTATTTTCGAATAACAATTCCAAATGCTTAAATTAGATGCCATTCAATAGTATTTGTATTATAAGGATGGGATATTCAATGCATACTATAATGCTTTTTCTATATTTGTGCAACATCTTAATGTCAATTTTGTGAAATACAAAAATGTGTCAAACTTTGCCAGAATTACAGTTTAATGTATTTTATCTGGCAGCTGAGAGAACTCGTCTTAAATCCGCAATGGAAGATATTAGCGCCGCTGTGCCAAATTGTGTAAAATTTCGGCCAAAAAAACATTCAGACAAACACTGGGCCAGAATTAAAATTCTGGAACCTGAAAATGAGAAAGATTGGTGCGAAGCTGCTTTGGGATATCAGGCATCTTTTACTGATAAGAATGGCGACTTCGTAGAAATGGAAACTCCACAGGTGAGTCTGTTTTATTCATTAGCGAAAGCTACTGTATAGAAATGCTGTGTCTGTCTGTCTGTTTGTTAGTGAGGGTGCACGTAACGCAGAAACGCTTTGCAACTTTCAGTACGTCTACTTTTAAGGCTAAATGTGAGAGTTTCCTATTGAAAAATGGGCACCTTTTGACTTGTGACTTCCCAATGAAAAATTAAATCTCACAAATTAAATTAAATACCTTGAAAATTACTTCTGCTCGGTGTTAATGTTTTCTGTTTATTTGCTTTCCTTTCGGAACTGTCTTATGCGGTTTGCAAAGGTTTAATAACTTTATTTATGCAAAGCAATGTGTCTTTTGTGTGTATTTTTTAGTATTATATTAATTTAGTATTTAGTTTAGTCTTATTGTCTTAAAATATTATTTGGATATTGCAGGTGATTCAAATACATCCGCAATGCCCAATTGGTACTGTAGTGCACGAACTCCTCCATGCAGTTGGATTCAGTCACGAATTCCAGAGAGATGATAGAGATGACTATGTCACCATTAATTACCAAAACCTTCCCAAAGGTAAGGGCTAAAAACTCTTTGCGTTACAAAGGTGACATTTTAATACTTAATGCATTCAAAATTTAAAGATTATTGCATAAATTATAAATGTTATATAATGGAAATGGATATAATTTATAATCGTTTTACTTTTTAAAGTGTAAATATTGCAATAACGTAGAATCTAAGTATACATACCTTTGTCAATTACTATATTACAGATTTTTGGTATAACTTCGATAAAGACAGTAAAGGAGAGTGGGGTTACGCCACCGATTATTACAATGTAACATACAACTACGACAGTTTAATGCACTATCCTTCTGTAGATGCTAGAGCTATTTGTCCAAATAAACCCATATTTTTTAACTTGGTAAGCCAATCATTAAAAAATTTCTCATTACTAGTAAATAGGTATTTAATTAAATGCATTTTAACTATATCACTCTTAAAATATTTAGTTTTCTATTGTAATTTTGACTTTGCACAGCACAACCCCAATGGCCTCGGCCACAAGAGAGATTTATCACAATATTCAAATCTGCAAGGATTCAGTAAAGGAGATTTACTCATGATCGCTAGAAAGCATCACTGTAAGTCTTCTGATGTTCTTAGATGAAAACTTGAAAAGTTTTTTAAAATGAATCTAATAATTATTTATGTATCACAATTTCTACAGGTATAGTTCCTGATTATGAATGGTATCCAATTAGAGGAGCTAAAGAGTTTGACGACCATCATCACCCTTCGCATAAAGGAAAATCAAAGAAGAAAAGAATTATTAGGAAGTGAATCAAGTGCTAATGCATCCAGGTCAGATTTCCCGGAAACCGTTTTAAGAATAAAAATTCAAAGCCTTGTTAAAAATTTTGTTCCCAGTTCAAAAATTATGAAAAATTGGTCCTTATATTGGGGTTTACTAATTATTGTTGTAGATAATGCTAATTTTGTAAATCACTCAACCCTATAATGTCAAGAATTAATTATTTGCTGAAATCTGAAAATTCTTGAACAGTTCATTACAAAATAAAAAGTAAGAAAATGCCTTGCAAACAACACAATTCCCTCAGTTGGCCTTATTATTATTATGCCTTGCTATGTTTTATAAGGTTTTTACCTTTTATCTAAATGAGTTTAAAGAAATCATCATTTCTCACAATTTTTTCTCGTTTTGAGTGTTAATACGAACTGTTATCTCTTCAGAATCATGAAAATCATTCTGCGCTATTCTAAGTTGAGTATGACCTGTTTCCAAATGCAAGATATTGAAGAAAACATTTATTCTTCAATATATTAAATATGGTAACGTGAGATAATGCATATAATATTATGACATTTATTGCATAGACAGAAAGAGTTTCAAGCAATTTAATCTTTATTATCTTCATTATCCTTAAATACATGTCAAACTATTATTTTCAATAAATGTAAAGAAAATGGAAATCTAAAGTGCATCGTTACTTCATCCAGTACAATTCCAGAAAGTCTTTCCATTCAACAGCTTTTCCAGTACCTCCATAGAATGAGTAATATTCTGATCTTCGGTCCACGTGTTCGGCGAGAGAGGATTTGTTGAAATCAATGAAATATTCGTTCTGCCCATACCAATCGACACTTCCAATTAGAATTTGGATTGTCTTGTACATTTTTATAAACGGAATAACTTCCCCTGCTTCGAAAGAACCATAAGGATTGAGTACGAGTTGTTTAAGTTGGAAATGGGTCAAAATTTCCTCAACTTCATTCAAAGAGAAGTGATGTAGAATTAATCTGTCCAAATGAATCACTCCACCGGTTAATCTCGTTTTACTATCATTGTATACAAATTTTGTAACTCCTGGACATACTTTTATTTTAGCACACCCTGTTTTTCTCTCTATTCGGATAACTTTGGTACTTGCTGGTAGAGTATCCACATTAATTTCTTCCGCCATATCTAAGGTCAAGTGGGTTAATTGGAGAGAAAGAAAGTGACACAATAGAGATTTATCGTCTACTGTCAAATATTTTAAATTTGGCAAATTAATTCCTCCACCCACAAATAATCCTGGGGACTCTGATACTCCGAGTCTTTCCAGTGATGGTGGAAGAATGGACAAATCCAATGCACAGTCTAATCTCAAACCCAAAATTTTTAAATTTGGCAGATTAATTCCTCCACTCACAAAAACATTTGTGTTATCATGTGAAAGGGAAAGGATTTCGAGTGATGGTGGAAGAATGGACAAATCCAATGAACAACCTTCTATTCTCGCTTCTTTGATGTTCACTCTTCCACTGTCATTGGTTGATTTCAAACTTACGACATTAACTTGTGATGATAAGCTAAGATATTCCATGTTAGCAGATTCATCACTCAAGTCAATCGACATAGTAGAATGGAGAGACAGTCGCTTAATGTTTTGGAAATCGAGGAATTCATTGGACTTCCCAATTAGTAATCGTTGTCCATTCTGAAAATAGTTCACATTTGATAAAGACAATTCCCTAGGAGAAATGCGATCTCCAGAATTCAAATTCAATGAACAAAGGTGTAGACTGATATTTTCAATGGACGAAATAGACTCTAATGACAAAATTATTTGATTTCGGTCCCTGCAAGATATTTCCAATTTGTTGAGTTTTTTTGGAAGCCAATGGCTAATGTCAGTGGCAACATTGACAGTTGCGCCTTTGAATTGTACCTCCTTCATAATTAACTCTTGCAAATCATTTGGGAGAGCAGTAGTGGACAAATCAACAGAACAATATTCCAATTTCATTTTCTTTGTATCCCCTTCAAAGTTAATTGCAAACATCCATTTATATCTTATGAGATAGTTGGACTGGATTAAATTGGAATTGAGGATGTTCCACATTGTAGTTGTCATCTCTGGGAAAGTAGGAATCGTAACAAATTTTCCCTCTTCTAGTATTTCTCGTACTCTTTCTTGATTGTTCTTTTTCCAGTGAAAAACCAACAAGTGACCTCTAACTAAGGGCTTCGACAATTCTTTTTTCAAATCCAACAGTCCAGTAGAATTAAAATACTCATAATACACTCCCTTTTTTATTTCTTTTCTGTAGATTTCCTCCAGAACGGTGATGCATTCTTCCAGCTGTCCATTCTTCGCTAGACATATGGCGTAGTTGAATTTAGGTGCATGCATTTGGAATTCTTGGTGGATAAAGTTGGCCAACTCTACACATTCTTCGAAACTCTCTTCCCGCACCAATCTCTCTAATTCCTTTTGATTATTTTCTAGTTCTTCATTTCCATATTTGGTAAACAGAGGGAATTTAAAATCTTCGAATCCGTTACAGCTGAAAATCATCCGAAGCATTTCCTTTTGTTTTTCTCCGCTGTCGTTGAAAAGAATCGCTTTGTGTGTCAATTGTGGGATACTCAAAGTAGTTATTGATTCTCCATTATTTCTTTCTGATGGTTCTTGTGTAATAAGTGAATACTTGGTGAGCAATTCTAGTGCCCTGTCCATTCCACAAATAGTAAAGTCTGAATCACAACTGAAAACACTGATTAGGAACTCCTTTTCAATATTATTTAGTTGAAAGTAACCAAAGACATTTAAAACATCTTTTGCAAAAGCTCCGCCTTCTTCTCTTCCCATTAATTCCAAAGTAATTTTGAACCTTTCGTTGACTATCTTTTCATATTTATCCAAGAAAATGTTTCTAAAATCATCAGGAAACGTTTTGGTAATGTAATCCTGTAAATCAATGTTTCCAGAATTTAACGCTGCAGCGGCCAATTGCATTCCTAAAGGCAGATTTCCAAGCAGACGACATAATTCCTTTAGTTGGTCTTCAGTGTAAACTATTTCTTTTTTTAAATTCTCTTTCAAGAATTCCAGACTCTCTGTTTCCCCAAATTTGGTCAATTCCAAATATGACATTATCTGCCAATATTCGGATCTCTGCATCCAATGGTTTGCAGATTCCCACTCGCTCCGTCTCGATGTTATTAAACAATAAAAGTTGTTTTTGTATTTCGGAAGAATTCTTTCAATTATATAATCTGTGCTCCTATAGTTCTCGACGTTGTCGAATATCCATAGGCATTTGAATTCTTCCAAAATCTCATAGCACATGTTGGCCAAATCTGCAACTTTAAGTAATTCCTTACTTTTTCTAAAGTCCAAGTCTCTAGCTAAAGTTTGAAAAGACTTCAGAAAACTTTCTTTACCGCTGTCAATCCAAATTATGTGATCAAATTCATTTTCGTAACGAGTCGCGTACCAAATGGCTGTTACTGTTTTCCCGAACCCACCCAGTTTTGTCATTTCGGAGGCCTCTTTAGATTCACAAATAACTAGCGTTTGGTGTTCATCTCTGGAAATTTTTTCTTGCAATTCTTCAATTAATAGTTTGTCCCCAATCTTTCTTTGGTGTAAAGACTTGGTAATCAAAAACTTTTTGTGGGGCCACCAAAGGTTTTTCAATATTTTTAGTTTTTCGAGTTTTCTTCTTTTTGCCTCTAGACAAAAGTTCTCCAATTCTATTTGCACACGGTCCATTTTTATGTTTCACAGAATTTCCAAAACTATGTTGAATGCAAAATGTATTATATTTAGTAATTTTTGTAGAGTTTATCTTTCTGTTAAAAGTAATCAATTTAGTAACTTTGTTTAACTTACGTCACCAGATTTATGCAGTAAAATGATGTCACCTTTGCTGAAAGTGCAAGAGAGTAGTGTACTTTGTGCGATTAAGAGCCAAATATACCGATTTTATTGTTTATTGTAGAGAAACAGTACCAGAATGGAAAGAATTGCAAAATGACCGATGTGGTGTCCATTTATCTGTATATCTCATTTCTCTTATCACTTACGCTGCTATACCAAAAGCAGAAGTTGAAAACTCGCATTTTGAGCTCGCCATAAATAATAAATAACTTTTTTATCGTTGTAAATCCAATTGTAAACTCACAGGTATTTAGACAAGTACAGGGTTTTGCATGAATAATGTCGTCAACTACATATGAAGACCCCGCACTAACAGTTCTCCAGAAAATGTCAAAAAAATGCAAACGTAATTTATTTATTTTATTTAAAAAGTTGTTTTTTGGTGTGCTAAATGCTAAATTTTGAGTTCTGTCGACTTCATTTTTTGTGCGTGGTCCTTTGCGTCCCTTATTTTTATTCAAGGACACTTTACTTCTTTACGAAATCGATTTCTAGCATATAAGAAGGTATAAAATACATAATTAAATTAAGTTTTGCGTGGGAGGGACTAAATATGAACAATGGCGAAAGATGTAAAGGAAATGTCAAGATGCACAGAATGGGCAATAAAATAATGTGTCAAATGTCAAGTCAAGTGAGTCGAGTCCGTCCGATTCAAAACATTAAATTCGGAAAGACTTCACGAATAGCTGCATGGCGTTACATTGCATATTTAATCGGGCTGAACGACCAACCAACACAACAGAGCTTCACAGCATACTCCACTAGCCAAGGTTTCCTACCCTGGAAAAATGGCAGAAATGTAAAGGAATAATTTCAGAGGTTTCTCAAATACTTTTTTTAGTTTTTGTGACAGGAGGGATTAAAATTAATAAAATTCATATATTTCAATACTTTAAAATAATAAAAGTAATTATGGTAAAAGTCAAACTTTAAAACAAATGACGAAAACCTTGATTTTTATTATAAATGTGGGAAAAATAATTAATTTTTGAAACAAGACTAAAAATTAATTTTAATGTTAAAACCGGGCATGGTAAAAATAATTAATTTTTTAAATAGGTCATTAAAAACTACTTTTAATGATAAAACCGGTTATGGTAAAAATAACAAATATTGGAACAAGGTGGTAAAAATAACTTTTTTGTAAAGTTATTGCAAATTTTTATATTTAGCGAGTAAAACAGATATTTGTGGTAAAATGGGAAATAAGTAAATATTATGGTAAATATAAATGGTTTTTTAGAGAAATTCATATTTTGTGCAGTCAACAAAACCGTATATTTGCGTTGAAAAAGTTATAGTGTGATTATCATCCATAAACCAAAGTAGTGGACTATCTGCATAAAAGTTCCCCTTTATAATCTGAGTAGAAGAGCATCGCACTACTTTCCATGTGTGAATAAACCATTCAACCAATGCACTTAATGAAGTAGCAGAAGCGACACATATGTCCTCTGAACCGTAGCAACACAATATAAAAATTTTAAGTATATGTATCGAAGCTTTCAAGAGTTATAACACCTCAATTCGGTGCTAAAAATGCACCTCAATTTTCCCATGGACAAAAGTTAGATGACATAAGTAGTAAGAATGCACCACTTACGCCACCTATCTTTTCTCTATAGAACTTTCCAGCTACACAACACTTTTAGCCCTGTGTTAAGTTTGAGGACACAGGGTGTAACAAATATTGACAAAAATAAAAATCATCAAAAAAGCAGTTTAACGCAATTATTAATTATACGTCGTTACCGAACATCAGAAAGCGCGCTGGAGCGCTGCAGGCTCCATTCTGACCCATAAAATAACATTAAGCCCTCCACTCTTTACTAAAATTTTTAAAATGCGTTCCCATTAGTAGTCTAAATCTTTTTATTTTTATAAGCCAGAATGGAGCCTATATTGTGTGCGCACGCTTTCTGAGGATCGGTTACACCGTATAATTGCGTTAAAGTCAATTTTAAAATTTTATACGGTGAAGACCGTATTTTAAAATTTTTCAATATTTGGTACACCCTGTGTCCTCAAACTTAACGTTTTTAGTAATACATGGAATTCTAGGCTCTATACTAATCAATTTTTTTAGTGGATGTCATTTATCGATCACACCCATTTTCGCAGGGGACCTTCCTTGGAACTCCAAGAACGTACACAAAAAGTTTTAGCGAATTATATTAAGCCGTTCATGAGTTATAGAGCCAACAGACAGACAGACAGACAGACGGACAGACAGACAGACGGACAGACAGACAGACGGACAGACAGACAGACGGACAGACAGACAGACAGACAGACGGACAGACAGACAGACGGACAGACAGACAGACGGACAGACAGACAGACAGACAGACAGACAGATTGTGAAGGGCATTATTATAAAGTAGCTTCCGCTACTTAATAAACACAGCAGATATGTTTGTGTGTACACACATTATAGGAACATAGGATTATGTGTTTTGTGTGGTTTGGTTTATGTATGTATGTATTAAGAGTTTGAAAAAAGTTATGTTAGTGTTTGTGTTTGCGTAATTAGTAAAGGTATTTTTCATTAAGAAATCGTGGAGAGGAAACACAAATCACTTGATGATTTAGTCTGCCGTTTACACGCTCTTGACAACTTCTGTCTATTTTTAATTGCCAGTCAGCCACACGAAAGCAACGCACACAACTTCTTCTCAGCCATTATACCAACCACAACACAAACCTAACACATATCGTCGTCTTTCTTCTGAAACCCGATAAGCCAATTTTTCCAAAAACCTCTATACCATTGTACTTTACGTTTTCAAAAATGCGTTAAGTTAATTCTATCATTTTTTAAAAATGCGGTATAGCATTCTATCATTTTTTCCAAAATCTGCTAAGCCCATTTCTATCACATTTCCAAATAACAGCAATCCACTTTTCTCATCCGCCATGTCTTCTCCTTTAATTATTAGTTGGAAAAACCGATATGCCACAGTTTTAGAAAACTGTATTATCTTTCAAAAGAGTGCAAATTTTTGAAAATCTATGTCATGCCGTAATGAAATATTTTGTAAATAGCGGATTTCGGAAAATAAAAAAATTAAAAATGGTTTTTCGTTATTTCGAAAAAATGATAGTTTGGAATAGCGCGTTTTGGAAAAATGATAAAAATGGTTTGTCGAATTTTTGTAAAAGTGAGAGAATGGTATAGTGGATTTGAGAAGAAAGCCGACGATATAACAAGTCTCGGAGAGACACGGCGAAAGACACTCCAACTGCAATCCTACAACACTATTTTGGAAGACAAGCCAAGAACTACTCCACTTGCTTCGGTTCACACATCACATCTCCCTCGACAAACTCAGAATTCCGTTATCCCTATCCTTCACGATGAATGGAAGCTCAGACCTTTCGGCTTGGGACTCAATCAGTTGCCCCTTTCCTTCCCAACCTCAATTCATGAACCTTAACCATCAACTAAGGGATAAAATACTTTAATTACCCAACCCTTGGCAAATCTTAACATACAAAACTGCATTTAGCCATGATATTTTATAATGAAAGATTCTAAAGTAAGGTCGAAAACTGTTTTAGTACACTTAAAAATGGGCTTCCTCTACGGGGTATTGCAAATAAATACTTTAAACACAAAAATCTAATTTAGTTTGCCATGAAAAATGGTTTTTTACCCATAATCTGGTGTTAATGCCAAATCAGTGTGACCGGTTTTAATAGACTTTAAAAATTTTTCCTTTGCAGCATGTAGCACGAAAATAACTTATTTTGCCACGAGAAATGCTTTTTACCGATAATTTAATAGTAGTGCTAAATTGTTAGTGTGAAGTTTTTAGAATTATCATTGTGAACTGTTTCAGTAGGCTTAAAAATATTTTTCCTTTAAAGGATTTTGTAAATAAGTGCTTTAAGCACCCAAAAATTATTTTACATAAAACTTATTTTGCCATGAAAAATGCTTTTTACCCATATTTTAATTTTAGTGTTATATTATCAGTTTTTAGTACACTTTAAAATAGTTTTTTCAGTTCCTTGCAAATAATTAATTGCAGTCCTGATAAAACTTACGTATTTGGCCATGAAAAATGTTTTGTACCTATAATGTACTAAATTATCATAATAAAGTATTAAAATTATCAGTTTGAAATGTTGTAGTAGGCTTGAAAGCGGTTTTCCTTTACAGGGTATTGCAAATCTATTACAAATACGAATTTATTGAGATAAATCTAATTCCCTTGCCTTTTGTCCATTTACTTTTAATAATAAATTACAGCGTAAAGTAAACAAAAATTAAATCAAAGGAAAATAATTATCTAAAAATGTAGAAAAGTAGCATAATGAATTGACAATGACGGAAAGTAGCATAGTAAAGTAAATGTTAAAGTATGTTGTGCAATTTGTGTAAGAAACGTCCTAAATAACTAGAAAATGTGAATAAATAAAGTTGAGAATTAAATATGGTTGACAAGTAAATAATTAATGGATTTGGTTTTTTGTGTAGCTTCAGCAATGTTTGTGTGTTGAGTGAGTCTTGTCTGTTCGTCTGGTTTTGGATGGAGTAACAAATGTACAAAGTGTCGGCTAATTCGTGTTTACGTGTTTTTCCCTGCGGTTAATTCTACTATCAACTCGCTATTTGTCTTTTCGTCTCATTTGTCTTCCCATCTCATCTCTCTCTGCACACTCCACCCTAAACACAGACAGACACACTCGCTAACACGAATATCACGTAGCCCCAACATTTCCTCCTCTCCCGATAAAACAACATTATTATTCCTCTTCTTATTCCTCTCCTGTCTACTTAAATAACTAACCGCGTAATGTCAACATGTCACTCATGTCATGTCTTGTCATTCACACTCCAAGTCTCTAAACATCCCAACCTCTTCTACCTTCTATTCATCATATTTATAACTAATAACCCGTTTAACTATCAACCCAATAAATCAACAATTAAAAAACCAATAAAACCCTTGTCACTTTTTATTACTTTACAATTTTTATTCACCATTTCCCAAACCTATCATTAAATGATCCAATTCTTTAACCTCGGAGTTCATCCATCCTATTCTAAATTACACTATATTAATATCAAACCTTATTTTCCACATTTCCCATACGCAAAAACAGTAAACAGATTTTAATACTAATTAAATTAATGCAGAAATTCTAATTTATTACCAATTTCTGCAAGTTAGTCCGCAAAATGTGCAAAATAATTGTAAATTGTCGCCTGAAACTTAAAACTTTGCCTTAAAACGCTTCTTTCTTCCTGTTGGTTGCAAATGAGAATTAACCTACTGTATTTATGGCTTTCCTTTAATGTGTCTGACTTTAACGCAAACAGCAATTACTACTCAATTAATTTTTTATGCACAAATGCACTTATCCTAACAATTTTATTGAAAAAAGTACCTTTAATGTAGGAAGCATCAACCCAACCAAAAAATTAGACATTTTTAAAGGTATCAAGCTCATTATCATACAGAATTCAATAGAGTATTTTATTTCATTTACTATTTTTTACCCGTTCACTGAACGGGGAATTTTTTCTTCAGTATAATATCTTAGAAATGCAATTCCTAATAATAATTATATGTATTTTCTTGGGATATTAACGAAAATTGCACATAATTTTGCAAATTCTTATTTGCAAAGAACAGTGCCCGGTTATTGCCACTGTAGTATATTAAAACAGTTAATTATTGCAGTTTCGTAAATTGCAAAAGTTAGAATAAAGGTTGTAAAGTTCGAAAGCGTTCGTGGTGAGTATTGCATTGCAATAATATTTATTTCTGGGAGTGCATTGGAATATCTGGGAGTTGTGTAGTGGGAAGTCGATTAGTATGGAATAAGAATTAGGCGGAGCGGAGTGTTATTAGATGAAGCACATCTGCTGAAGTTAACTCTTTTCCACTCGTCTCTTCCCCCCAGGGACCAATAAAATCCCAACTGAAATATTCGCTTTTAAGTGGCTTCTTTCTCGTTCGGCTCTCGTCCTCTGCCAACAACACTGCCAACGATTTAAATACTCACTAAACTAACTCAAATCCATTTACCAACTTCTCCACGCTTTCCTCTCTCGCACCTAATAATAATAACTATTATTATTACTTCTCCATTACGCATCCGCCCAAAACGCCCAACCCCTACCAACCCAACACAAACAAATCCATTATTAAATTAAATCACATAATCTAATTAACAACCCAATATACAATTTGCAAACTCCTGTCCCTTCCCATTCATAAAAAATCAATAATAATCAAATTCATACCTCATAGTTACATATAAAACGTAATTTTACTACTAAATTCTTGCAAATCGTACCATTACACAAGAAACAAGTTTTAAAATATTATTCCAGGTTGCGCAACTGAAGTATTACATACGGATATTCTATGACGGCATTAAAATATATGAATATAAAGTAGTATTATACAAGTCTACTGACCTAAAGCGTAATATAAGTTAAATGCTCATTCATAAAACAACAAATTTTAACCAGGGATATTATTTCCTGGTAATAAGACCCATAAATTAACAAATTTAGTAATTATAATAAAACTTAAGAGTTTTTAATATATACTTACTCGAATTACTACTGGTGAGAGGTTTACAAAGGAGCAATTACCCAAAGAATTATTATACTAAGGGAAACTATATAGATATAGGGTGGGTGTAGAATGTATATATACAGGGAGGGTCCTGTGTTGTCCTAATAAGAAATAATTGTTTTGTGTGTGGCGACTTTGGGACTGGTCTTGCCTCATTAAGCAGCAATGTGCGTCCCTTGAAGAGAATACAGAGCTGGGCATTGCAAGGGCCCGTGACGGTGACTTGTGACTTTGTGAGTGACACGCTTGCCAATTGCCAATAATGAGACTTCCTCCACTAATAAGTCTCCCCTTCATTGTTCGCTCGTAATTAATTCCCCTCTGGACTTGTAAGCACAGACTCCCTCCAGTCTCCACTCAACAAATAATAAATCACAGCTACTGCATGCACTACTGTTCCCAAATTATCAACTTTTCCCTTTTTGCATTATACACTCTGTACTCCGTCTTATTTATTTACCATAACCTCAAAAACTTATCATTCATTTACAAATACTATAGTAATATTGATTCATTCATTGAAATTCTTATACATTTAAGACACACTAGAGGTATTTGCATGGAGGAGCGAGGAAAGTGTGTCAGTGAGACTAGTAAATAGGAAATGGTCAATTAGTAGTGAGAAAAGGTGAAGCGAACGGGAACCTCTAGTCTGGAGATGACAAAAAATAACCCTTGGTTAATTATTCTGTCTGGACTTTGAATGAACTTTTCCTGTCCACTCCAACAAATCAATTTCTATGTGCATGAACTAATTCCCGATGATTTTCAGGCGTTGTTCGGCAATTAGGGAGATTTTCACAGTCTCAGTATGATCTGGCTAAACAGGAGTAAGTCACAGTACACACTACAACTCTGGATAATCTTCCTTCCGTCTCCTCCGTTCTTCTCAAGACGCACAAACGACACAACTACAAATATCAACACTCACTTATGCCTTCCTTACACAACACAACACGACACAACTTACATTTACATTACGGGGCGGCCAACATGCGGAACTTAAATTCAGTTCTACATTGCAAGTGACAAGGGTAACACAACACAAAAAGAACAACTCTTGTACTATTTAATTATACAGCAGTACTTCTATTACCCGTAAACAATTACTGTACACTTGAAAACATCAAATAATACGATGAATAATATTTACCTAGATTTTTCAGTAGTTTACTAAATATTGTGCACTATTGTTACGTAAAAGGTTAATTAGTTAGTAAATATGGAGTACGATTTTGGAGAAAAGTGCAAGTTTAGTGTCGATTCGATCCTACTCAACTCTTGTGATAAATCTGCTGGTTCGTTCGCAATTTTTATTTACTATTTATATTTCAGTTGTCATTTTTCTTGCCCCTTTACTGTTTTTCAAGAATTTTTTACACCATCCATCATAATTTCTGGACTTATATTTTAAGAAATTGAGAATTCAATGGAGAAATTGTGTTTATTTCCTGAAAATAGTCTTGGCAAGATTTGTAACAAGTTTTCTAATTATAATTTTGTGTTTTCTTGCGGATAATAGTGTTGGAGTTGGAGAAAGGAGATTCAAGTCAAATAACGTCCAGTTCAGATATCCGCGAAAGTCGGGGCAGACGAAATCGGACTCAATTCAGTCCAGCACAACTGAATGCTCTCGAAAGAGTTTTTGAGAGAACGGTCAGTTCAAACACTTTTCTTCAAAAGCATTTATTGTAAATAAATAAAATGTTAAAAATGATTTTCTGGGGCGAAATTCCGTAAAAATTAAGAATTAATTGCCTATTTAACTATTTACTTTAAATTTAACGAATTTTTAATTATAATTTTCAGTTTATGTAAGAATTTACTATTTTATAATGCTATTTTAGTATTTTATTGCATTGTGTACACCGGGAGAGAAGAAATTGTGCTTTTCTCACGATTCCCCTTAATTATTTGTTGTGTTTCTTTGAACAGCATTACCCGGATGCCTTTGCTCGGGAGGAATTGGCACGGAAAGTGAATTTGACGGAGGTCAGAGTTCAGGTGAGAATTCCAACTTCTCTTGTAATAAAAACAGTAGACTTTGGACTCCGTAGAGTTATGTTTGCAAGATTGTCATTGACTTTGTTGATTGTTGTTTGGGTGAAATGTGGTCCGTTTCTCTGTCTGTCTGTCATTATTGCAACATAATCTTATAATGTCATAGTTGTACAAGCAGAAAATGTACTCGAGTACACTATTGAGTATTACTGTGTGGTAATAGTACGGAGTGACTGAGTATAAATAGCTGGGAGAAGGTGGAGTGTGTTGTTGAGGTGACCCACGAAGACCTCATCGTGACATGACATGACATGACAGTTGTCAACCTGTCACCAACCACCCAACCTTACCAACTTACATTCGATTCCATTCCAAAGCCAAGAAAAACCATCTGCTAGCTCATCTGCACACATTCTCTCTAATATTAAACACTTCTATTATCCAAACATATACAAATACATGCAAACACAGATTCATTTCAGCCTTTCATAATAAAATTACATTTTATACTCTTATTTACGTTAGTATTGCATACAACACAATATTAAGTAACTGTAATCAGTATTGGATACTATAGAAAGTATAAGAAAAGTCTTAGATAAATGTTTGAAGTATTTTCATAGGTATTAATAGCATACTAAGGTATTCATAAGTGGCTAACAAAATTAAAACAGAAATATCGCAGAATAAGTCACCAATTTTGCAAACATAGTATGCAAAACAGCAAAAATGTGTAATAGGGGTTTTGCGCTGAAGAACTTTATAGAATTTATAAAATTTATAATTAAAATTTTACTATTGTAAATACTTTAATTGTCAAACTGCAAACCAGACATTTCCTATGCTCAATTTTTTAGAATTATAACATAAACGCTAAAGTTTTGCAAATTTTTCTAAAGCAAAGTCTCTAATAGACACAAAGAATAGAATTTTCTAATTATTTCTTATTTCAAAAACTATAATTTTCTCCATTTAATTTTTGCTAATGCGTTTTGCTAAACCCCGTATAATTTTGAATTACTATTTTCTTTAGTTTGGCCAATTTAAAATTTCTAAAGTATATAAAAGTGGAGATTGCGGGTATTTCTATTTGTAAATATAGTTTCTGGAGAGAAGGATTGAATTTGATTCGAACTGTGTATGGTGTTGTAACTGAAATGTAGTTGGGAATGTTTGTGGTGTGTCAGTGTTGTGAGGAGATTTGTGTGTCGGTTGACTGGAGATTGTTGACAGGCCGTGGCGGGCATCCTTCGTCGCAACTCCTTCTTCCTCACTCACGGCCAAAGCAAACGCACATCTGCTCCCTGCATCAGCCACAGCCACAGCCACCCCGAAACATCCAGACCTCCAGTCACTCTTCCTAAGTCTCATTTCCCAGTGCCAAATGTACCTATTGTTATTCCTATGCAATTAGCAATCAGATTATTCTATTAATATTCATTAATCTTCGTCCTCGGTGAGAAAATGCAACCAGATTATAATATAACAGTATGTTCCAAGGCTGGTGTAACGGTGTAAGTATCCCCTGTAAGGTTGTCTCAAAAGAAATTTTTTAACCCAGGATTTCTGTTTTCAAAATTATTTATTTCAGATTTCCATAACTATTGATTCCATATTATGGATTTCATACAATACTTTTTGGTGTTAAATTCCCCAAATTTAGCTCAACAATAACGAAAAAACTGAAATTTTAAATTAAAAATTTTCCCTTGAGGGAACCTTGTAGGAGAATAACTATTGTTACACCAGCCTTGAGTAGATTAACCATTTTCAACATCCACTCACTCAAAATTAAATCATATTAAGAATTATAAGGAATATCTGCGGTTCGTTTTCTTTGTCATCTTCGTGACAACCGGAGCGAAGTGAGATTTTCGGCTTCTTAGATCTCAATACATACGTAAATCCAAAAACAGTAGTATAGAATGCATAATATAGTCTTATGGTTGGGATGTACTGTTGTACTTATAGTAGATTCGTATCAGTATTATTGTTACCGTAACACACTTAGGAAACGCCAAGTGCAAGTGAAGTGATCATCCGTGTAGTTACATTTTCCATTGCACGTTTTTAGATACATTTTTCTTTCTTAAGCAAAGATAATAGAGCCGTTTTATTGTTTACCTTATCTTTGTGGGCTCTTTTCAAAGATTTAATTTACAACCTGCTTTGAATAGGAAAACTACTCAATATATTTATTAATAATAACATTTTCCCAAATATTTTCTGTATTCTCAATTGTTGAAAATTACATAAGCGCAGTACAAAAGTGAAAATATTATCAAACAGACATATAAAACATACATTTGGAAATTATAATATAGGATAGATCTACTTTCTTATTACAATTTGAATTTTCTAACATAGAAAGCATTTTATAATTTTGCCATCATAATTGGATTTGTCTATGTAATTGTACAATCAAAGAATAAATGAAATATCAGAGCGGTTTACCTCATATAAATACATTTAAGCAATAAATATTTATCCAGTCTCAAGTATCAATACTCCGAACTGATAATATACTTTTGCCTCAAGTTTTAATGCAATTTACTGATGTTTTAGTGCATTTACCTCAAGCATAGTGAGGATTCTGTACACTACTTCAGGTAAATGTACTATAATATTAGCAAATTGCATTAAAACTTAAGCAAAAGCATATATTACCAGTTCGGATTAACAATACTTGAAACTAAATAAATATTTATTTGCTAAATATGAGGTAAACCGGTTATTTTTCTTGAGGTAAACAGATTATTTTTGAGGTACACTGAAATGCAAGCCAAATAAATGTGCTAAATGTGTTATCAGTGTTCTCATTTTAATTCCACCACTAACTGATGATGATAACTGTTATTCATGATCGTACTGTGTTTTTCACATTTCTTACAATAACTTGATTAACTCATATATTTGATTTTATAAATTAATTTTGTTTTTGTCCTCAGGTATGGTTTCAAAATCGTCGTGCTAAATTCCGTCGGAATGAGCGATCGTCTTCTGCTCAGTGTCACAGTTCAACTCCGAATTCGGGTCAACAGCATTCGGGACATTGCAAAGAAGTAAGCCCGCTGAGCGTGACTTCCCACCCGCAACATTCTCAGAGTCAAGTACCCGCCCACGGCGGGAGCCACACCCAGCAGCGTCTCTCGAATTCTCATTTCGCCCCTCCCAATGTCGTCGTACAAAATTCCGTGTTTCCTCCCCCCACGAATCCATACGATCACTACCTCTACAGAAATTCCTATCCAAATTACTTCTATGAAAATTATTATGATCACTAAATCAAGGATGCAATGCCCAAGTCTTTTCTAGCTTTAGATAATCACGTTTCTAAACCACACACGACATGAGATTGAGATAATCCATCCACATTGTGCCACCATTGCCTTAAATATGTTATAAATAAGAACTATACTTTACAAATAAAATGTTTATAATTTAATTGTTGTATTCATTTATTATTTCTCAACATTAACAAGATCTTACTTTTTAAAAACTGTCAGAAATGTTTTTCCAAATACTTTTTATTACTATATTTAGGAAAATTTCAAGACTAACTGTAATCAACATTAGAGTTTGGTGCTAACTTGAGTTACATAATGGGGTTCATTATTTGGATATTTTTCATTCCTATAGATTGTTGTGAGATAAAACCGAAAAATACTTCTAGTCAAGAATAATAACCAGGAGCTTGATAAATATAGAAATTTTGAGTTCTTAATTTATAACGCTCTCGTTTTTTAGCTATACCTTACTTTTTTGTATCACTGCGTATTGCGTATCTAACCAGAGTTAATGACATATAAAATGATTTAAGATGAGAGTCCAAGAAGATGCAATTAAAAAGTATCATCCAATTTGTACAGTTCAACAAAGTCTTTCTTTTCAATAGCTTTTCCTGTGCCTCCTTGGAATAAATAATATTCTGATTGTCGGTCTACTTGTTTGGAGAGAAGAGAATTCTCAAAACCCTCCTTTCCCCATGCAACTGCTTCAATTGCAATTATCGGTATTTGCTTGTCCATCAACTGAATCAAATCAACTGGTTTGTAGGAATCATAATAATATTGAGCATAAATTACGAGTTGTTTAATGTGGAAGTGACGCAACATTTTCTCCACTTTATTTAGAGGGAATCCAACCAGAATTAGTGTATCCAAATCCATCACTCCACCCAGCAATTTTGTAGTACCAAAATAATATAAATATCTTCTATGTATTCCTGACTTATATATTCTTCTATCTATTCTGATAATTTTGACACTTGGTGGGAGGAGATCCACATCCACATTCACTGTTTCTTTAAACTGACCTAAGTGTAAGTAAGTCAGTTGGAGGGAACGGAAATGAGACAAAATAGACATGTGTGCTAATAATTCCAATTCCAAGTATTTTAAGTTAGGCAGGTCAATTCCCCCACTCACAGAGAGTTTTGTTAATGAGAGTGTTAGTTTTTCGAGTGATGGTGGAAGAATGGACAGATCAAATGAAAAGTCCCATATTCTTGCTTCTTTGATGTCGACTTTTCCATTATCTGACTTGAGACTCACCACTGTCACAAAAGATAAGTATAGATATTCCATGTTGGCAGATTCCTCACTCAAGTCAATCAACAGTTGTTTGTAGCAACAGTTGAGTTCCAGTCGATTCATTTTGTGGAAATCAATGAATTCATTGACGCTGACATTTGTTAATTCTTGGCCGTGCTTAACAAAGACAACATTATCCAGTTTCAAATTCCTTGGAGAGATTCGATTGGCAGAATCCAAACTCAATGAACAATTCTGTAGAGTGATATTTTCAATGGATGAAATGGATTCCAATGACAAAATTAATTGACTTTGTTCCTTGTAAACGATTTGCAGTGTGTTGAGTTTCTTTGGAAGCCAATCACTAACATCAATCCTATTTATATACTTTTCTCCTTGCAAACATAATTCCTGCAAATCATTTGGGAGTGCAACGGATAAATCAATGGTGAAGTATCTAAAATCTATTCTCTTTGTGTCTCCATCCAGTACAAGATTAAACCATAACCATAAGTTTAATTCATCACATGTAAGAGAATAGTTGCAGTTGATTGAATTGAGAATTCTCAACAATGTAATCACCATTTCTTGCGAAGGAATCATCTTAAACTTTTTTCTCTCTTCCAGTATTTCTTTTATTTTTTCTTTGTTGTCCATTTTCCAGTGAGAAACCAACAAGTGACCGCCAACTAGGGACTTTGAAAATTCGCTTTCCAACTTCAACAATCCCATTTCCACATCTTCAAAGTCAGAATACAAATTTGGGACTGTTATTTCTTGTCCGTACATTTCTTCCAGAACTGTGATTTCATCTTCCAGCTGCCCGTTCTTCCCCAGGCATATGGCATAATTGAATTTTGTTATTTCCTTTTGAAGTTCTTCGTGGATGAATTTGGCCAACTCTACAGCTTCCTCAAATCTCTCTTCCTTTATCAATTTTACTAATTGCCGTTGATCCACTAATTCTGCTTTAATTTTTGGGAATTTTTTTCTTAGCTCTTCATTTGCATATTTGGTAAAGGGAATTAGTTTGTATTCTACGAATCCTTTGCACTGGAGAATCTTCCTCAGTGTGTCTTTTTCCGTCTTTCTTCCGTTGTACCGAATGACTTGCTGTAGCAGTCGGTGGATGCTGAACACTTCCTGTCTCTCTTCATTAATAATTTTTGTTTCTTGTCCAATTAATGAATATTTTGTTAGCAATTCCATTGCTGAATTGAATTTCTCGTTACCAATGTTCAGAACCGCTTTTAAAAACTCCTTTGGAATAGCATCTGGTCGACTATATCCACAAATGAGAATAATGTCATAGGCGTCATTTCCCTTCTTTTCTCTAATCAACTCCATTGTTATTTCTACATTGCTATTGATCGTCCTTTCATAACCGTCGAATTGGACATCAACAATGTTATCTAGATCTGCGGTTGTCGTTTTTTCGATGTAATTCTTTAAATCAAAGTTTCCTTCATTTAAGGCAGCAATGGCCAACTGCATGGCCAATGGAAGATATCCAAGTAGGCGGCACAATTCTTTCAGTTGACTTTTCGTATATTGTACCTTTTCGTTCAAGTTTACTCTGAAAAACTCAACAGCTTCCTCTTCTCCAAAAATATCCAATTCTAGTCTCGATATTTGTCCATATCCATTTGCAATTCCCCAGTCCTTACTTCTGGAAGTTATTAGACAATAGAATTCCCTTTTCTCTACTGGAAGAATTTTCTGAATTCCACCGTCTCCTCTGTACCTTTCGGTATTGTCGAATATCCACAAACACTTGAATTCCTCCAAAGCTTCATAACTCTTTCTTGAAAAGTCCTCCAAGTCCAGCAATTCATTTCTCTTCTTCACTTCTAAGTCTCTGGCCAATTTCTTGAAAGAAGTCAGAAAACTGTCCTCCCCAGCGTCTATCCAAACGACATGGTCGTATTCATTTTCATAATAGTTTGCATACCAAGTGGCAGTTATTGTTTTCCCCACTCCACCCAATCCTGTTAATTTTGACGCATCTACAGATTCACAGATTACGACCATTTGGTTTTCATCTCTGGAAATTCTTTCATGTAACTCTTCAATTAATAATTTATCTTTAATCTGTCTTCTGTGTAAAGACTTGATCAAAACCTTTTTATCTGGCCACCAAATGTTTTTCAATAGTTTTGGTTTTTCCAATTTTCTGCCAATTTTCCCCTCAATTCCCTCCATTCTATCTGCACAATGGTCGTTTTGTGTGTTCCGAAGAATGTCCAAAAATATATCGATCGGCAAATCGTTTTTTTGAATTACATTGAGTAACTGCACATTTCTGTTCAATGAAGTACTTCCATTTTTCTATTATAAAAAATTAAATGAAAGAATAACCGTCACTACTAATTATAATACTATGTACTTTATTTACTTACAATCTCTTCACTTTCATTTAGCGAAATAATGTCATTTTGGATTAATTCTAATAGAATTCTCTCCAAATTTGTGAGGTTGTCAGCCAAGTATACCAAATTATCTTTGATTTGTTTGTCCATCTTAAAGAAATAGTGCTGCTTGGAATAGTATAGTTACAATTAGAATGTACCCAAATGCATTATGGCGACTGATGTGTGCTTTTATCTCCTTATCTCACTTGCCTTATCTTTTTCCATGAGAACCGTAGTATGCGTAGTTGCAGCCACAACCAACGTCACGACATTTATTAGTCTCCAGATGAATTAATTACATGCAGTGCCTTCAAAAAGGGTTGCAATTTTATTTGGTACCCTAAGACTTTCCCATTTCCGAGTAATTGGCATTACTTGATAATAAAGTAGTAAAACTTTTCCTTCCCTTGCGTTCACTTATTGTAAGGTGATCTCAGCTCAACCGTACACATTTCAAGCAGTTAATTTTCTCGATAAGAGGGAATTTTGAATAATTACGTTGAACGGACGTTGAAGTTGGGGGTTTTTGGTTTTCTTAGTGGACTGTATTAAAATTGTTTGATGACTAGTTAGTGTTCAAATTCCCAACACTTCTGCTCACCGGGTAATACTAGAGAATCCAGTAAATGAACTTGATGCTGAAAAACTAACCGCCAACAATATATATGTGCCTAACTGGGGTACTTCAGATTAGGCCTTCTAATTTTGGTGCAAGTAAAATAGCAAAGGTCCTCCTAATATGGGGCAATAACTATTAACACTTGTACCGAAACGTTATATTTAATTATTAACTTTAAATAGCTTTATTAAATATACTGAAAAATATGGTTTATCAATTACAAGTCAAATGTGCTTGTATTGGAGTGCAAGAGAACAACGACCGTGCTGGCCGCTTGCCTCCCGTCAACTGAGGAGTCTTCCTCTGAAATGCATGTTACTACTTCTCTAACGTTCTGTTCGAGAAGCTTCTCGTTGTTTCTCTTGAATCCAATACGTACAATTCAAGGATATATAGAAAACTGATATTACTTGGTTGGATTATTAAAAGTCCGAATTATTAAAAGTCAGGATTATTAAAAGTCAGAAAATAATAAGTATCAAAGAGAATGTCTCGTCTCAACATACGTTCAATCAAAAGGGTATCAAATTCCCGACTTTATGAAAAAAACTAGGGTTTCTTAGGCCCCCAATTAACGGAAATATCCCTATCTGAAATTCTTATTAAAATTTCAAAATTTTTTTGAAAAACTGCTTTAAAACTATGGAAATTTGTAAATTGTTACAGTCGTATTAGTATACGAGTAAGTAGGTTGCAATTTACATTTGAATTATTTTGAAAAAGCTTTGTCAAAATATTTAAATTTTTGGAAAAAAAAATTTAAAAAAAAAGTTAATATTTCGAAAAAGCAACAAATACCAAGAACCAAACCGGTTTCATGACATGGTGAACTAAGTGGGCTACCATTCCTATAAGTTTTCGTTCTTGGTATCCGTTGCAATTACTGGCAAATGTTTGAAAAAAGAACAAATTTTAGAAAAATAAAGGACTATGCATTCACAATGGCTAGCATATTAGGCTAGCATATTACGCATTTCTACCCTGTATTTGATGGTTAATGGCGAAAATTATGTAAAAATGGATTACAATGGACATTTTCATTAAAAACTCGAAATACTAATTGTAAATGATATTCCAAAATCATAAAAACTCATTACCACTGCAATTGTATTCTTCATGAAATATGCATCGTACATGATGAAGAGTCAGACAAACTGTTGCCCAATCAAATGATATATTAATGAGAAATAATTTCTGTTTTCTACAGAAGAGTTCAATTAAATGAAGTAAATAATAAATTGGTTATCTCACTACAGCTTTTATGTAGAGTATGTGATTCAGTGCGGTAATTATCTCTACAGATAAACAAATATAAGTGTATGCTAATAAAAGTGTTACCAGTGCTTCAATTGAGCCAATAGATATTATGCATGCATCCGCATTTCTTTCAATAAAAAGTACAGTGTACATGTACAGATTTCAATGATTTATTGTAAAATTAATTTTCCATTTTTATGATCACTAAACGAGGATGCAGTGCCATATCTTTTTAAGCTTTAGCTAACAAAATTCTCGTTTCTAAACCACACACTAAGATACTCCATCCACATTGTACCAATTTGATTGTCGTATTCATTTATTATTTCTTACTTTAAAAAATATTACTTTTTAAAAACTTTTAGAAATCCAAACACTTTTTAAACTATTTAGGTATTTGAACATTTCAAGACTAATTGTAGTCAACATTACAGAGTTCAGTACTTACTTAATGGGGCTCATTTCATTGAATATTTTTCATTCATATAGATTTCTGTGAGATAAAACCAGGAAAGTATTTCTAACCAGGAATAATAACCAAGAGCTTGATAAATAAAGCCATTTTGAGTTCTTAATAATTTGTTCCGAAAATTTCTTTAATTGAGGAATTCTTTTCCTAGCACAAAAGCTTATAGAAAAAGTATCCCATTGAATATAATAATTAATTCCATCTGGAAATGGGTAACTTAAAAGAATTTAAATACGCACTAGTTTATTTTACAAACTGAATCATATTAGGAACTAAGTGGATTATCTGCTGTTCGTTTTCTTTGTCATCTTCGTGACAAGCGGAGCGAATGAGATTTATTTAATCAAAGAATAAATGAAGTATGAGTTTTCCGTTACGGCAAAAAGTATTAGTGGTTAATGCGATGATCGCAACCCCTTGATATCGATCCAACGTTAGATATTGTTGAATTTAGGACACCCAATGAAAAATACCAATTATTTGTACTAGGACTGAAACAAGTTGCATTTCCATCAAAATTATTTCCGGTAAAAAATGTCCAGTTAGTGTTTCCAGTACTGAAAAGAGATTTTGGAACAAATGGGATATTAGCAAATGCTGGTCCAGTTATTGTCAATTCTTGTTCTTGGAAGAATAGCCCTTGATACAAAGAAATTGATTGCGTCATCGTATCAGGAGGCCCGTAGTATCGCAAAGATTCAATGGCAAATGAGATATTAACACACTGGCTGTATTCATACCCAAACCCGCTACTCCAGTAGTTTGTGTAATTCCCAGGCAGCAAAATATCGTTTTGAAAACGCTTTGAAGACGTTAGCTTACTTGCCAGTTATCGTCTTGAAGCCGTCTTTACAAACACCATTTAACGGTTTCAAGACGTCTTCAAGACCGACAAATGTTCCCCCAAAAGAGGTCTTATAATCATCTTCGAATCGGCTAATTAAAGACTACTACAATACCAATTTAAGATGAGTTTTGGCAGTATATAGCTATACTATGAACTTTAATGAAAATTATATTCTTATTCCAAATTATGTTTTCCATCAGTACAATTTTATTAAAATATCAATTACAATATCAAATAGCACAATTACATTAACAAGTACAAGTCTAGTTTAAGTAAACGGAACATTCTAAATTGAATTATGATTAGTGTATTTACAATTCGAATCTATTCGCACCCCAATACTTTTAATAACATATTTAGTTACTGAATACATACAAAAATAATTTGATAACTAAATACTACTCAAATCTTTTAGCTACATATCCTTACTATAATGCTTTAAATAAAATAACTAACACCCTACAAAAGTGTATATTGCCAACGAAAATACTTATCTAAATTATCAAAATAAAATACTCATCACTGATTAAGTGATAACATAAATATGCTGGACCACAAAATAATTAGCTAAGAAGAAGATTTATTTTTATTCATTTTCATTCTTCCTGGAGCATTTTTCAGCCACGTTTTGATAACCTGCTCAATCTCTGTATTAGAAGCTTTCTGACACACTACGTTTAGTTGGACCGCATCTGATAAAAATTACAGGAAAAATCATTATTAATATTAGTGAACATAGAGGTATTATAAAGACAAAGCTATTAGAATTCGAGTATGCATGAGTACCTATCACTGCTTCCTTTAACTTCAGGGTTGAAAATCCCTGTTTTGATCCCCTTTGCGCTTTCCAATTAAATTTGGTTGCCAGCTCGTTTGATAAAAGCTTGCTCAATAAATTCGTTGTGCAATCGTTAAAAGTCTTCCCTCCGTACTTACTCATTTTAAGCACCTAGTAAAAGTGGACGAAAAGATGTAAATCTATTGTGGTGTGCAAATTAAGTTTTCCATAAAGATTCAAATTACCAAATTTTTGTAGGCCTCCTGATCATTTTGGATTTCTAATTCCAATATTTGCAATTCTTCATCATTTTCCAATTGCTTCAAAAACGAGAGAGGCACCGTCGATTGACTTTCCCTAAGGCTGTTCTTCTGATTCATAGCAATGGCTGAAACTGCATCTAACGTTTGTTGGCACATAGATCGTAAAATTGTCAAATTTGTGATCACATAATTTCTGAACTCTGAAATAATAAAAAATATTAAATGTTTTTAAAGTACTACTCCCATTTTCAAATATTTAATTGGGATGTGCAAGAAAAGTAACATATAAATGAGGATTACATTATTATAAACTATGTAATGCATAAACCATGCTTACGTAAGTCATTCATTTGTGAAACTGTGGAATGAGTTTTATCGCCTTGCTGTTTGTGAGTTTCTTCGGCGTCATAAGTGAGCCTTCGATGCACTTTATTTTTCTGTGATTCGCACTGTCTACTTAAAGGAGTAGAAGGATAAGAAGTCGCGTTTGCTGATGAACAAGGCAGTTGACCATTACTTGACGTGTATATAGACGAAGTTAAAATGACAGATGCATTCGGCGAACGTACAGCATGAACATTGTTTATAGCATATCTTGAAGAAGGTGAAATGGGTTGACCATCATTTTGTGAGAAGTTGTCTTCTAAGTTACAAGAAACAACTGCTGTTGAACTTCTTGATTCAGTATTTAACATGGGTATTACAATGTCTTGGTTAACAGAAGTGATAGCGTGCGAAATGGAATTTGAAAGTGCTTCAAACGGTGACTGCATGGATTGCAGCAGGATTTGACGTTTGTATAGATCGCAAATTAAAGCTCTCACTACCAGAAGGTTTAGCTTGTGGCTTTCTTTGGCATGTCATTGGAGTTACCAAGCCAAGTGTGAATTTTGGAGGAGACGGAAACTTCTCAGGAGGATTGAATACTTTTTTCCGTACTGGAGTCCTCGTTTCCGAATCAGACTCAGAACTATCTACTTCCAGGTTCCGTTTAGGAAGGCTTGGGGGTTGAACTCTTTTATCATTCAGATTATCAGCGTCACTTAAATCGGATGTATACATTGAGTTATTGAGTTGCATTCTAGCTTCGTTATATGTTCCTGCAATTTAAAATATAAATTGATTTATATGTGAAATCATAAAACTTTTTTAATTTTTTGAGATAGTTATTAAAATTTTGACTATCGAAAAGGCCATAGTAGTTTATTGATTACCAAAAGATTTTATAAGTCGTGCTTTATGTTGTTTCCATTTTTTTGTCGGCACTTTAGCAGTTTTCACAGCTGTTTCGACTCCCATTGGAAAAGTACTCGGTGGTGGCCAGTAGCAAGTTTCGTTAACAGCGTTGAACCACAGGCTAGGAACGACTGCCACAGCGTCATTGTCTTCTTCCTCTTCAGCAATAAAACTCACAATGGCAAACATTATTTGAATTACTATTCTAAATGGTGAATAGGAAAGATGGCCGATATTTGCTTATCTGTAGGAATAAGAACACATTTTCGATAAATTAAATCCGTGGAAAAAGTTTTAGGCTCACTCAATTGGCTTGCACTCAGTTTACCAAATGGACGTAAATCACAAGGGTAGTCATGAAATCCTTCTTTTTGCAAAAATTCCCTACCAACAACAACGCACTCTAATGTTTCAGCTTTTTGACAGATATTTTCCACAACTATGACTTTATTATTACTTAGCTCAAAACAATTGTCTCCTGTGGTAATTTGTATTTCAAACTCTTGTTTCACCATTTTTCTGTACTGTATCCATTTTCCGCTCTGAGAAGGAAGAGGGCCACCGAAATGTTCCTTACATAATTCAGATGTAGACTTACAGGGAATAAATTTTGCAGTGCTATTAACTTCTGTAATGCGATTATGAACTTGTTGAAGTGGTAAACTTTTTGATCTCAATAATCGCTTAATTTTTCCGAGTTTATTTTCGAAACAAAATGCACTAAATTTGTCTAAGTTGCCAAGAGTTTTAGCGTCAGCAGCTAAATGAAGGAGGCCATGAATATTGTACGATAAATGTTTTTCACCATAAAGTAACCCAAAACATTCAACAAAATGTTTTAATAGAGATTCCGCATAATTATTATAATTGATATGTAGACCATCTGTTGCCAATATTGATATTGCTGTATGAAGAGTCATAAATAAATTGTAATGTCTAGACGGTAAAACATCTTTTAACACTACTGGACCTGTGTACATCAAAAACTGCCGAAGTTCAGTAGCTTTCCATCTATCAATATCTCGTAAGCTTCTCGGCTTTCTGGAAAATTCTTGACAAATGTAACTTTTTGCTTGTAAAAGTCTTTCAGATATTCTGTCTACCTGGATAGACGACAGTTTAAATACAGTGTGGTGGCCTCTGATCCAAAGAAGAATCAGTTTTTTTACAACACCTAAGCATATTAAATGCATATATTCAAAAGGAACTTGCTTTACTAAATCAATGGGTAGTTCTTCAAGAATAGTTTCTCCTGTATGATGTTCCTCATCTAATTTCTGTCGAAACGAATTATCAGATCTTAATGCACAATTCCCATCATTAAAAATAACTCTTTTCTACGTAAGAACCTTTAATTTTACATTTGCCACAACCATAATATCCACTAAAAGATTTTATTTTTGTTATGTATGCACGAGCTGGTGCATCACAAATTATGGAATGCAGATGTAAAGACACAATTTTATCACCAATTAAAACACCTGACGCTAACAGACGTACTGTTTCTGTTACAAATTTTTCAAGATAGTCATTAGGTTCGCTTGGTTTACTATTTCCACAATATAAACCTACAACAAATGGCTCAACTTTTAAGTCACAAACATAACATAATATAGGCCAGAATTGAGTAGTACTTAATTTAAAAATTGGTAAACCGTCAATATTAAACTGCACTGACAAATTATTTAACTTTTTTGCAACAATGATATTCTTTAAAGCCAGAATGCCGGCTTCTATTCCAAAATGCACATAACTGCCACTTCCAATAGAATGAATAACAGCTCTTTTCGGAGTTTTTAGAAGGGTTCGTGCATCGCTCGGCAAATCTTTAAAGCCAGTTTGAACTTTTAAAATTTTAAGAAGGTCAGAAGTTGCACTATGAGTTACATAGTGATTTAATGCCCATTCGGCCAAAATATTTGTAAATGTCAAACTACTAACCAGTTCTTCCGTTTCACTTTCAGATTCATAATCACTGTCTTCGAATCGGTTGTAATTTGAACTTCCAAAGTGAGTAAACTCGCTAGGAATTTGACTTTCTACTTCAACGGATTCTTCGTTTTCTTCTTCACTGCAATAAGGTGAATCAGGAATCGGACAGAGAGGATTGATTTGGAAATTAGTTGATGGTGATGCAGTAGTAGACTGCAGTAGTGATGGTTCAATTTTAGTAAAATGCGATGGTCCACATTCAGTGTTATCGAGAACAAACAGTGTTTCTTTTATTTGCTTCGAAATTTTGGTTTTCAAGTATTTTTTGGAGTAGTTCATTTCTGTTGACAAATGACTAGAACTATTATGGTAGCTGCCGCGTGAGTGAGAAAATCTAATTCACGTGGTTTGCAAGCTGCGCATGACCGTTTTTCAAAGCTGTCTTAAAAACGAAATAAAAACGACTCGGTTTGTTATCTTATATTCGTGTTTCATAAAACCACTGAGAGATGTCTCATACTAGTATGTAACTCGTCTTGTCTTCAAAGTGCCAATCTCATACCAGTTGTAGACGTTTCGAAGACAAGACCTGTTAGCTGGGTTGACACCTTTGTACATTGCCCACCTAGGATTTCAATGAATATAATCACATTTTATTTCCATGAATTGCACTCACTAATTTCTCAATTAAAGTTGCACAAATAAAAGCTTATAAAAATCGTACACAATAATATTTGCTTCTAAAAATTTTAGGCATTAATATTTTGACAATTTAATTTTCAGTTTATAAACGTAATGCTAATGCTACAAAGAGAAATAGTACTTACATTCCTGTGATTGAAATGCTTTTGTGAGTGGAAAGTATTCTCGGTGCTTCAGGTGCTAAATTTGGCGTTTT
The DNA here is from genome assembly GCA_020352615.2 of Yoshiicerus persimilis. Lineage (NCBI taxonomy): Eukaryota > Metazoa > Arthropoda > Collembola > Entomobryomorpha > Tomoceridae > Yoshiicerus > Yoshiicerus persimilis. The sequence continues at coordinate 7,273,645 of CM036943.2, forward strand.
ACTCTGCAATATTAATCCATCACCAGTGCAATCAAATTCTGTATGAAATATGAATTGCTGTTGAATAGCCATGCAAATCACTATCCACCCAAGTGCGCTAATAAGGAAAAATAGCTTCATGATAGATACTTTTAACAGAAGAGTGTAATTAATAATTAAAGAGTTGATGAACTAAATATAATAATCCCTCTCCAAGAACTCTCATGAATAACCGTCAATGTAACCGTTAGTGTGTTATTCCACCTTCAGATTAACATAAGTGTACGAAATGTCTTATCAGCGCTATTATCATTTAATTACGTCCACAGTTATTATCCATGGTCATTTTGAGAGGAATTCCACATTTCTTTCAGTAAAGACTTTATAATGATTTAAAATTAATTTTGTGCAAAATTTCGTCCGTCGTTTTTCAGAAATATTTCTCCAAATGCAGGTTAAAGTAACTAATTGACAAAAATAAACTACATGTATGGTGCACTAGAATATATATTCACCACTTTCAACGCGAATATAATATAATATACAACTTGTTTACTTAAGAGGAGGGCAAAGTTTGGTGTTTTGTAAAAATTGGTTTAAAGGAACGGAGGGAGGACGTCAAGCCATCAGAATAGCTTATGTGATATTTTAATTTGATCAACGGTTGCAACCGCTTGCTATAGATCCAATATTTGACAATGTAGAATTTATGTATCCCAAAAAATAATACCATCCCTTAAAAAGTGGATTAGAATTGCAACAAGTTAGGACTCTTATCAAAATTATTTCCCGTATAAAACGTCCAGCATGTGTTTCCGGTACTGAAAATAGATTTCGGTTTCAATGGAATATTCGCAAAGACAGGACCAGTTATTGTCATTTATTGTCCTTCCCAGTAGAATAGTAGACGTTCTCAGAATTGTAGGCAAATTATTTTGAGAGATCAAGCCTCTTTAACCAAATTTTTATAATGATTCGTTTTCTTAGGTTGCAAGTGATTATTCTGTTCTGAATGAGCACAGTGCCTGCACCACAAAGAAGTAAAAGCGAAAGAGATCAGCATTAAATATATATCCAATTGACATTGCCCCATAATTTCGTTCACGTCATGCCTATATATGTAGTATATGTATATTAATACCTGACCATTTTGTCACAATATAAATATTCATTTATTCATCTATGGACGATCTATATGCTCAATCATAAATAATCACGATCGTACAGGATTGATGATAACCATGCAGTTGTGGATTTTTTTGTTTGCAGATAAGAATGGGAATTGAAGGTAAAGGACTGCAAAACTCCGAGTCGGATAAATCATTTTATCGAGCATATTTCACGATACACCTCACAAATACTAATGATAGCTCTGAACATGAATTACACGTTACGCAACTGCAAGCTGCAATTCATAAAGACTGGCGACGACCCACATAATCATTTTCCACATTAAGCAGGACAACCTGACTTATCTTTTGTTTGTTTCTCAAGGGCAAGCTATACCCAGATTTAGTGAATATGGACATATGTGATTATGGATACGTTTATTTTAATTACAAATGAGAATAATAAATTGTATTTGTATACCGTCGATCATATTATGAATAGTGTACTATTGTACTTGACAATTTACAATTTTAATCAGTTTATAACAAATATGTTTGTGTTGCAATCTTGGGAAAACAGACATTTCACAAAAGTCCTGTCACAATATTTATTGATTAAACAGTTATTAGTACAACACTTAGTATTATTGTAAGTATGTTCTTTACCATTTATTTAGTAGGCTCACAATCCATTGGTTCACCTTTATCGGCAGTACTGGGAAATTCAGTGCTTTTGTATTGAGCGTTACTGTTAAAGTTATGTTCTGTATTTATTACAAGGTCGCTGGTATCCATTTTATAATCATCCTCATCAAATTGATTAGGTGTTCCACATAATTTAATGTGAACTTCCAAGTTAACCGTGGCTAAAAAGTTGTTTGAAAAGTCAGTATATTGTATACATACGGACGCCATAATGAAAAAATCGTTTCAGAGCGAGTTTAATGTGATAGTTCTAACTCGACAACGATCTGTACCTAAGTAGCCCCTCTCTGATTTGACATGTTTATATATCACTTCAATATCAGCAAGTTTCAACAAAATTCGCCAAATTAATTTTGCAAAAAGATAAAAGACATATATAAATACCAGTACTCTTCAGATTCACATCAGACTTACCACAGCACAGACTGCATAATCTCAACTACTAAGTTACTCTCTTCATCAGCCAGCTAATCCAGAGCTCGCTAAGGACTCTGGAGTTATGCTCGGCATTTCTGTATGTGTCTCACCATTTTCAATTTCTTAAGTTTCAGTAGGCATATTTAAAGAAATTTTCTTATGTACGTAAGTGATTTAGTAACTAGTCACATTGCATTAGTAAAAATACGGACAAAAGGCTCCAGATTTCTTTCAATAATTACTGTATAGACAGATTCAAAAGAATCATTTCTTTTAGAAACCTAGATTTTTTATAATTTCACATATCTCAAATTTCTAAAATTGCCAAATTTCAAAATTTGATAATTGTGCGCCATTACTTAATTCCCTAATCTACGAAAAATTGCTATTTTCCAAATTTTATATTTTGTTTGTTTTCTGTTTCAAAAACTATGAAATGCATATATTTGGTTATTCAATTCATAGCGTAGTAAATTTAACTGAATGAAGGTTTTTTAGCTTTAAGTAATACCGACAAAAAGTAGGTAACGGCAATAAACAATGTGAAAATCATTCTGCAAAGATCAAGTCCATTTGGGTTCCTATCCCCTCTTAAGTCTTTTCTGGATATTGATATGACATTTTAAATCGCACAAGAAATTAAGCGTTCGTTATACCTGTACACTTTACGTCTCACTCTCATAAATTTATTTCACCCTCTTTGCAGAGGCAATTGTCCTTACACTTTGGTCACTGAACCGCAAATAAAGTAGAGAATTATTCTCGATGCTTCCAGCACATAAGTTGTTTTAGAAAATTATTCCATCACCAGTGAAATTGTATTCTGTATGAAATATCCATTGCTGTTGAACAGCCAGGCAAACTGTTGCAGAACCATAATATGAGTATTAAACTGGTTATCTCACTACAGCTCTTATATTGAAAATTATTCAGTGTGATAATAAAAGTGTTATCAGTATTTTCATTGAGGCAAGAGTTATTATTCATGGACATTGTCATAGTCATAATAAATAAACGCTGTACTTTATAGAATAAAATGTTCATAATTTACTTTTCATTAATTAACCATAGCACAAACTAATTGTTGTTCAACTTTTAATCGCTTAATCAGAATCCAATTAGTGATATTTTATTCCATAATAAAACAATACAGAGTATACCATACTCCATTACGATACGGAGTCTGGAGTGAAAAAAGTTGCATTTCCATCAAAAGTCACTTCGTGACAAAAATAATTACTTGCATTGTACACTAAAATATATATACTTGCTAAAGTAAATACGAATGATCAATGGTTGCAACCCCTTGCTATAGATCCCACATTTGACAATGTAGAATTGATGAATCCTAGAAAATAATGCCATCCATTAAAAAGTGGATTAGGATTGTAACAAGTTGCAACTCCGTCAAAATTATTTCCGCTATAAAACGTCCAGCTTGTGTTTCCGGTACTGAAAATAGATTTCGGTTCAAATGGAATATTAGCAGAGGCTGGTCCAGTTATTGTCAACTCTTGTCCTACCCAGTAAGTCCCTTGGTACAAGGATATAGAATGCATCGTTGTATCAGGAGGTCCTAGGTATCTTAATGATTGAACAGTAGAACGTTCTGATTCGTTGTAGCACGCATTATACTCATTTCCGCCAGTGAGAAGATCGTTTGTCGTGTAATTAAGAGTTGAGGATAATACCCACCTAAGATTTCAAATGATAAATTATAATATTTCAGATTTTATTTGGATTTACGTTAGTATTTGTATTAAAAGTTAGACAAATAGTAGTCATTCTCAAAATTGTAAGGATTTTATTTTGAGGTATGATGAAACATCAGTTTTATTTTATGGCGTGAGATATTTTATGATTGAACAACGAAAAAAACCAATTGCAACTTTCAATTCAGAATTTTTTGAGAAAATACTACTTACACTCCAGCGACTGATGTGCTTTTGTGAGTGGAAATTATTCTCGGTGCTTCAGGTAGTACATTTGGTTGTTTGCTCTGCAAAATTATTCCATCGCCCTTACAATCCAGTTCTGTATGAAATACGAATTGTTGTTGCACAGCCAAGCACAATGTTCCCCAACCAAATACGCTAATAACGAAAAGTAACTTCATCGTTGATATGAAATAATTTGTAATAATTATTGCAGAAGAGTGCACTTGAGTGAATGTGGCTGTCTCACTGCAGGTCTTTATTGGAGAATTAATCAATGTCCTATAATCACTCCGAATAAAAGTATACTAAACGTTTTATCAAACTTATTATCATTTTAATTAGGCCAATTGTTATTATTCAAGGTCATAGTATGCTGAAATTATCAAAATCTCGTTTGATCTACTTGGCATAAACAAGAAATTATGAATATTTTAAATCAAAATCTTTATTAACAATTCCTTATTTCTGATTCTTTTCCTTCTTGACTAATCTTATTCACTTTATGCTGGCTGTATATATTCACAATTAAAAACAGCAGAAAACAGTGAAACTGTAGAATGCTAAACAGATTTATTACTCAATTATTATTTAGCAATTTCGTGGAAAGAAATTTCGTGTTCGTGTCTCCAGTGTAGGAATTACACTTTACCTTTAAAGGCGTAATGGTTTACATTATTTTTAGAATTTATCGTATTTTCATGAGACTGTTGTATATTTTTCATTAATTGGTTTTCATTCATTCCGAATTTTAGATTGGCACTTTGTTTTACTGTATTTTCCATCGATTTAGCCAATTAAATAGTTTTTATATTACATTTACCTATTTCTACTATATTTATTCATATACAAATATAACGATGTTCATTAACCGGTTCTTAAAATAATAACTTAACAAATTAGTATATAACGAAAACTCAATTATTCATAATAAATGATTTCGCAATTCGACACACAATGTAATGTACGTTTCTATGCTCACTATTCGAATAATTGGCTTTACTATAAAGTTTAATTTTGCAGAAAAAGACAGCCGCTGTAGGTTCGTTTCAAAGATTGCAATTTTCTTAAAAACTAATAATTTCATTTTAATTATTGTTATTATAATATTGTTATTCAGAATTAACGCCCTCATTACGAGTTTCAAAGATTATTTAAAAAAGGATTTCTTGCCTTTCCATTTAATCTAAGAAAGGAAATAAATTTTCATATATAATTTTTGGGTTCACAGCTTAGTTAAACCCTGTAAATCATTAATAAATTAATATTTGAATGAATTATCTTTCGATGTAAAAGTATTAACAATACAATGACAATACATATCAAAAAGAATTCAATCAAATATTAATTAAAAATGACTGCAAAACTTTGCATTTAACTATTCACCTCAATAAAGAACTGCAATAAATTCAAATGCTAATAACATTTTTACCATTGCCTTTATTGGTGGAGATGGTCCTGTTGTTCAAAATTTCGATAATTTTCTTCACGTCAGTTTGAAGTGTTGTTATTTTGTTGTCCATTGATGTGATTTTGCCACTCAATTCCATGTTCATATTTGTTAATTTATTGTCCATTGATGTGATCTTGCTATTTGTTTCGTAGTTAAAATGTGTCTTTTTGTTGTCCATTGATGTAATTTTGGCATTCAATTCCGTGTTCATGTTTGTTAATTTGTTGTCCATTGATGTGATTTTGTCACTCAATTTCGTTTTCATGTTTGTTAATAAGTTAGACGTGTGGCTATTTTCAGTAAGCAGGAAAACATATTTGTCAGCCAGGTCCTTGGTGACATTGGTAATGGAGGCTCTCAAAGGCTGCACCTGCTTTTCAACGTACCTTTCCGTTTCATTAAGGACATCAGCGTCTAAAAGATCAATTTGAATCAATTAAAAATAAAATGCGTATATAATAATATTTAATAATCTTATTAATAAATACATTTTATAAATATTAAATTTTGTTTCCATCTGGCTAAAACCATTACAACGTTCTTTGCTCAAATGTTTTACAATCCGAAGTGCAATAAAAATTACCGATTTTTGAGAAAACGAGTTTATATGTTATATTTATAGTGGATATAATTTGATCCACTAATGGCGACCAATCAATCTGCAAACTCTGGTCATTTGTACTATTTCTTTTCTGACCTTCTAAGCTATTTGTAAGCTCAAAGGAAGTAGTGACTTGGATGGTCACCAAAATAAACGTGATTACAAATAGTTTCATATTTTGAAATATGTTGATTATTACTTTACGAATTATCAAGAGCAATGAAAGCTATTGGCATCTGAAATCCTTTTATATGCAAATCTTACACCATAAAAGTGCAAACGAATAAGCCTTCCTTTTATTGTGTACTAAATAAACATCTCTGCTTAGATTTTGTATAGCGAGGTTGCATTCCTATTCAAAACTTAAATTAATTGATAATAAAAGTGCAGCAAAGATTGTTTGCTTTCTTGTATTGAATAATACTGTACAAATATTAAAATAAGAAGAATAATAAATACTGTCAAAGAAAGATATCACGGAAACTCCAGGGTGCTTACCTAATAAACTAATGTACAATGAAGAGTTTGTTAAGTTTGCCTTTATGAATGAGATAATGTGCAAGAAATATTTATAGGTATTCTGAATGAATTGATATACCTATAATGATAATGAGTATGTTCACAAAATGATGTTATAATATTCAATTCAATGTTTGTTATTTGTTACATTTTATCGCATTGTAAGTAAATGCCATGCATCAGCAGTAATCCAATCTATGTTATTGGTTATACTTGACCGTTGGAAAGAAGAGCATTCAAACATAATAGATGCACTTCATATCTAAATAATTATCACCCTTCGTAAGCTATAAACGAATTCAATGTAGATAAAAATACCAATGCAAAAGTCATAACACAGTAGCGAAAGCAAAACAAGAAAAGGAGACATTAAAACTTCTGGACACAATTCGAAAGTAATTTTCAATCCTATTTTATTTAACTTTTGAGAGTTTGAATTTTTTTATTAGGAGGTCAGGCCCATTTTTGAAAGGGAATCTACGTTTAGACCCAAGAAGACTTATTGAAAGTTTCAACAAGAAAATTCTTTCGTTCTGGGGTTATGAAAACTGTCATCTAACAGACAGACATACAGAGCTTCTCCATACAGTATATAACCTTCACTACTGAAGAGTTAAAAGTTATTCTCTGCTGAACTTGAATTATAATCTTCTGTAATCTTGCTTTTTACATTTTGTCAATGTCAAGTTAAACATAAACAGTCCAGATGAAATGTGTATACCGTATAAAAGGTTATCATTGAAGCCAACCCAATTTCCCCACAATTATTATAATTAACGCATCCTGCTTGATAAAACAAGTGAATAATTTCTATTGTTTGAGTAATTTGTTTAAAGTTACTTATCTAAGATGACAAAAATATTAATGATCTCAATAGAAGGTAATACTATCTGAAATAAATGCAATTCAATGCAATCCTCTTTTAATCCTCGTTATACATAATAAGTTTAATGTTTGTCCGGAGTAGGTTACGTTTTCAACTTTACAAAAGTAGCTGTTGTTTGTTTACTTTATTGTAATTGTAAGCACATGTTTGTTTTATTATTTCGGCACTTATAACTTACTTTTTATTGAAGATTGCGATTGAGCGCTACAAAATGCGGTGAACTGAAAAATTAATCCAATTGGAACAGGCACTCCATTTTTAGGTTTAGATGAACCATAATTGTTTTTAACTTAGAAATACCTAATAGCTCGACGAATACATTATGCGTGTGGGACAAGTGGGACTTAACCTGAATCAGTCTCTGTTACATTCCTCGTGTTACAATGTGAATAATTTTAGTGTCTATTCTAAAAATATATTTTTGTATATTTTCTGTTAACGCTGAAGGGGGTTCATGTCCTAAATTTTTCAACCTATCCGAATTATTACCATTTTCAGCCATTTTCTGACCATATTTAACTGAAAGGAAAGTAACGTTTTGGGGTTTTTCGATAGGCTCAATTTTTAGTCATGAGTGCACAAACTTAGGGCTCTGAAATTTTTTTAGCACAATCATGAATACGTTAGGAAGCTCTGACCAAATGAGTAGAAATGTGCTCTCTTTAGTTTCGGAGATAAAATAATTTTCTTGAGAAGAGTTTTCCCATTTGAAATACATAGGAATCAAGTTTGACTCGTCAAAAATGTACGAGTGCACAACTTTACATATCTGAAAATCAAAATCAAGAAACTTCAACTATTTTTCAGCTTAATTTGAAATTTATGAAAATGTGCTCTCTTTAGTTTAAGAGGAATTCAAAAAACGGTTTTTAAAATGCAACTTTTTTTAAAAAAACGAAAGAAAAAATGCTCTGTCAGGGGCCATCTTTATAACCATACCAAGGTAGTTTAAAAATATCTTCGTAACCATTTTAGTATCAAGTTGTAAAAATTCGGCAATAAAGCGAGAAGCATATTATAGATCGGACCACCCCAAAATCGGAGGTAAAGTGAGCACATATACTAGGCAAACATAATGGTTACATGACACAGGCAACATGTACTACATATGGTTCCGTTTTGTAATGCAGGACAAAGGTCAGCAAACCACAGCTACCCATGTCTTCTATCAGTCATATTGGGACGAAATGGTCTCAAGTGACTTCCAGCAGTCATTTGGGGTCGAAATGGTCTCAAGAGACTTCCAGCAGTCATTTGGGGTCGGACTGATCTCAAGAGCCTTCCAGCAGTCATTTGGGGTCGAAATGGTCTCAAGAGACTTCCAGCAGTCATTTGGGGTCGAAATGGTCTCAAGAGACTTCCAGCAGTCATTTGGGGTCGGAATGGTCTCAAGAGACTTCCAGCAGTCATTTGGGGTCGAAATGGTCTCAAGTGACTTCCAGCAGTCATTTATGGTCGAAATGGTCTCAAGTGACTTCCAGCAGTCATTTGGGGTCGCAATGGTCTCAAGTGACTTCCAGCAGTCATTTATGGTCGAAATGGTCTCAAGTGACTTCCAGCAGTCATTTATGGTCGAAATGGTCTCAAGTGACTTCCAGCAGTCATTTATGGTCGAAATGGTCTCAAGTGACTTCCAGCAGTCATTTATGGTCGAAATGGTCTCAAGTGACTTCCAGCAGTCATTTATGGTCGAAATGGTCTCAAGTGACTTCCAGCAGTCATTTATGGTCGAAATGGTCTCAAGTGACTTCCAGCAGTCATTTATGGTCGAAATGGTCTCAAGTGACTTCCAGCAGTCATTTGGGTTCGAAATGGTCTCAATAGACTTCCAGCAGTCATTTGGGGTCGAAATGGTCTCAAGTGACTTCCAGCAGTCATTTGGGGTCGGAATGGTCTCAAGTGACTTCCAGCAGTCATTTGGGGTCGAAATGGTCTCAAGTGACTTCCAGCAGTCATTTGGGGTCGAAATGGTCTCAAGTGACTTCCAGCAGTCATTTGTGGTCGAAATGGTCTCAAGTGACTTCCAGCAGTCATTTGGGGTCGAAATGGTCTCAAGTGACTTCCAGCAGTCATTTGGGGTCGAAATGGTCTCAAGTGACTTCCAGTAGTCATTTGGGGTCGAAATGGTCTCAAGTGACTTCCAGCAGTCATTTTGCGTCGAAATGGTCTCAAGTGACTTCCAGCAGTCATTTTGCGTCGAAATGGTCTCAAGTGACTTCCAGCAGTCATTTTGCGTCGAAATGGTCTCAAGTGACCTCCAGCAGTCATTTTTCGTCGAAATGGTCTCAAGTCACTTCTAGCTGTCATTTTGCGTCGAAATGGTCTCAAGTGACTTCTAAAAGTCATTAAGGGTGGAAATACTCTCATGTGACTTCTAGCAGTCATTTGGAGTGGAAATAGCTTGAAATAATCTATAACAGCCATTTTGAGTATGAACGACGACTTAGCTACTTTGGCTACTTAGCTACTTAGGTTTTGCCAAACTAATATGCAATAAATGTAGATGGTTTGTGGATGAGTTGACTTTATTTCAGGGGAATAGTTTGCTTCAGTTATAGCTGTTATATGTTAGTTGTTTGTATACAAGAATAGAATGTTCGGTTTTAATGCAAACTCAACTCACGTATAACAGAAAAAGAACCTACTCCACTCAGCTTCTCTTCAAGACTGTCAGTTTATATTGAAAGGAGTTTGGATAGCGTATAGCGTATCTACGTGTTGTAATGCGACTTGAGGTAATCAGGAGCATTACATATTGAATTTTTTGCGTTAGCACGTCAGTGGTGTACAACCCGTCCACTCGGGAAAAAAGAATAAATTTCTATGAACAACCTTGTCTAAATATTCAACCCATTATTATTTTAGAAGTCATTTGAAATCATTTTGACCCCAAATGACTGCTGGAAGTCACTTGAGACCATTCCGACCCCAAATGACTGCTGGAAGTCACTTGAGACCATTCAGACCCCAAATGACTGCTGGAAGTCGCTTGAGACCATTTCGACCCCAAATGACTGCTGGAAGTCACTTGAGACCATTTCGACCCCTAATGACTGCTGGAAGTCACTTGAGACCATTTCGACACCAAATGATTGCTAGAAGTCACTTGAGAGCATTTCCACCTTTAGTGACTGCTAGAAGTCAATTGAGAGCATTTCCACCCCTAGTGACTGCTAGAAGTCACTTGAGAGCATTTCCACCCCTAGTGACTGCTAGAAGTCACTTGAGAGCATTTCCACCCCTAGTGACTGCTAGAAGTCACTTGAGAGCATTTCCACCCCTAGTGACTGCTAGAAGTCACTTGAGACCATTTCGACCCCAAATGACTGCTGGAAGTCACTTGAGACCATTTCGACCATAAATGACTGCTGGAAGTCACTTGAGACCATTTCGACCCCAAATGACTGCTGGAAGTCACTTGAGACCATTTTGACCCCAAATGACTGCTAGTATTTAGAAATAATTACTTTGACCGAAACTTATCAGCAGTAATTATTTTCACATTTATAGCTACCAGAAGCCCCAGATATCCATTTCACCCGAAATGGACTGCTAGAAGTCATGGGGAAGTATATTTCCCCGAAATGAGTATTACAAGTGCGGGGAATTTATTTTGAAATGAATGTTCGATGCAACGAACATGGATTTCGCCTATGGAGCCTGCTTGGTCGGGTTTTGCTAGTCCGAAGTTGCACTTTCATTACCTCGTCACCTGTTTATGAAAAAATTGGTATCCACAGAAACACCTTGGTCCTGTCGTGTCTTTGCAAATATTCGAATTGAGTGAAATGCTTATGTGAACACATGATTTATATTTGTAACCAGGGTTATGGGGAACATGAGTTTGACATTTTCTGATAAAAAATCTTCAGCCCAGGCATTTCAATGGAAAACCAATGGAAATGAGCCCAAATGTCTGGGCTTACCCGATACCCCTCTTTAATCCTTATTGAATTCTAGACTAATTTGTGCCAATTCTGTTCTGTTATAAGAGGCGAACAACCTTCTATAGAGAAGGTGTCCAGGGCTCAGGCCACATAATCGGGCTCATTGCCAACTCCTCTGAGACAGGCATTGTTGTTAGTTAATGCCGAGAGGTCAAAGGCTGTCATTAGATGGATTCATAGCCTCACTACACACACGAGGAGTGCCTGATGGGGTTCTGCCCTACTGTACCCGGAATCCCACTCGACTTGGGCCTCTCAGGTACTATAGTTCCATTACCCCATAGTTAGTTTATCTATCTTTCCATTCGTGCGTCGCACAAACAACCTCTGGCCTTATACCCCAAGCGGGATTCGAACCCACTACCCGACAGCAGACATAGAGATTGATTATTCACGTAAGCCGCCTAGCCAGGTATGCTTGGGTAATTTTTTTGTGCCAATTACTGTTTTCAGTCATTTTCTGACCATATTCAACTTTTAAACACTATTTTATTATTTTCAGTCTTTTTCAGAACTTCTTTACACTTTATAGTTTTTCAGTCATAATTTCAGACAATTTTATATTTTACTTACGATACTTTCTTTGCAGTCGTTTTTCAGACAGTTTTTATCTTACTCATAGTTTATTACTTTGTTTCAGCCTTTATTCAAGACATTTTGTAAGTATTTACCAATGAAGTAAATCTTATTCAGAATAACTAACTATCAAAATAATTAAATGGTAGTTCTGACCTGGAATACTTACAATTTCAGGATTGAAGTGAACACGAGTGGATGTTTGATTTTACACTTGCACTTTATTTTATTGTAGGTAGTACTTTAACACGGGTTTTATTGTCAAGGGGTGATGGGATGTTAAGAAATCGTCACCTCTTTTAGGTACTTTGTCTTATGACATGGTAAGTGTCTGCAAAATACGTAGGGCATGTCTGAGTAGACTTAATGCTACGTACAGATGCTTTTAGTATGTTTATGCTATTTTAGATTTTTAGTGGGTTGGTCTCTTTGCTGCTAAGGGATTGGCTTTACGCAATCAGAGCTAAGGGCTACTTGAAGTGTCCTTCACACGCAAAGGGAAGTTGTTGTTCCCTTTGCTCTTTCTCAAGTCTTTTGTCTTTTTCTTGTCTGACCTTCTTTTCTGTCGCCACTAAAAAAGTTACTTTGCCTTTTCTATATTCTATTTTATGTTATTTCTATTTTCTAGAATAGTTCAGGGTTTTCTTGTTATTCTTAAGTTTATTCTTAAATCTATCTTAAGAAAACGTTCAAGGGGAAAATCCTATTGTAACACCTCGCTCACTTTACCCATACAATTTACTAGTAAATCGCCGATTGTAAGGACTGCATCAGTGGTCAAAATTCTCTCAATCAAGGATGCAAAATCCCTCGAAAATTTTTGTGGGTTTTTGGAGTTTTGGGTTTCTGGTCTACCAACATAATGTAATACTCAATGTATATTGCTTAATATTTCATGATTTCTGAGTCACAGTACTACGGTGAAGAATGATAGTTTTTACCTACAGTGAGGTTCAACTGAGGCGAGCCGTGGCACTTACAGTGTATAAGGAAATATCATAGTATGTACTTTATTACTTGTTGGTTTTGATTTCCCGCGTCACGCCAGACGAGGGTAAATTACATACATATGTACATAAATACATACACTGTAAGTGCCTTGGCTGAACCTCACTGTATTGTCAATTGAATAAGTTCATATTTTTTAGGACACACTGCAATTTGTCATGAAAATTACTGTATATTTCACATTCGAGCCTTTAAACCCACAACTACATGGGTTTTTGCTACCCTGGGTTGGCATCCTTGCTCTCAATTGTAGTATGGGTATAGGTAATCATAAAAATGTGTACCTTTACAAAACTCTAAATGAAACTTGAGCATTCAAATGTGCAACACAAAAGACATTTTATGACACACTCTAGCAATTCAGGTAGCTAATAAACTGTGCCGCCCGCTTTTTGGTATCTGATGGCTATAAGCATAGCTAAATTTTTTCTTAGAATACCGTTAGGTCATTCAAAGGGTATTGTATATCATAAAGGCACAAAGTTTTCAATTAAGTGCAATAAATTTTTGTTATTATATGTGTAGTTTTTGAAGTGTGGTTATTACTTAGTTTTTCAGGGTACAACCAATGTTGTGTCTTTTACGGGTAAACTTTTATTTGGGTAGAAAATGTTTTCCATTTTCCATTAGGCTATTCAATGTATGATACATTTCCAAATACAGATAATTTATATGAATGTAAAGACTACTTCATCCCCCACCATATAAATAGCTTCACGAGGTTTCTCGTCGTCAATTACTTGCAAAAGGTTACAGGAAGGACTGAATTCTCAAACGGAGTGTTTATACTTCATTTTGTATCCAGAAATTATTTTTATTGCATAAACTAAAGTTGAATCGTACGTAAAATAATAATTAATATTTCGACTACATTTCAAAATGGTCAGCAACCCCTGCTTCAAGTCTTTGGTCGTGGTGATTTTCTTTTTCAGCACAAACATTTTTCGTAAGTTCTGTTTGAACATTATTGTGTTCCCGTACTAAATATAGAAAATTGTGATTATAGCAATAATCAGTTTTGTTCCCATTTTTCAAAATTATTTACCTATTAATACGATATTGTATATAATATTCTTTGTAATTTTGTTATTTTCAGTTACCTCGTGCGGTCTGACCCAACCGTCTTCAAAAAAAGAGGAAAAGACCTGCCCACCACCTAAAAGTCTTGGAGGGCCGTCGGAAGTTGCCTGTTTTCCAAATTCATCTGTCACTCCTGGACAACAAGGTAAAAACTGCGAGGAAGGTGGTCATCCGATTGGTTCTGTGGCTGTTCACACTTGTCAACCATCCTTTGCAGTTGTGGGTCAGCGCACTAATCTAACTTGGACTTGCAAAGAACCTGGAAAATGGTTTATGCCTTCCGGATATTTGGATTGCGAGCCTAAGTCGCAACCTGATTGGAGAAACAAAAAATTGTTTAGCGTTGGAGTAACCAATTTAGCTGATGATTGGTTTAGGTTATTTCCAAAAAATTAATTCCCAATTGTTCATATTCAGTTTGTCCTTTGTTTCCTTTAAACCTGGATTTTTTCAATTTCGCGTACTTACAATTTCTAAAATAGCAATCATAAGTAAAACAATCATTTCATGCTTAGTTAAATATTAGTCATACAAGATTCAATAAAAATGAACAGAATATAATCACCGCAAATCACTAACATTTCTGTCTTTTGAAAGTTTTTCGTGTAATTCCTCAAAAATTTCTGTAATTTCTAGTTCTCCGTATTTTTAAAAACACATTTTGAATCCTATTCACTTATACACTGTTGAATTGGTATTTTTATGATCTTGTTATTGTTAAAGTAAGCTTTCCCTAAAAGTTCAGGGAGGAACTTAAGTGCTCCCCAAGTCAGTCTCCAAAACCATCATGCAGTACCGTACTAAATCTAGAATAATAGAATTGTAAAGGACCTTTTCCTAATCCCTGTCTAAATCTTTATAAATAACAAGACTTGTGCTGAGTATTACTTCTTCGTGGTCGCTCTCATAATATTTATTGCATTATTTGAGTTCTTTTCATTCGATTTTCCGAAAGAAACTACACTTTGGTGAATCTACGCTTAAACTTCTTCATAAAATGACCATACAATAAATACCATTCAGTTTATTCCTTTAAATTCTTTTATTTATTAAGGTTCTGTATCGAAAAATCGTTCTCTATTCTATGGCTGTGTAAAATCAAACGTTTGGGGATTTAAGCATAGCTCTAAAATATATTGTTAATATTTTGCAAAGAATTGTGCGCTTACCGGTAGACAAGCGAAACGTGATTTATAAAATGTTGGATTTCTTAATAGAAATTAGAACTCTTGTTTTCTAGTTTTCCTAGTTTGGTCTACCCATGTTGTTTACAGGTTTTTACCTATTTATTTACTTACAATTTCTTGCGTGACTTTTAGCAGAATTGTCGTTTAAACAAATAGAGGTTCTACGCTTTTAGTTCTATAGAAAAGTGGGTCTTCAATACAGTCACGAATGTTTTTATCGTCTACATCTAAGCTACAAGAAAAGAAAACAAAGTAGTAAAGACGCAATAGGAGAATATACATGAAGAGCCGAATATATGTGTAGTGTTTAATTGTATTATAAGCCTTCTCTAAAGTAGTTGACAGTAAGTTTCTTTGACCTGTGCATAAATTAAGTTTTAAGTAAATAAGAGAACATACAAGAAATGAGGAGACTCTGGAGTCATTGTCCAATGGCTTAATATATAAGTTGGTTTTATTTCGCAACTAGGACATTGTCTCCTTGACCTGGCGTCTCACAGAATATTATATCACGAGTTGTCTCTCAAATACTGTCTGCTATACTTTAAAATATCAATTCTAATAATATGCCTTCATTCTTAAATATTGAAGAAACAATAAAATTGCACACAGTTTTACTACTATCTAAAATCTAGCTCCAGATTCATATCCAGTATATATATTCGGATATCCAAGTCTGTCAAAATTGATAAAATCACGGAGTTATAGCCTATATTGTAATAGCCTATATTTTGCAGACCCAGTGTAAAAGGATTCTAAACCTCACCACCTGTATACCCATCATCCGTAGAGACACCTTGATTTTAAGACAAAAATTACAGTTACTATGGTTTCACATGTAAAATACATTCCGGTTATTCTACTCTCTCTTTATATTTTCACTACCGAATGTCAAAACCTACCCTCAGTACTAGCAAATTATGATTTTGACATTGTTCTATTTCCCAGTAATTTGACGGATTATGTCTTTGAAAAAATTGTATTCTCACCACGAACCATAATAGTTGATGCAACTGTTAATTATACTAAATGGAAAGCTAATTACAAAGGAGGAATTGACTACCCAAGTTCATTGTCAAACAGGAATGGGGTTATCTTAACACTAGTGGAGCCACCTGAGAAAGAAATAAAATATATTCCAATTTTTCCAGATATGTTTGGTCGAGAATGGAATCGCCCAAACGACAAGTCGTTAATAATAAGTTCAAAGAATCACTTTGATGAAAACAAGGACAAGTTCGTGTATCGATTGAATTGGAGATTGGCGACTGCAATTTATTTTATGGTCATCAATTCTACGAAGGACATTGAAGTATTAACAGTGTCAATATACACCAAAGAGTTTGCAAAGATTGATTTCGCAACACCAGAATTCGAACAGAGTGGAGTCACAAGAAAAAGAGGTTTACATAGAAATCTTCATAAAAAAAGTATTAAAGCGAATAGAAGTGAACGAGAGTGTGCTTCGTCGGCATACGTTCTCATTAAGAAAAGAAGAATTCATTCATGCATTAAAAGTGGAGTAATTAAAGTTATGGCTGACTATTTAAATTTCACGTCTAGTAGGAACAATCATTTGTGCGGTTCGATGAGTCCGGAAGGTGCTTTTGCAAGTTTATTTGTGTACGATAGGACAAGACTTATCTATTTTACATATCCTGACAAAAGAACATTCCTGTACTGCTTAGACAAAGAGACGTATCACGATAAGCCTCTATCTATCTGGTTATCCATAATGGACAAGAGTACCTGGCTATTATTGCTACTCTCTTGTCTTTTAGGCAATGCACTAATATTTCGATTCTCAAAAAAAACCCTGACATTTGAATCTATTAGTAGCGTATTCCTTTCGGCCATTGCCATTCTTCTCCGCCAAAACCACAACTAAAGGAAACTCCTCCTCTACGGAATTCTCTGCTTGGTGTTGCCAATTCTGATAGCTCACTACGAAACTCACATCACAACAGAAGTTGTGGCTCCTGTGGAAAAAAAGATAATGAACAATTTCAAAGAACTAATTCTTAATGATTACAAAATAGTTTCTCCTATTGGTCGACATGGACTCTCTCAAAGTAACGCCTATTCCGTCATGCTTCCTTATTTTGAACATTATGGAATGAAGGACAAAAAAAACTCGAGTGTTTATTATTATGACTCTGATAAGGTTATTGGGACTTCATATCATAAAATAAGAGAATCGTGCTTGTCAGACACGAATAGTAAACTCTTTTTTGATGTCGGAAATGATGGGGAAATCTGGCTTTACGATATGCAAAAGCTTCTTCCCTTATTGAAATGTTTCAGAACAAAAGAGCATGTAACTCATGAACCCCTTGTATGGATGTTTCACGGATGTTTTCGGAATGAACTTGTAAATGGTGTCCAAGAACTGAATGAATTGGGAATACTCGACTTTTGGCGACAACTTGAATATTTCAGACCTGATATAACGAGATTCAACGAAAAGAAAATGGAATCTGAAGGGCAAGTTAGGAGTCTGAGCTTTGACATGAAAATTGGTGCAATTTTTCCTGTATCCGGATATCTCCTCATTCTTCCTGTTTTAGTATTTGTGTTTGAAAGATATTTGACTTTACTTTTTCGAAATAGTCGGACTGTTTATACTTTCTGGTTGAATTTCAGAGATAAGTACCGTAGAACACGAATTAATAATACATAGTATAATGATTTCTTTTGCATGGCTAAGTGTCGCTGTTCCTAGAATACCTTTAGGTTATTCAATGTATATCATGATGCATTTCCATATACAGATAATTTATATGAATGTTAAGACTACTTCATCTCCCACCATATAAATAGCTTCATGAGGTTTCTTATCATCAATTACCTGCAAAAGGTGACAGGGCTGAACTCTCTGAGTGTTTGTACTTCATTTTTTATCCAGAAATTTTTATTTTTTAAGAATTAACGCATGCATTAAAGTTGAATTCTCCGTAAAAATGTAATTAATATTTCTACTGCATTTCAAAATGGTCAGCTACCCTTGCTTCAAGTCTTTCTTCGTGGTGGTTTCCTTTTTCAGCACAAAGATTTTTCGTAAGTTTGGTTTGAACTTTATTGTATTGATGTAGAAAATGTAGAAAATTGTGATTAAGTAATAATAAAGCATTTTTGTTTCCCTTTTTCGAAAAGGCAAAGGGCTCCAGATTTCTTTCAATAATTACTGTGTAGACAGATTAAAAAAATGATGGTTTTAAGCCTGGATTTTTTTAATTTCCCGTATTTACAATTTCTAAAATAGCAATCATAAGTAAAACAATCATTTTCATGGATACTAGTCAAATATGTAAGATTCAATATAAAGAAAAGACGTATGTCGTCACTACAGTGACTTATTGTTATTCCTTGAATGAAATCAGCGCAATGATTTTTTCTAGTTCTTCGCAGTGTTTTTAAAAACACGTTTTCTATCCTATTCACTTATATACTGTAGCTGCTTTGGTATTTTTATGATTCTGTTATTGTTAGAATAAACTTTCTCTAAAAGTTCAAGAAGGAACTTAAGTCACTTAAGTGCTCCTCAAGTCACTCTCCAAAAACCCTCATGTAATAGTGCAGTACATCTAGAATAGCAACTTAGAATTGTAAACAACATTTTCTAAATCCTTGTCTAAATCTAATATAGATACCAAGAATTGAATAAATAACCTACACTTTGCTGAACCTACACTTAAACTTTTTCATAAAATTACTTACACTATACGAAAAATCAAAAGGAATATTAAAATATAAGTATAACTAGTTACAGATACCTATGACATAGAAAATTGCATTTTGCAGTTATGCAAACAAAACACTTCATTGTTATCTCTACATTTAATAACAAATATTTTGCTAACTAAACCAAGTTCTTTCTCTTGTCACATTTGACCGAGATAAAGGTGTTTACCACCATCTGAATTACACATGAAATAAATGTTATCAATTTACATTAAGGTTTCACGGGTCTTCATGCATACATATGTGTATATGTATGTATATATTTTGAGGGCTATTAATATAAGAGTATCTGCTTTTAATGACGAATCGGAATGTTTTGCTATAATTTGTTCCACTGTAAAATGTCTTGCAAAATTCAGAAACATTTTGTTCGCTTAGCTAATGATTTATCTAACCTCGAGGCAATTCTGTTAGAATTGGTGCAAAACAAAATACCTTCCCAGGACGAAATTGTAAGTGATTTTTATCTGTATTTGAATTTCTATTTCCTAATGCAGTACAAAAGCATCTTCCTCTATTATTGATAATAATGCATGCTTTGAACTAAGTTGTATGGGACTGAAATTATAGGGATCAGAAAAAACCTCATTGCAGAAAAATTCGAAGTTATTGAGTTCCCTACAAAGGGAACATTGAAATAGATAGAAAACGTGTTTCTAAAACGTGTCTCCCGTATTCTTTAAAAAATTAGGTAGGGATTTGGAACTAAAGAATTTTGAAACATTTTTGGATTTGGACGATCTTATAACGAATATTTACAAGGAGTTAAAGGAATTGAAATGTCTATGCCGAGTGTTATCAAGGGGACGCTGGAATTCAGAAATCATCAAAAAACTGATCAGAGAAGTCACTAAAAATACATTATGCCCCTACCGTACACAACCGCGAATATATACATTGTCCATAATTTGTTGGCAGTGCATAACCATTTTAATGTGACAAGGAGAAAAGCTAAAAAAATGGAAATTTAGTTTATTCCTTTAAATGCTTTTATTTGTTAAGGCTCTGTATCGAAAAAGCTTTCGCTATTCTATGGCTGTATAAAATCAAACTTTTAGGGATGTAAGCATATCTCTACAATATTGTTATTGATTTTGCCAAAATTTGTGCTTTTACCGGTAGACAAGCGAAACATGATTAATAAAATGTTGGATTTCTTAATGGAAATTAGAACTCTTGTTTTTTTTAAATTTTTCTAGTTTGGTCTACCCGTGTTTTTTACAGGTTTTAACCTATTTATATGCTTACAATTCCTTGCGTTACATTTAGCAAATAGAAGTTCTAGGCTTTTAGTTCTACAGAAAAGTAGGTTTTCAATACAGTCACGAATGTTTTTACCGTCTGCATCTAAGCTACAAGAAAAGAAAACAAAGCAGTAAAGACGCAATAGGAGAATATACATGAAGAGTTGAAGAGCCTAATATAAAGTAGGAAGTACGTTCCCTTGACCTGTGCATAAATTAAGTTCTAAAGCAAATAAGAAAACACGCCATATCTGGGGAGACTCTGGAGTCATTGTCCAATGGCTTAATATGTAAGTTGGTTTTATTTCGCAACTACGACGTTTGATTTTGTCTCCTTCAACTGGCGTCTTACAGAATATTATATCACAAGTTGTCTCGCAAACACTGTCTGCTATTCTTTCAAATATCTTCATGTATCAAGTACATATATTCTGATACCCAAGTCTGTCAAAATTCATATAACAACCCTCGGATAAACAATGTCTAGATATTCCTAAGACATATTTAATATCGCATCCTGAAAATACGAAAGACAAATGGAGTTTCAAAACACGGTTATCGATATTTCAAACCTAAATCCTACTTAATATACGGGAACGACGTAAACCATTCCTCCAGAACTAGTAAAAATTGGTATTTCAGTATACATTAACTCTCAAACTGGCACTTCTTAGACGAAACCCTTCAATTACAATTCAATCACCAATATTATTCCTAATTTTGAAAATTTCATTTCAAAAATTCATTACTGAATTCTAACATTTTAAGCAAGGTGGTCTTTCAGGTAACATCGCTGCTTAAGGAAGGCGTGAACGTTCAAAAATCTTCATAATAAGCAACGCGACGGCTTTACAGACTTTGACAATGCCTACGAGACAGTTTCTTGGTTTTCAAGAGTTATAGCGTATTTTGCAGACTCAGTGTAAAAAGGTTCCAATTCCAAACCGCACCACCTGTATACCCATCATCCGTAAAGATACCAGACAAAAATTACAGTTATACTTTATACTATGGTTTCACATGCAAAATATATCCCGGTTATTCTGCTCTCATTTTATATTTTCACTACAGAATGTCAAAATCTGTCCTCACTTTCGTTACCACTAGCAAATTATGATTTTGACATTATTTTATATCGCAGCAGTAATTTAATGGATTATGTCTTTGATAAAATTGAATTCTCACCACGAACCATAATTGTTGGTGAAAC
Source organism: Yoshiicerus persimilis (assembly GCA_020352615.2). Taxonomy (NCBI): domain Eukaryota; kingdom Metazoa; phylum Arthropoda; class Collembola; order Entomobryomorpha; family Tomoceridae; genus Yoshiicerus; species Yoshiicerus persimilis. The sequence continues at coordinate 7,295,241 of CM036943.2, forward strand.
TATTAATTATACTAAATGGAAAGCTAATTACAAAGCTGGAATTGACTGCCCTAGTTCATTGTCGAACACAAAAGGGAATATCTTAACAGTAGTGGAACCACCTAAGAGAAAAATAAAATATATTCCAGATTTTCCAGATTGGTTTGGTCGAGAAAGAAATCGACCCAACGACAAGTTTCTAATAATTAGCACAAAGAATAGGTTTAAGAAAATCAAAGACAATTTTGTGGATCAATTGAGCTGCAGAATGGCAACTGCAGTTTATTTCATGGTCATCAAATCTACCGACGACATTCAACTACTCACAGTGTCACTATTCACCAAAGAGTTTGCAAGCATTGATTTCACAACATCACAAGAGCAACAGGGTGGACTCACAAGAAAAGGTTTACATAGAAATCTTCATAAAACAAGCATTGCTATATATGCACACTTAACGAATGGAAGAAGACGAGAGTGTGCTACGTCCCCATACGTTCTCATTAAGAAAAGAAAATTTAAAAATGCAGTGACAAGTATGTACAGTATTCAGTCTTGGTCGTACTGGCTGACTATTTAAATTTCACGCCAGTCGCCTACAATATGGACAAATGCGGTAAGATATATCCGGAAGACTCTTACTTATCTTTATTTGAGTACTGGGGGAACAGAGTTATATATTTAACATATCCTGACAAAAGAACATTCGTGTACTGTGTGGAGAAAGAGACGTATTTGGACAAGCCTCTGGCTATCTGGATTAAGATAATGGACACGAGTACTTGGCTATTGTTGTTACTCTCTTGTCTTTTAGGAAATGCACTGATCTTTCGATTCTCAAAACAGAAACTGACATTTGAATCGATTGGTAACTTGTTCCTTTCGGCCATTGCGATTCTTCTCCGCCAAAACCACAACCAAAGGAAACTCCTTCTCTACGGAATTCTCTGCTTGGTCTTAAATATTCTTGCAACACAGTATGAGAGTTACATCACAAATGAAGTGGTGGCTCCTGTGGACACAAAGAGAATGAACAATTTCGGAGAACTCATTCTTAATGGATATAAAATAGTTTCCATCTCTAGAACAAAAAATAATAGTTTCCGCTATTTTGATGTGCGTCCTTATTTCGTACAATATGGACTGAAGGACAAAGAAAACTCTAGTGTTTATATTTATCACAATAATAAGACTAAAAAGACTTCATATCTACAAATAAGAGAATCGTGCTTGTCAGACACACAACTGAAACTCTTTATTCGTGTAGGAAATCTTGAGGAAGTCGCTCTTTACAAAATACAAAAAGCTCTTCCTTTATTGAAATGTTTCAGAACAAAAGAGCATGCAACTGGCTTACCCCTTTTATGGAAGTTTGAAGGATGTTTTCGGCATGAACTTCGTAATGTTGTCCAAGAACTGAATGAAATGGGAATGCTCGACCTTTGGAGACGAGTGAAATCTTTCACAGCTAATATAACGAGATACAAAGAAAGAAGAAGGAAAAAGGAATCTGAAGGGCAAGTTGGGAGTCTGAGCTTTGACATGAAAATCGGTGCAATTTTTCCTGTATTTGGATATCTGGTCATTCTTCCTGTTTTCGTATTTCTACTTGAACTACGTGAAATATGTTTGACTTTACTCCTTCGAAGTATGCGGGCTGTTTGTGCTTTCTGGTTGTATTTAAGAGATAAGTACCGTAGAAAACGAATTAATAACGCGAGACCAAAAAATACCCCCATGGTTCCTATTATATACGTATCTTCATCAAAATCATAGGCTTGAAAGAATAATAAATAGTAATTTCTGGTTGTACTTGAGCAATATTTTTTAAGCCTGTATATCATTACATTCAAGGTGCCTAGGCAATCCCTAACTAGGTGATGCCATACTCAATGTGTATACAAAATTAGACCAGTATCCAGGTCCTAGACATATTCATCCCCCATAAGTGGTCCATTAGTGGTCTAATGTTATTTATAAATTGAGTATGGCGTCACCTAGGTAGGGATTGCCTAGGCACCTTGATTGCATTGTACTCTTCTTGCTTTTGTAGAAATGTAATTGAAGAAACAATATATGCAATTTTCTAATCCAAAGCTGCTGGAGTCATGGTTACTAGCTTTAAGCTCTATAACAGTGTTAGCCTTTGAGGGGGTAAGCAAAAATTCACCTTTTTCACTCTGGTTTCAAATTTGCCAAATTTGAAACCAGCATAGCTATCGTCTCCCTATCGAGTGACCTTAGATACCGCCTGTTATTGTCTTTCCACTGTTGTTGAAAAGAACCCTATTGATTCTATTGAGGTGTTTGCCGACCCACCTCTGGAAGAAACCACATTGGGGTTATACATGCGTGACTGAATTGGGGTTATGCATGGGAGACTGAGTGTGAAAAACCTTTTTTCCACATGTCACGGGTATTATGGGCCTATAATGGGTTTCGGTTTAGATTATTTGCTCCGACCATTATGTGCCAGTTGTCCGCGTGCCAGTTGGCCATGTGCTAGTTGTTCGTGTGCTGTTGTCCGTGTGCCAGTTGGCCTGGTGCCAGTTGTCCTAAAACCGTTTTTTACAGGTTTTTACCTATTTATTTATTTACAATTCCTTGCGTGACATTTAGCAGAATTGTCGTTTAAACAAATACAAGTTTCTATGTTTTAGTTGTATAGAAAAGTGGGTCTTCAATACAGTCACGAATGTTTTAATCGTCTAAATCTAAGGTACAAAAAAAGAAAACAAAGTAGTAAAGACGCAATAGGAGAATATACATGAAGAGCCTAATATATGTTTAGTGTTTAGTTGTATTATAAGCCTACTCTAAAGTAGTTGGCAGTAAGCTCCTTGACCTGTGCATAAATTAAGTTTTGAGTAAATAAGAGAACATACAAGAAATGAGGAGACTCTGGAGTCATTGTCCATGGCCTAATATATAAGTTGGTTTTATTTCGCAACTAGGACATTGTCTCCTTGACCTGGCGTCTTACAGAATACTATATCACAAGCCTTCTCTCAAACACTGTCTGATATTCTTCAAAATATCTCTTCTACACGGCCTTCACTCTTAAACATTGAAGAAACAATAAAACTGCACACAGTTTTACTACTATCCAAAATCTAGCTCCAGATTCATATATCAAGTATATATATTCGTCAAACTTGATATAATAACCGTCGGAAAAATATCAATACATTTTAATATATAAAAATTCGTATCTAGAAAATACGAAAGACATACGGAGTTTCAAAACACGGTTATCGATGTATTAAAACTAAATACACGAGGACGACTTAAACGATTCCTCTAGAGCTACTAGAAATTGTTTTTTTTATACATTAAATCTCAAATTGGCACTTCTTTGACTAAACAATTCAATTACAATTCAATCACCAATATTATTCCTAATTTTGAAAATTTCATTTCAAAAATTCATTACTGAATTCTAACATTTTAAGCAAGGTGGTCTTTAAGGTAACATCGCTGCGTAAGGAAGACGTGAACGTTCAAAAATCTTCATAATAGGCAACGTGACGGCTTTGACAATGGCTACGAGACAGTTTCTTGGTTTCCAAGAATTTTCGGAGTTATAGCCTATATTGTAATAGCCTATTTTGCAGACTCAGTGTAAAAAGGTTCCAAACCGCACCACCTGTATACCCATCATCCGTAGAGATACCAGACAAAAATTACAGTTATACTATGGTTTCACATGCAAAATATATCCAGGTTATTCTGCTCTCATTTTATATTTTCACTACAGAATGTCAAAATCTGTCCTCACTTTCGTTACCACTAGCAAATTATGATTTTGACATTATTTTATATCGCAGAAGTAACTTAATGGATTATGTCTTTGATAAAATTGAATTCTCACCACGAACCATAATTGTTGGTGAAACTATTAATTATACGAAATGGAAAGTTAATTACAAATCGGGAATTGGCTGCCCAAGTTCATTGTCGAACACGAAAGGAAATATCTTAACAGTAGTGGAACCACCTAAGAGAAAAATAAAATATATTCCAGATTTTCCAGATTGGTTTGGTCGAGAGAGGAATCGTCCCAACGACAAGTTTCTAATAATTAGCACAAAGAATAGGTTTAAGAAAATCAAAGACAATTTCGTGGATCAATTGAACTGCAGATTGGCAACTGCAGTTTATTTTATGGTCATCAAATCTACGGACGACATTCAAGTACTGACAGTGTCACTATTCACCAAAGAGTTTGCAAGCATTGATTTCACATCACAAGATCAACAGGGTGGACTCACAAGAAAAGGTTTACATAGAAATCTTCATAAAACAAGCATTGCTATACATGCACACTTAACGAATGGAAGAAGACGAGAGTGTGGGTCGTCCCCATACTTTCTTATTGAGAAAAGAAAATTTAGAAAATGCAGTGACATGTATGTACAGTATCCACTCTTGGTCGTACTGGCTGACTATTTAAATTTCACGCCAGTCGCCCACAGAATGGACGAATGCGGTAAGATATATCCGGAAGACTCTTACTTATCTTTATTTGAGTACTGGGGAAACAGAATTATATATTTGACATATCCTGACAAAAGAACATTCCTGTATTGTGTAGACAAAGAGACGTATTTGGACAAGCCTCTGGCTATCTGGATTAAGATAATGGACACGAGTACTTGGCTATTGTTGTTACTCTCTTGTATTTTAGGAAATGCACTGATATTTCGTTTTTCAAAACAGAAATTGACATTTGAATCGATTAGTAACTTTTCCCTTTCGGCCATTGCCATTCTTCTCCGCCAAAACCACAACCAAAGGAAACTCCTTCTCTACGGAATTCTCTGCTTGGTGTTGCCAATTCTTGTATCTCACTACGAAACTCACATCACAACAGAAGTTGTGGCTCCTGTGGACACAAAGAGAATGAACAATTTCGGAGAACTCATTCTTAATGGATATAAAATAGTTACCTTCACTAGAAGAAAAAATGATAGTTTCCGCTATTTTGATGTGCGTCCTTATTTCGTACAATATGGACTGAAGGACAAAGAAACCTCTAGTGTTTATATTTATCACAATAATAAGGCTAAAAAGACTTCATATCTAAAAATAAGAGAATCGTGCTTATCAGACACAAAACTTAAACTCTTTATTCGTGTAGGAAATCTTGAGGAAGTCGCTCTTTACAAAATACAAAAAGCTCTTCCTTTATTGAAATGTTTCAGAACAAAAGAGCATGCAACTGGCTTACCCCTTTTATGGAAGTTTGAAGGATGTTTTCGGCATGAACTTAGGAACGTTGTCCAAGAACTGAATGAAATGGGAATGCTCGATCTTTGGCGACGACTGAAATTTTTCACAGCTCGTATAACAAGATACAAAGAAAGAAGAAGGAAAAAGGAATCTGAAGGGCAAGTTAGGAGTCTGAGCTTTGACATGAAAATTGGTGCAATTTTTCCTGTATTTGGATATCTCCTCATTCTTCCTATTTTCGTATTTCTACTTGAGCTAAATGAAATATGTATGACTTTACTCTTTCGAAGTATGCGGGCTGTTTGTGCTTTCTGGTTGTATTTAAGAGATAAGTACCGTAGAAAGCGAATTAATAACTCGAGACAAAAAAATACCCCCAGGGTTCCTATTATATACGTATCTTCATCAAAATCATAGGTTTGAATTGAAAGAATAATAAACCATTACAAAACGGATATATCACAGTAGTGCAACTGTAATTCCTTGCATAATAAAGTTTCAAATTATTTCAAATTATTCAAATAAGTTTCAATTTATTTCAAATTATTCAAAAAAGTTTCAATTTATTTCAAATTATTCGAAAAAGTTTGAATTTATTTAAAAAAGTTTCAATGTATTTCAAATTATTCAAAAAAGTTTCAATTTATTTCAAATTATTTTTAAAGGTTTCAATTTATTTCAAATTATTTTTAAAAGTTTCAATTTATTTCAAATTATTTTTAAAAGTTTCAATTTATTTCAAATTATTTTTAAAAGTTTCAATTTATTTCAAATTATTTTAAAAAGTTTCAATTTATTCAAAAATGATTGAATTTATTTGAATTTATTTGAATTTATTTGAATTTATTTGAATTTATTTGAATTTATTTGAATTTATTTGAATTTATTTGAATTTATTTGAATTTATTTGAATTTATTTGAATTTATTTGAATTTATTTGAATTTATTTGAATTTATTTGAATTTATTTGAATTTATTTGAATTTATTTGAATTTATTTGAATTTATTTGAATTTATTTGAATTTATTTGAATTTATTTGAATTTATTTGAATTTATTTGAATTTATTTGAATTTATTTGAATTTATTTGAATTTATTTGAATTTATTTGAATTTATTTGAATTTATTTGAATTTATTCAAAAGAAGGCATGTACTGGTCATTAGCCCAGACTACGACATATTATAGTGGTCGCAAGTATAGACTGCGACACATACCACAACATACACACAACATACGTATAGTACATACGAACAGTTTAACCTCCCCCTTTAAGGGGAAGGCGTTACCCAATTGTGGTCATTTACGAACTTGTTCATAAGGAGAACCTATATTTTCATAATGTGGAAACAGATTGTAAAAAAGTTTAACCGTTCTTGAGTTACAGCGCTATCTCACTAACTAACTAACTAACTGACTAACTAACTATCTCTAACTAACTAACTGACTAACTAACTATCTCTAACTAACTAACTGACTAACTAACTATCTCTAACTAACTAACTGACTAACTAACTATCTCTAACTAACTAACTGACTAACTAACTATCTCTAACTAACTAACTGACTAACTAACTATCTCTAACTAACTAACTGACTAACTAACTATCTCTAACTAACTAACTGACTAACTAACTATCTCTAACTGACTAACTGACTAACTAACTATCTCTAACTAACTAACTGACTAACTAACTATCTCTAACTAACTAAATGACTAACTTACTATCTCTAACTAACTAACTGACTAACTAACTATCTCTAACTAACTAACTGACTAACTAACTATCTCTAACTAACTAACTGACTAACTAACTATCTCTAACTAACTAACTGACTAACTAACTATCTCTAACTAACTAACTGACTAACTAACTATCTCTAACTAACTGACTAACTAACTATCTCTAACTAACTGACTAACTAACTATCTCTAACTAACTGACTAACTAACTATCTCTAACTACCTAACTGACTAACTAACTATCTCACTAACTAACTAACTAACTGACTAACTAACTGACTACCTAACTTACTGGCTAACTAACTAACTGACTGACTCATAGACAGACAGCGCAATCGCATACAGTAGTTGCACTACTGAATAAATAGTAATTTCTGGTTGTACTTGAGCAATTTCTGGTTGTACTTGAGCAATATTTTTTGAGCCTGTATATCATTACATTCAAGGTGCCTAGACAACCCCTAACTAGATGGTGCCATACACAATGTATATACAAAATTAGACTAGTATCCAGGTCCTAGATATATTCATCCCCCATAAGTGGTTCATTAGTGGTCTAATGTTATTTATAAATTGAGTATGGCATCACCTAGGTAGTGGTTGTTTAGGCACCTTGATGGCATTGTACTCTTGCTTTTGCAGTAATGTAATTGAAGAAACAATATATGCAATTTTCTAATCCAAAGCTGCTGGAGTCATAGTTATAGTTACTAGCTTTAAGCTCTATAACAGTATTAGCCTTTGAGGGGTTAAGCAAAAAGCATAAATTGTCCATAATTTATTGGCAGCGCATAACCATTTTAACGTGACAACGAGAAAAGCTACAATAATGGAAATTTAGTTTATTCCGTTAAATACTTTTATTTGTCAGGGTTTGTATCGAAAAACCGTTCGCTATTCTACTATTGCTGTGTAAAATCAAACGTTTAGGGATTTAAGCATAGCTCTAAATTGATTGATTTTCCAAAAAAATTTATCTTGATTGATTTTGCAAAAAATTTATCTTTTGATTTTACAAAAAAATATCATGATTGATTTTGCAAAAAAATTGTGCGTTTACCGGTAGGCAAGCCAAATGTGATTTATAAAATGTTGGATTTTTTAAAGGAAATTAGAACTCCAGTTTTCTTGTTTTCCCATTTTGGTCTACTCATGTTGTTTTTGTTTACAGGTTTTTACCTATTTAATTATTTAGTACAATTCCTTGCGTGACATTTAGCAGAATTGTCGTTTAAACAAATAGAACGCTTTTAGTTCTACAGAAAAGTGGGTCTTCAAAACAGTCACGAATGTTTTTATCGTCTACATCTAAGCTACAAGAAAAGAAACAAAGTAGTAAAGACGCAATAGGAGAATATACATGAAGAGCCTAATATAATAATATGTTTATTGTTTAGTTGTATTAAAGCCTACTCTAAAGTAGTTGACAGTAAGTTCCTTTGACCTGTGCATAAATTAAGTTTTAAGTAAATAAGAGAACACGCCAGATCTGGGGAGAGTCTGGAGTCATTGTCCAATGGCTTAATATATACGTTGGTTTTATTTCGCAACTAGGACATTGTCTCCTTGACCTGGCGTCTTACAGAATAGTATATTACAAGTTGTCTCTCAAACACTGTCTGGTATTCTTTAAAATATCACTTCTAATCTGCCGTTACTCTTAAACATTGAGGAAACGATAACATTGCACACAGTTTTACTACTATCCACTATCTAGCTCCCGATTCATATATCAAGTAAATATATTCGGATATCCAAGTCTGTCAAAATTGATAAAATCACGGAGTTATAGCCTATATTGTAATAGCCTATATTTTGCAGACCCAGTGTAAAAGGTTCCAATCCGCACCACCTGTATACCCATCATCCGTAGAGACACCTTGATTCTTAAACAAAAATTACAGTTACTATGGTTTCACATGCAAAATACATTCCGGTTATTCTACTCTCTGTTTATATTTTCACTACAGAATGTCAAAATCTACCCTCAGTACTAGCAAATT